>BQMF02000172.1:600000-897529 GCA_027922465.2 Turritopsis dohrnii
CGATGGCGTAATTGCACTAATTTATTTTATACACCATTAAAGATCCTTCGGCGCCAGCGCCATTCAGACAATCTGTAGATTTACCATCTTTTGCATAATTTACTCGCAATGGAGGCCCGTACCAACATTCACCGTAAAATTGAAATCCAAAGTACTGAAATAACAAAATTATGAAGAGGAAGTTGATGTGGTGTCATAGCAACGAGCATGAAAAGAAAGTTTTCTGTACAAGAGAATCGTGTCTCCTTTCACCTAGGTAGTTAATCTGATTTTCCGAATTTAAATCTTGATACGAAGACCGCAAAGGAAGGTTGCTAACATTTTCGTACCCAAATAAATTTCGGTACGGATGCGTTGATGTTCGACTCTTTTAAAGATCAAGTACTGTATGTTCAACCATTTTAGGAGAAAGATCTATTTCGAAAGATCCATTTCGATGTTTATACTTGAAGCTTGAACGTTACGTTCGAGAATCTTTGTATTATTTAGTTACATTTTTTAGCAGCTGAGTTTGGTTGGTCATAATTTGATATTTCTGATCCAATTAAATTCACCTACATTCCCTAAGTTACACCTTTTCGTATAAGTTCTAGGTAATTATGTGAGAGAACGAGTTAGCTGTTTAATAGTCGCAAGACTATGGATAATACCTTGTACAAGGTATCAATATTAAAAAACTCCATTTTACGCATGAAACCAAGGATAAAAAGCTGTTAGGTTATTATGACAGGTTACCTTGTAATCTTTCGACTTCACCAAGTCTTTACAACGTTTGATCTGTTCCGTTAAGTTGTTCCAATCGTTGTAAATAAAGTAATTGGTTTGGTGTTTAACAAAGGGAAAGGGGCGTATGGTACCGCCCTTATCTTTAAAACAGCCAATCGAAGTAACTAAAGAGAATAATGTTAGGGTTGGGTGTTTTTAACGATATTCTAACTAGCCCATACAATAATATACAAAAATTATACAATAATAAAGTAATAGAGAATAATAATAGCCCATTTTGTGGCCTTATTTCTTGTTTCAGTCCAGCCCTAAGCCTTGGGGACGAGGTTGATTTTCGACGTTAGGTAGCATAACCTACCTACGAAAAATGTTTTGATTGTCGACAGAAGGGATTTACTTGTACTTGAAATGCTAAAGAAACATTTCCTGTGCTGGAAGCATTTTATTTTCAAATCAATTACTAAAATTGACATTCTTAAGACAGAACTTACGGTTCATTGCTTTTATTTCAGGAGTGTTTGGATCCAATTTAGCGACGACCGACCATTTTGTTTCTGCAAATATTTCAAGAAATGTTAAAAAATGTTAAAAAGTAAAGGAATAGCTACATGGTTTGAATCGTTTCAGTAAGTTGATAAAGGAATACACTTTACCATTAAGGAAGGTGAAATATATTATGAGAAAGATACCAAGAAGCCATGGAGCTAGCCCGGTCATTTGATTGTCATTTGCTGGTTGCCAACGTAACTACAACTTCATCTTCAGAGGTTTATTGTGCAGAATATGATGTGTTCCAGTTCAATAACCCTGAAAATAGATCGCTTGCAGCTATTCTGCCATTATGAACAGCAAGTTTTTTCTATTATTATACAAGGCTGCAGCAACAATAGATGTTTTTGTATGCTTCTGCTGTAAGCGATCACTGATTTTCATCGAAAGTATCGACGTGAAAACGAATGACAATAGCGAGTAGAAGGAAAATAAATTGTTTTGTTTAGTTCACGTCACCGCTTTCATTGTTTAGGTGTTTCGTATGTGTTTGGGAAAAATAAAACTTGCTCAATAACTCTCAACGTCCACAAATCCCATTATATTCCCTTCCTCATCAAAACCTTATAGAAAAACGAAACAAAGAAAAAAACTAATTCCAAGTCATTAGCTGCGAAACGCGAACGAAAGCTAGAATGTGACGTCATCTGATCTTATAAAACATAATCTTAAAGTCACAAAAAGTCGCGAGCACAAAAAGTCGCGAGCACAAATTATCACGACATTCGCGACATTTTTGTGTACGTGACATTTTTTTTATTAGGAATCGCGACTGTTTGTGCTCGCAACTTTTAAATATTTTACCAAATCTGCTCGATATTCCATTTGTGTATTTTACAGGATTTTACAAAAACTTTATCAGTTAATGCGAAATTAATGATAACACTTCCGCGACTTTTTGTGTACAGTAAAACCTCTAATTGTGGTGGCCACCTCTATTCAACGGCCACCTCCCAAGCAACGGATTAACGGCCACTTTTTTCGTCCCGAAGAAGGACGGGTTTAACCGGCAGTAAAAAGGAATAAAAAATAACACTTTTTACGTATTTTTTTTCTCTTTTAAAGGACAAAGTTATTTCACATTAAATGTATTCATGTCTGCTGGCCAATTCATGTCTGCTGGCCAATTCTTCCGCTTTTGCCTGAAAGTGACGGACTATTTTACAACTGGATAATCTAAGGAGACCCTACCATGGTTAGGGCCGACGGGCCAGGAAAATTTTTGGATTGTTAGCCCTCTGGATTGACTAAAACTGCCTTTCTGAAAATCAATTTTAAACAATAAGAAATCTATACTTGGCGTGAAATATTAGTGTATTTTCAAATGAAGTACATGAGAAAAGTATTACGAAAGAACATGGAAAAAGGTAGTAAATGTTTTACGCATTAAATGTCTGAAAATGTTTATTCTTATTTCGCATTTGTCAATGAATTCATATAATATAAAAATACAACATTAGAAATCCTTTAAATTTACTTTTATTGCCTAGCTATATCATTTGAGCTTTCAGTCACAAGTTATTTTGTTGAGCTGTCAATTTTTTTTAAAGAATGTTATGGGGGTTTTCATTTGAGTCACTTTTTAGCGACTTTAGCATCCAGGGATCCAGGTGTTTAAACGAAAGTGAAGTCTACCATTTTTAAAAAAATATCCCCCCACTCGCTTGCGACCGCGTTCCGGGAATGTGGCTAATTATTCTCTAAAGAAAGCTAATGGGCGTTTTTGTTTGAGTCACTTTTTAGCGACTTTAGGGGTGCACGTGTTTAAACAAGAAAGAACATGGCTTGTTCACACACGTATGTCGTTGTGCCCAACGTCGGTAAAAAATTTCTAGCCGCATTAAAATTTAACCATTGGTATAAACTTTTTTCATCCTCATATTTTAAGTACATTCTACTTCTCGCATGAATTATAAAAAAATAGGTAAGAGCTCTTCATTGGTAACAATAAAAATCTTAGTCAGCAAAAAAAGTAAATATTAGACACTCGGCCAAAATTTAGTCTCTTTTTGCCGAATTCTTTACAGATAAGGTATTTCTTGGGAGATTGGCATTGACAGCTTCGTCCTGAGAAGTTATCATTGACATTCCTGAGTACTTCAAATATCAATCTTGGGCTATGGAAGTTGTAGGACCGCTGAGTTGATCGATTCATACCGATGTAGTCGCGGCTACGGCTGTTTAACTGCGGCCTACAGATTCTGGCAGCAAAAATCGCACTATTTTTTAAGGGTGAGACGGGGGAAATATTTCGCAAAGAAAAACTACGTCATTATCAATGCACATGAATTACTAAATATAAATGTCTCTAGAAATAATGAAGATAAAAATACGGAATGATATGGTCAATCTAACACACTTTTACAATAATCACCACCACCAAACGCATCACCGTCGATCTGGAAGGTAGCATTAATGCCAACTTCAGAGGTATTTTCAGTTTTGCTCAGCTTTCTGTTTTAAACGTAATGCAGCGTCGTGCATGCGCGATACCGAATCGCCAATGCCTTAAAAGGTAAATATAAGAGAAACGTTAACTAAGAAAATATTTTCAAGCAAACAAAAAAAAACAACTGATGCCCAAGACCAGAACCAGTCAAGTCGTCTGTTTTACCTTTTGATGCTGCCATATCTAACAACCTTTGTGGCAAGTTCATTTTTGGATCGTCGTAATACGTTAGGAGAAAATCACATCCAATCTAAAGTTGAACAAATTGAAAATGATGCAAAAAACCCCGAGATAAAACAAAGAGTAACGTCTGGTTTAGTAAGGTCTCACCTGGTCAAAGTCATTCAGATGCGGCTTGATGATCATCTTAGAAACGTAGGTATCTACCCGATGAATGTCCTTTTCAACAGGAACATCAACTTCATTGGTAGCTTCTTGGTAAAGAATCAAGGCTTTGTTATTTTGGTCAATCTAAAAACACATAGTCTATAATACATATCCAATCATTAATACCCACATTCATGAGTAGCAAGATGTATGTAAACCAAACGTCTATCAAATCAGTCTATCAAATTCTGCAATGCTCAATGTGACCGAACATATGTTAGTAGGCATACCTTCTTTCTACGCAAATATATATATTCCCGCGTAGCAAAAGGATAGGGACATTTCGTGATCCAGTGTACCAGATCAGAAGATGTTTTCTGATGTGTCTCCAAAACTCGAAGATCTATCACATATTCATCCCATTTCTTTCTGTACTCCCCATCCAACTGAAAATAATGAACAAAACTGAATTGTCAAAAAAGGAAGATTAAACACTACAGAAAAGATCAAGATAGTTTTTCTTTACCACAAATACTTTATAGGGTTAGGGTGTGCGAAAATGAACTAGCGCCAACATAGAACCCTGTTGCTCTTATGGAAATTTCATTATCAGCTTAATTATGAAAACTGTGTAAATCAACACCTATGTATCATCTTCATAAATATTACAAAGGACGATCGACAATCAATTCACCATCATGCAACAATTGGATAATGAGGTTTTACAAGCAACTCAACATTAATCAACATTATACTTGAAGGTGAACATTGTCTTCCATTCTAGAACATTTCAAGTATTTAACAGAATCTAGCTGGAATATACCTGGGTTTTGAAAAGATGATTAGCAGATATGTCATAGAAGGTGGCTTGAACTAAAACGAAATCAAATGAAATCAACGATTAAATAAACAATAACAGATAACAATAAACAATAACAATAACAGATAACATAATACATAACAGATACATTTTTACTAGCACTGAGGATGGTTGTACCGAAAAGCTTCTGCTGATTTTAAATAAAACTTGTTGTTATAATTTTTGTGTTTTAATAACAGATAAGTCAAATGTCATTTGCTGTGCAGACACTTTATAGTCAAATTAAAAATAAAAAAAAAGATGAAAACCTCGATATTCATATAATCCACTTTTCAATTTCTTCCTGAAAACAACACATTGGTCATTTCTCATGAATTCTTTCCAGTTTTCGTGATCTACTTCAATATTTAGTTCAAACCTCTTTTCCTTTTTAATGAAATGACTGATATTTTCAGCATAATACCTAAAAAATGACGGTAAGATTATTTAGGAGACTTTTATCGGGCCAACAGTAAAAAAACAGTGCACAATGCACATCTTCCTAGAAATTCTCTTTCCAGCTTTGACCAGGAGCTGCAGTTTTATGTACAGACTTCAATGCAACTGTTTCAATCTTCTGTGTACAATAAATACAATAACCAAAATGTTACTCTCAAATTCTAACTTGGGTGTCAAAAGCCTCTTCTTTGTAGCAATTCCACATTGGTTGTTGTTAACTTCCCGTAATTTACCAAGGAATAATAAATGCAATATATCAAACACATACATTAATGGTTTGACGATATATCATGTTGTGTACTTATGCAATTACTTTTTCTTTTGTAATTTAGCATTACAGATAGAGAGAGGATTCATATACTGTTAATGATTGTGAACACCAAAATACCTGTCACCAAGACCAGTTTGTCCACAGCAAAATTAGTCAACAGTAACCCCTGATAATAGACAAAAATAAAATTTGGTAGTTTAAATTATACCTATCTAATTTTTCTTCTTTGATGCCTTTATGCTCCCAGCATGTAAGGAAACTACTTCTACTTCTTTTTTCATCAAGCAGTTGTGAATTACATCTGCAAGAACTTTGGTTATCTACATCATGCACTTCATCTATTTTTCTTTTCGAAACTCTCAGTTTTGGAACTTTGCTATCTTTGCCTTTTTCTTGCTCAAGGCAATTTTGGTAATATTTGGATATGAATTTTCGTAAGAGGTTTTTTTCAAACTCTGTATCTCGATCAACATACTCACCAACAGGTGACAAAGATGATGTGAAATTGGTGCTATGATTACATGCTAATGTCAACAGATTGTATTTTGCATCATTGTTCGTAACTGCAATTCTTAATTCTGAAAATTTTGATAAAAATTGCTGTCGTGTTCTGCTCTCCTTTATTTGGGCAAGATCCTTGCCAATAGTCTTTTTAGTGAAGTTTCTAATTTCATGACCTACGACTCTAGCTGCAACTGTAATTCCTTTCATTTGTAATCGAGGAGGAAGCTTGTCATGAGAACCAAATAACTGATTTCTACTTGATTTAAACTCAGGCACCCAGGCATTTTCAAATTTTCGCCGAATTCCAACAAACCAACTACTACTATTTTTCTTATCCATATCTTTGAAGTATATATAAAATCTAACTAAAACATGAAAAGTAGAAAGTATTAGGAAATGGCACCATTTCTTTTTTGGCACCTACGGTAAAGGTTAAGGCTTAGGGCTTGGGTGTAGAAAGACGAAAAACCTCCTTGAAAATTTTATCAGCTTCATTTCAAGTTTTACAATATGGCATACTTTCTATTCGCAATTCCATAATTTTATTTCTTGTCACCTATTTTCAACATAGGATTTGTGCACAGTGTTTTCGAAATTAACACGTGGGATACTAGTATCTATCTGTATGAATTTGTTTCATTACTTAGCATTGCCATTTTAGAAATTAAAATGGGTACTGTCAACGGAGTGACTTCGATCAGTGAAAATAAACTATGGTAAAACTCTGAAATTAAAGCGCATTTTTCACATTTTTAAATATTTGCATTTAGATTGCTATTGTGAAATATTGTCAGAATTGTCTTCAAGCGGAATGATCAATTTCTTCCGAAATTAACGACGAAAAACATTAAAATTTCACTGCCCGTATGGGTCATCACTCTACGCCATATTCAATAGCCTGGACATATTTGCTACATTATGTGAAGTATAGAGGCTGAATGTGAAGAAAATTAGTCATAAAATTTCAATCAAATTTTGTTTTTCTTTTCCTTGTTTCTTTATCGATATCATCATGTTCATAAAAAAAACAAAAAAACAAATGTTTTATATCGGCAATTAAATACATGTTCACAAGAACTTCGTGAAATGTCATCGTTTCTCACGGGGCATTTAAATGACTTCACAGAAGAGATTTAAAATAAGTGCACTTTTTCTATGATGATAAGTCACAAAAGAATTGTCAATTATACGTAAGAACGTGAACTGCATCGATTAAAATGCTTTGTTCTACCATAACAAATTAAATCTATAATGTGATTGCATATATAAACTGAACTTTTGTTATCATTCCAAAAGTCTTCTAACAATGATTTTTACATGTTAATTTTGTTTCGCATTTACGGGGGTCATACATATATGTGACTGTTGTAGACATCTTTTGCTCTACTTTTCGCTTATCTTACAAATATAGACGGATTTCTGTGTTTACATTTTTCGAAGCGCAACACGCATGCGCAAAAAAGTGGAGGCAAAACAAATTGATTGCCTCCACCATTTTTGCAGCGAAACAGTACATGCGAAGGTTATAAATGCTCACTTACTTATGGAACGCCATAGCTGCCACAAGTACCTAAGTTATCTTTTCGTTATGCGATGAAGATATTACGTGTTGTGCTGGTTTTATTTTTCGATGGGGTCTCGTCATTACTCCATGCGATTACACTCTGATATGATGTAGTGATTTTATTATGGATTGCGGTGTTTTTAGTGCGCCAAACAGTAATTGCATTATAAAATGCGGTGGTTTCATTATGTAATGCTCCGGTTTTATTTTGTGATTTCTCGATGTCATTACGCATTGTGCTGATTTCATTACGTGGTTCGCTCATTCAGTCCGATATTTCTTTATGTGGTCCGTTGATTTAATGTGCTGATTTCATTACGTGGTGCGATGATTTCATGCGCTGATTTCATTACGTGGTGCGATGATTTCATGCGCTGATTTCATTACGTGGTGCGCTGATTTCATTACATCATGCGTTCATCCAAATGCGCTGATTTCTTTAGGTGATCCATTGCGCATGCTCCAGACATTAAATAAATTAAAATAAATTAATAAAAAAGCGCGTGTTTAAATTAATAAAAAAGCGCGTGTTCAGAATAACAAAATGGCGGATAACAAGATCCGTTCTGTTCTCGAAAAGCTCAAGTTAAAATATTTAATTCCAGTGTTTGAAAAGGAAGATATTACTATTGATCTGGTTTCTAAACTTTCTCAAGAAAATTTTAAAGATCTTGGTGTAACTGATCCTGGTATCATGATGAATCTTAGAGTTTCTTGTTGTTCTTATGGTGGCACACAACCAAAACAAGGACGGTGCAGTGATGTAAGGGGCACCAAAATTTGTGATTCCAAAAGAGGTAATCCAAAATCTTATTGATGATGGTTGTCGTGTTAAAGAAATTAGTAACATTCTGTGTGTATCAGAAAGAACAATATATCGAAGGATGGAAGAATTTGAGTTAAGCACACAAAATTACACGATTATTGATGATGAGGACCTTGATAAGGCATTACTTGAAGTGATCTATCAATTTCCAAATTCTGGAGAAGTTATGTTGCGGGAACTACTAAAAAACCATGGTAGAAAAATCCAGAGGAATGTGCTTAGGGAAAGTTTACAACGTGTCGATACATCAGGAAGTCAGTCAAGAAGTAAAAGAAGGTTACACAGACGAATCTACAATGTTAAAGCCCCAAACCACCTGTGGCACCTGGATACTAACCATAAAATAATACCCTGGCATTTTGTAACCATTGGTATTGTAGATGGATTTAGTCGATTACCAGTAGGATTAACTTGTACAAATAATAATAAAGCTGATTCTGTTCTGATGTGTTTTCAAGATGTTGTTAAAGAATACGGTCTTCCCAGCAGGGTCAGAACCGACAAAGGTAAAGAGAACGTGCTGGTTGCGGATTTCATGCTAGAAAAACGTGGGACTGGGAGAAAAAGTGTCATAACTGGTAAAAGTACCCACAACCAAAGAGTTGAAAGACTCTGGAGAGACGTTTTTAGTGGCGTTCTTTCTTATTTTTATAACTTGTTCTATCTTTTGGAAGATCAGGAAATTTTGAATGCAACCAATAATAAACATCTCTTCGCGTTACATTATACCTACCTGCCAATCATTAACCGAAAACTGCAATGGTGGAAAGACGCATGGTCAACACATCGTCTGAGAACAGTCAATTCTTCTCCGATCCGACTTTGGGTCAGTGGTCAGATAACAAACCCTGTGGGTCTTGCGCCTGTCGAGGTTGACGACCTTATGGGGTCGATGGACATCTTAGCGAAGATCAGGACAGAGATACGGATAATCGACCTATATTCGAATTCCAATTACCAACTTTAAGCCAAAAATATTTGGACGAAATTAACTTAGTAAGAAATGGAAGACACGATGACTCCGATGGCATTGACACTTACATTGAAGTTTTAGACATTATCAAAAATAATGACATATAAATATTATTTCTTTCAAAAATACTAGACATGTTCTTCGAAAGTGCGAAATGCTCTCTTCGAAAATGCGTTAACATCTTAAGCGTGAAGCATAGTGCGCTATTGCATACTAATATATCATGACATCGTAGACATACGGCTTTTGAAGATGTTAAGCATTTCAAAGTACATTTTTCGCATTTTTGAAAATCTCACGGCATAGAGCCTTCGCAAATTTCTAAACATGTTACCGACAGAGAGTTAACAAAATAATTGTAAACAAAAGATGAAAAAAGACACTAACACAAGTATGTCTGTTTATAATGAACAATGACAAAGTATAAACGTAAGATAACTGTCAAGGAATGAATAAATGAATAACATGTCCAATCAACCAGTAAAATAAATGAGACAAGTTGGTTTCGAAAGGAGAAAACACAAATTATTTTTAAAACCTCTCCTCTAAAGTCAAACGTGTGTAAGGTCCAAATAGAATTGAACGTTCACTAGCAATACGCTCAACAATAGTCCTTCTTCTTGGAATTGAACTCTCTCCATCTCGATTATCTCCATCATTAGATCTTGTTCTTGGATTTCCTTCACAACTTGCATGTCTTCTACACAGATCCAGAAGCCGAAGGCGATCTCCTAATCTAGTGACCCCTAATTCACACAATTGTTCCTTTGATAACTGAAGGATGTTATGTGGTTCCATCCCTTCATTTTGAAACTTTTCCTTTAAGTAATCAAGACCAAGACTCAGAATTTCCTCCATAATTTTCCTTTGCCTGTGCGTCCCTATTGTTATATATCTTAAACTTTTTAAGTGATTTGCTATGAATAACAACAGTATGATATTAATTAAATCATAACAAATTAGAATATAAAAAATTTATTATTTATGAATCAATCCAAATTTCATAGTAGACAGGTCAGACTTGTTTACATTTATAATGAAATATGGTCCTAAATAAGTATCAGTAGAATAATTATAAATTTTAGCTTCTTCTGCTTCTTTTTTAGCTAGCTAAGTTAACCTAGCTAGCTACATCTTTCAAACATTTTCTACATCAAATCTTTACTCTTTTCTGTTATTCTCAATTACATATTCTAACATATCCATCGTGTTTACATCAATTTTGTCTGCCATTTTGTTATTCTAAACACGCGCTTTTTTATTAATTTATTTTAATTTATTTAATGTCTGGAGCATGCGCAATGGATCACCTAAAGAAATCAGTGCATTTGGATGAACGCATGATGTAATGAAATCATTGTACCATGTAATGAAATCAGCGCATGAAATCAGCGCACCACGTAATGAAATCAGCGCATGAAATCATCGCACCACGTAATGAAATCAGCACATTAAATCAACGGACCACATAAAGAAATATCGGACTGAATGAGCGAACCACGTAATGAAATCAGCACAATGCGTAATGACATCGAGAAATCACAAAATAAAACCGGAGCATTACATAATGAAACCACCGCATTTTATAATGCAATTACCGTTTGGCGCACTAAAAACACCGCAATCCATAATAAAATCACTACATCACATCAGAGTGTAATCCCATGGAGTAATGACGAGACCCCATCGAAAAATAAAACCAGCGCAACACGTAATATCTTCATCGCATAACGAAAAGATAACTTAGGTACTTGTGGCAGCTATAGCGTTCCATACTTACTTGTAATTTCCAACTTTTTTTCATATGCGTATGAAAATATATCATTATTCGAAGTTCGTGCTGTGCATATGGATGTACAGACAGAAAAACAAGCTCTTCTGAGTTGATTTTCTGTCGCTTTCCACCAAAGAAAAGAGATGATCAAAAGGAAAGGTAATGGGTTAGTAAACTGAAGAGAAATGAGTGGCCTTAAACAGATGCAGACATTGAAAATGCTAGATTGTGCAGTGTTCACTTCGTATCAGATAATCTAAATCTTATTTTTTCAACTTTTTAAGGAAATTCAGCTTTGTAATTTAATTATTTCTCAACTATTCTAGTTTGTTGTACCTCAACACAGTGTCAATACTGCATAACACAACAAATATATTTGGCTTAGGTTCAATGGACATATGAATAAAGATGTCAATTTTCCATTATTGTGTGAAACAAACTATGAAGTGTTCATACTTTCTTTTTAATAGGCAAAAAGTCTAATGACAAGTTTAATCCATCTTTGTGTTTTCCAAGAACTGTTCTGATATACAGACCACCAAAAGACTAACCAAAAGAACATTTTAGCCATAACCAGTACCCAAAGATCATGACGATGAGGAGACTTTTGATGACAATCGTAGAAGGTCAGTAGAGATTTAATTATGAATAATGTGTTTGGGGAAAAGTTCCATTTTTGCTAATGTCTTTGTCATAGTATCTTTTTTGCTAACTTGAAAAAGAACATCTGATTTATACACAGTGATCAGCAGTGATATCTTATTTTTGAAGTGAAAAGCTCGCGAAGCTTTCTTTTGTACATTCATTCTAATTTTTTGGTCTTGCTAAAGTTTTTTAAACATTGTATTTTTTTAGACAAGAACAGCCTTAATGAAGATTGCAGCTACAAATGAAGAACTACAATCAACCAAACATGATTTGAATAGTAGTAATGCCATGCTTTCAAAATATCGAATTGACCTTTGACGCAGCATGAAAGAAAATCACAGATTGAAGAAAGCTATAATCAATATCAAGAATGAAAATGTGTTTCGATACAAACATGTTTCAAAGAATCAAAAAAATTGCTATCTGCACTGGAATTTCCAATTCAATCTTTTAGCTACAAACATTGATTTTTCATTAGTTGTAAAATCTGATGTCTTAACACAGCAGAATTTGCTTGGACTTTTCATATCATATATGTAAATAACTTGAATCTTGTAGATATAAAGAAATTATAAGCCTGTAATGACATTTTCCTTTAATTTGTTCTTAACTCACTGGGTGTATTGATAAGGTAATTGTATGTGTCTGGCCAAGTGACGTCTGGTAATTGAGCAACAGAAACCCAACCATCTGAAATGCTGTATGGGTCTTGAAGTAGTTCACCATTGCTGAGAGTCAATTTCTTAACATGCTGTGCTTTATCACCATTTTCTAAGTTTTTATGATACCAGAGTATGTTTCCCACACCATTTTATGTTGAAAACGAATGCACGTGTTTGGAAATGGAAGATTTTTATTTTTTGTAACCACTCTTTCAAAACATGATTAAAAAAGATTGCAAAGCTTCATGTGTTTGTTAAGCAATACTTAAATCTGATTGGGAGAATAAAAATTTTCAATCAAACGATATTTTTTCTTGATCAACTATAATTTAATGAATGCCAATTTTTTTTCGAAGCAGAGTCATCGAGCGCAAGAAAACAATATTTTACAAGGCTTTGTTGCTCTTACAATTTCAAAAACAAAGATGGCTAAGTTTTATGTGTATATTTGGAGGTCTATTCAATATTTCTCATACATTTTCCGTGTTTGTGTATGTTTTTTTGCCTCCAAAACCGCGCATGGGACTGGGAACGACAACATGATACGTCACACGAAATCCGTCTATTCATCGCAAGTTAGTATGAAATGGTGGTCTGTGTTAGCCAATAATATTGCTTTAATAACACTGCCAAATATGATTATAAGTAATTTGGCGCTTTTCACTGATCCAAGTCGCCCCATAATGAAAAACAACATTTTCAAGGAAAGATCAGATTATGTCTCTCTGGGGAACAACTAAGAAGATGATTGATACGAAATTTTGTACTGCAATAGAAGAAATATGTAAGGTAAGTGTTCCAAATATGGGAAGATAGACAAACAATTCTGAAGGAGAAAAGCAGAAAAACAAACTTGATAAAGGAGTTATTTTCAAAAATCAACTTTTTCTCTCTAAAAAAAGAGCTACTTTTTTAAAAAAGTAGATTCTCATGCATGATGAATTCCTTCACTTTAGTAATAACAAATTCATTCTAATACCAGGTATCAATCTTCAACCAGTCACAAATATATTTTTCTTTTAAATCCAATAAAGAGAATTTCAACATCAAATGCACATCATTAAAAATTGAAATATTTCGTCAAATTGCCTTTGCCTGCTTCTGCTGCTTCTTCTCCTTTTGCATTTATGGAAAGTACAAAGTCCATTGGAACACGAGGGTATATTTTCCAGAATGAAACTCAAGTATTTTGCAATGATATATAAGCGAAGCTTGGTATTTTGCGGTACAAATAGACACATTTTTCAAAAATGGCAGCCAACAAGGAAGAGTTGAACATTGCTCAGCTGTTTGGAGAAATTTCCAAACATTTCAAAAATGGAGATTTTTCACTTGCACAAAAAAATGCAAATAAAAGTATGTTCTATTTTGCACTATTCTTAGAATTAGGAAATTTTTAGACAAAGCTGCTAAAATAGAAATTTAAAAATTTGTTGTTTTCTTTGTTCGCCTCTCATTATTTTCTTCTTTCTTTCTTCTTCTCTGCTGTGTGGTATGTCTGTGTGATACTTACTACGATACCGTAAAATAAGGCATGAATTCAATCAATCCACTGTTTTAAAAATACCTTCAGACATAATTAATCATTACTCTTCTGTTAATCAGTTAGCTAAGGACCACTCGACCAGAATTCATCGCTAAAATAATCGTGAAAGAATTGCCTCGATAATGTTATTTTACTCTCCTATTTGAATACATCCAATTGAATGTTGACGATCTAGCATAGCAACCGCATAGAAACATAGCTCTAGGGAAAATTCAACACAGTAATTTTTTTTGGTCAGCGCGAAGCAGCTGATCTTTCATTAGCGTTTTTTGTTTGTCCTTCCGTCCGTTATTCCAGAATTTTTGTCCACAGTTCTAGCCTGGATTCCTCATTGAAGGCTGATATCACTAATCGTGGCTTAATTTAAGTTTTTCAGGTAATTTATAATTACAGCTATTTTATCAGGGTGAGTGCGGCTTCAAATTAAAACATGGGTTTAATGGTTTTAAGTCCGTCACACAGATATCGTTTTGGAAATAAAAGCTAAAGGAAGGGTTATTTTTCACCAGAGAAGTAAAGGGATGGTAATATTATCACCGTATACTATAATTCTTGAACCTGTTAGTATACTGTTCAGTTAGATTTTGTGTTTTGTGCTATATTGGTCAGACCTGGAGATAGAGAGAGCTCTGCTGCCTCCAAATCGACATCCTACATCCAGTACATCGGATATGTGTTATTTTTTATGTATTCGTACAAATTTGTCCATCAATATAGTCGAGTTTTCAATGTTACTTAAATGTAATGTAATGTAGTATTTATCAAGCAAAAGAACGAAATATATATGTTTATAAACTCTGCATCCCTTTTTTCAACATTTTAATGAACAAAATACCTATGCGTAGTCATTTAAGCAGAAAAGCTCTTCACATATTTAAAAAGTCTTGTCATTTTTGTTTTCAATTTCGTCACATATTTTTAAATTGTTTTTTACACTCTCTCTGCATGACCAGCAGTCTCTTTTGATTTTTTAACCTTTAAAATAATCTGCAGCTGTTTTTGCATGCTTTTTTTTCATTTTCAGTGAAGAAGGGCAAAAATTATGAATGGCATTACCACTTGTATATATGTTTTTTTTTATATATCAGTTATCTTTGTAATGTGTGTGAGACGTTTGTTTTTGAACTCTTATCTTGTCACTTTGAACTCTTTGTTATCATTACAGTCTGCATGAAATTTACTTCAGAAGTATACTCTAAGCATTTTTAAGGAATTGGTTACTTCTTTTGATTTTAATACAAGCCTGTTTTATTCACAATCCGATTTTATTCAATTCGCTTAGATAATCCCATTTGTTTCATTGTAAAGACGTCCTTAGATATAGCATACATAAAACTGTACACAAAACTCAACGAGACATTGATAAGTGTTTGATATGCTTTGTATCTTTAATTTTTAGATAAACATTTTTTTGAATTAAGTTTTGTTACAATGACACTGGTACATGGACACAATTTTGAGAGCACACCTGTTTGGTTTTTATCATTGAATGTCTTATTCCCACTATTACATCACTATTACTTCAGTTATCTCATGAATTTATTCCTATTTTAACCTTCCTGTAACAAAAACATGATTACTCCATTCTGCTTCACAGTCAAACATTTTCAACTTTGGCGAAAGTGCTGACCTTCAGGCCTCTTGGCCTCTTGTTATTTTGGGGGTGATGAGAAACTTTATGCAAAACAAAACTTTTTACCGTCTCAAAATTTCTCTTTCAGCTTAGTTCTTCAGAAATTGAAGAAAGAAGAAAACAAACAATTTCTACATCTTCGGAGGAGTACCGCTTTTCTAGCGATACATTAGCATAAGTTTCAATAATGGTCGCAAAATTAAATTTGCGCTATTGTATGGCATATCGACAAAACGATTATTAAAACCATTAACATAATATCAAACATTGCAATGATAAATTGTAATAATAAATTAATATAATAATAAGTTATTGCTTCACCAGAACATATATTTCGTAATTATACACTCAGTCCTCCCTTAGCTTAAACTTAGTGTTCTGGAAATGTTTGGTAGTATATCGCTTGAAAAATTGCTTGTTAAAAAAAGAAGGCCAACTAAATCCGAGGGTGGTGCGATCGCACCCAAAGCAACCCCCGAGTTACGCCACTGCCTACTTATTTTGGGGATCTGGAAACAAAGTTATTCAATCTGAATACGAAAATAAATAACACAAAAAGTCACGAGCACCCTTCACCCTTCAAAAAAATGGCTGCAAATCCGTGAAATGTTTTTTGTGAAAGTCGCGAGAATTTTTGTGTTCCTGATCTTTTGTACCTACGATGAACTTCGTCTGTATCTTGATGAATTCTATTCACGTATTCTCAGGCTTCATAGAAAAATCACAAATAATTTGTTCTGGACATGTAAATGTACAAAGTAAAGAGTCCTTAGTTACAAATTAAATCAGATTGATAATTACTTCTTTCGTGATTTTACAATACATTTCTCAATCTTGTATTCTCAAATCAGTAGAAAACGTGAATGCACTTCGTCGTGTGGCTGTCTTAAAATAGTTTGGAACGTTTTTTATCGCAAGTTTTGGTCGAGTGGTCCTAACTGTTTATCGAACATAGGCACATCATTTGTTTACCTACTACTGCATCAAGCCTTTTCATCAAGTCCTTAACCTTTTCTGATTTGTTTTGGCTTTTGATTCTTTTCATCTTCATTCTTATTTTCAATAGATTTTCAATAGATTGATGCTTCAAGAAGAAAAAAAACGCTCGAAAAATTAGATCGAACGTTCGAAATGACGTCTTTTGTTCGAAATTGCATCATTTTTTGCTGATGATCTATTTCTGAACATTCCAAAAGTATATTGTATTTTTTATTGCAACAAATTTTAGTGCGTGTGAATGAAAATCTCTGGAAAGGCATTCTTTTTCGTTAAGAACTTACAAGAAAAAGTTTGTAAGGTGTTACGTCAAAAATTATGTGCATGTGAAAAAAGCTTTAAAGTTTAGAAAAATAAATTCTAAACGGCATATTGGTAAATTCAAATAAATTTAATTATCTCTGAAGTTTGTTTTATTACAGTTTGGTTGACAGCACAGGATGTGCCGTGTTTTTAATTTACAGACGGTTGGAATTATGTTTTGATCGATGTCCGTAATAACAAAGGGTGTCCGTAATTTATATAGACGGTATGGTTGTTCGTGTTGGAAATCAAAACAAAGGGTGTACAGCTAGAGATATGTATTATACCTCGATCAGCGCTTTAATGTCTTACGCTGTACAAGTTCACTTGGAATATATTATACAGTTTTGTCTTTTGTATCATCGAATATTATTAAGATATTACATGTACGACGGACAATTTTCAAAGTCCGTTGTACCTATGTATGCCTATTTTTTAATCTACTTATCAGATTCGCAAAAATGCAGTATGATCATTATCTACTCACTACCGATGGCAATAAATTAAATTGAGAGTGAAATAATCGTTAAGTAGGCCCAGGCCCTTGCATTAAAACTGCTACAAATTCATTATTTTGTATATATTGGAAGAAAAAATAGCACTTTTCTACCATAAAAAGGCACATGCATTGAATTTTTTTACATAAATAGAACGCCTCACCCATCGGCATTTAGTGATTGTTCACTAAACAGAAAATCATTTTATCTTGGCCTAATCTGATCTTTCCAAGAAAACAACAATATTCCTTGGGTGACTTTGATCAGTTTATGAGAAACAGCAAATTACTTGTAATTATATTCGACATGTCTATGCGCCTGACAACCGGCCAACAAATCTGAAAAACTGTATCAATAATCCATATCCTCACTGCCAGTTGCCTTCGTTGTTGGTCCACTGGTCTTACCGAGAGTGAAATACCCGTGCAATGCTATACAAGTACGGAGATGTACGCCGCGTAATGCACTGAGATTTGAGTCTGCAATAGATTGCACTTACAGGCAGAACAGATTTCACTTTTGATTATTCCTGTTGATTATTTTGATTGGTATCTCTCTTCCAATTGTAAAAATATATCTCTCCTCTGTTGTTGCAACGAAATTGTAAATAGAAATTCAAATCAAATTCTTCAGAACAAGGGTGGAGAGGTTTACGAAATAGTTATTTTGTTCGCATATTTTCATTTTAACGAAGCTTTGAGATGTTTTTTATGTTTTAGTGTACACCTCTCCTTATTTCCACATTGCTCTTCTTCGTTGCTCAAATTAATCTATCTCTTATATTCCTATTTTCTATGTTCTCCTTTAAAATGAAATATACATCAGGTATTCCATGCAAATAAATACGTCATCAACATAAGTGGTGATGATATAATCATCTTGAACATAAACGTTGCTACATGTCACGACGCGATACTTTCTTTTACTTAACTGTCTAGACAAATGTTAATATAGCGTCAAGTGAAAAAAAAAGAAACACACCTGATGTATTTAACGTAAATAAATAGAGAATGTCTGTTACGCTGAACGAAGTATTAAATAACTATGACCTTATGTATGATGATGTAAAACAAAGTAAACAAACACGCCTACTATCGAATAAGTCAGGTGGGCCATTTTCTTACTATTTCATCTTCTTTTTATAAAATTCTAAGGTATCATTCAGATCAACGCAGGTGGTTTTCTTTATAAATTTCCAGTTAAAGAAATGGTTTTTTTTTATTTTATCCTTTCTCTGGGAAGGCAACCGAATCGCTGCACATGTACATATTTCTTCCCGAAACAGTATGCATGTTAAGGGATAAAAAGCATTCTAATGATCAAAATATTTCAACACTAACTGTTTTTGGATTTCTGCGAAAGCAAGAAATACCTTACAACCGGCTTTGGTTTTTCTTTTTCATACTGTCCAAACCTAGCGGTTTTTTGAAATTTCGTGCCTGCATTTACATGAAACCAAAGCACCGTGCATTGCATGTCAGCGAAAGATTTACAAAAGTTTCTTTGATCACTATTAAATGGATTTTAAAGAAGATATACATATTTTAAGGTGAAAACAGAAAATATATAGAAGAAACTTATAATTATCTTGGACTGTGATCATTCTTTTCTAACTAAAAAGAAGTTCTCAACGTTTTGTAAACAGAAGAGTCAAAAGAGCTAATTAAGGTAGAAAGTACGTTTTCTTTGATATTTTATCACTTAATTGATGAAGGAATAGATATTAATCAAATAGGTCTACATAAAACTGGGACTTTTAGTTACTTTTGGTACTGATTCAATGTACTTTGGCACTTGAAAATAGATATGTTTTTCGTGTCAGTAAAGCACAGACTTTCTTATTACTTTCTACGTTTGTTAGCTATCTGTTCTGTCTTTGAACATCAGGTTTTCAAAAATCGAGTTAAAAAAAAGGAAGTTATCTGTTCGAATTCATTTTCGGTTTCAAGAAATTATAATTCAAACATATATACATGTGTTTTTCGAAGAAACGAGTTTTTTTTTCTACATAAGCTCTTATAAAAAAAACGTACGTTATAAACAGCTCATGCATGTATAATTCTTTTGTCTAATAAATTAAATTGCTGGTGTGCTACAATTAGACCCTATTTACACGAGTTAGTAATTTTAAACATTATTATCGTTTATGCCTGTTTTCCACCAGTAAGATATTTCAAGAAATAACGTTTACAGAACTTTTAAGAACTTTAAGTAAAATTTAGAAAGTATTCTTGTGGCAAGTACTTTTGCTGTTACCGTTTTGCGCCATCTGGCCATCTGGTTCGAACCCACTTAGATCGACATTTTTTTGTCGAATTTCATAAATGTCATAACATTTTTCATTTTTCATGCTTCAACAGATTTTGCAGAAATCTTTCTGCCCGTAAGGGCATCTTGTTAATGTTAAAATGTAAGTAAACAACAGTATTTTCAATTAAGGTAGGTTAAGGTAGGTAGGCTTTGAATCATCAAGGTTAACCAAAATACTTCTGTTTTAAAGTCAGCCAACAGCTCTCTAAGAAACATAGTAAATATATAATTGTCCAGTGTCTGAGACAGTCAAAAGTTGGTTCAGGCCACCAAAATTTTAGACAATCAATGTTGTGGTGGCCCAACTGGACAGGCGAAAAAATAAATATGCAAATTGTAATAATGATTTAAGAAATTCCATTACAAGAGATTTGAAAAAAAGAACAAAAAAATATAACTTTGTAAGTTTAACAAAGAGTCTTTACAAGTCTTTATCTCCTTTGAGTAACATTGTGACAGTTCCTAAATGTTTGTATTACGTACTATAGATAAATACTACGGCACTCCATCATGTCTTGAGAAACATTGATTTGATGTGTTTTATTATCAACTAAGATGGCGAATATTTTTTTTTTTTTTTTAAATCACTCGCCCCACAGAAAAATAAATGTGTCCCGTTCTGGTATATAATAATACATGATTTTATAACTAATTCGTTTAGAAAAAATCAAAGAAGCATTTTTCTTTTAGTTCTTATTTCAAAAATTGTTTTCTCCAAGGTTGCTTGCATTAGGCGCAAATGCTCAGAACCAATGACCAAACCCATCGACCAATAAATTGTACAAGCACCCGAAACGAATGCTCATAACCCACAACCAATTACGTGAACGGCTTAAACCAACACCCGAAACGGATGGAAACTTAGGCGAAATTATGACTAGAAATATTCTTTTTCATCTACTTTGCTTAATTGGGACTCATTTTGACATAAGTGATACAAATATTTCATATAACAGGGTTTAATCTAGAATGGAAGGGTAGTGTCCGGCGGAAGGGAAAAAAGGCACAATTATGAACATTCAAAGGGTGCTTTTTTTAGGAAAAGGGCAACCTGAGCTTTATTTTGGTGTGTTAAACCTGTGACCCCTCCTATACAAGCTTTTAAAGTGAAATAAATAAAAAAATGCAGAGGACAGCGTCCGATCAACAGACGCTCTTTGGGACTAGAATAGAGCCTGTATAAGTATTCTATGTTGATGTTGTTTCTTTTAGTTTTGAAAGCTATTCCAAATGATGAAGATGCATTGAAATGTAAGATTGTCTGCTTGATACAGCAGTCATGTTTTCAAGAGGCTTTCGATGTCATTCAGTCATCTGGGAAAAAAGGGTAATGTATCTCGCTGTATAAATTTCAGTAGCTAATTTCAAAAATTTTGGAGAATTAAATAAAAATTCCTGCATAATTCCTAACTAAACTCAGTTTTAACTATGTTTTTCATAGGCTTTTGCAGATGCCATTTGAAAAAGCATACTGCTTATACCGGTTAAACCACCTGGACGATTCAAAGGCTATCTTAACATCAATGAAGGATCCTGGTTTAAAAGAAAAGGAGTTGCTTGCTCAAGTGGTATCCTATTACATTTTTCTTTTGTATTTAAGTTACTACACGTTTCTTGAACACTGAGATATGGTACAAAGTACTTATAAGGCTAGCAGATAAGATATTCCAACATAAACAAAAAATGAATCTTTTCGAAACATTTTAACCAACTAAATTTGATTAGCTCTAAACTCTCTTTCCAATGGTATATACCGGGTGAGTCAAAAAAAAAGTACCGGTGTTTCACAAAAAATATCTTTCGATTGAATAACTATAAAAGATTGCTATTTCTATTCTGCATAGAGGAGTCCTTTACCTATATTTTGGTGTATCACTTTTCCAATTTGGTTGAGTAGAAAGAAAGTTAAAAACTGGAAGCGGTCCTTGTAAAAATCTTTGAAAAATGGACATTCTGATCAACTATACTGTTGTATATTTTGCTATTTTCCAAAATGGTCATGCAAAAATGTTTTTATGTTGCCACATTCCAATTCAAATTGTAACAAAAGATGTTTCAGGGATGAACAGAGAATGTGTTTTTTGTCATCCCACAAGTGTTGTTCCTGATATATACCCAGAAAACTTTTAGGAAACAGTAGAAGAAAAAGTGAAGGGTCCTTTTTATTCCTAATTACTAGCATGTCCATGTAAATTGTTGAGCAATTAGATTCCGTTAAATCCGCGTCCATCCATTTTCCCAAAAAATTTTTCAACCCACCTGAATAACAGCCTGAACGAGCTACCCTTTTGTTAAAAACAGATGAGACTTTTATATTCTTTCATTTGTAAATTGTACAGAGTTACAGATTGGAAGAATACAACAGCTGCTTGACTTTATACAAAGAGCTTATCAAGAACTCTGCAGACGATTATGGAGATGAGAGAGAAGCAAATATGGCAGCTGTTATAGCTGCTGCAAAGATGTGGAAAGATGAGAATTTGGTGAATATCTTGTGCACATACTTTTCTATGATAACTATAAGTAAATTTAAGTCAATGACAGTTTTCTCCAAGTATAACCTTTCAGGCAATAAACACCAACATCTACTTTTTAAGATGTATCCATATTTAATTTTTTTTACGCTTTTCAATCCTTTGCAACTTATCAGTTGATGTAAGTAATGAAAGGTTTCTACGGACTTGATGACTTTAACACCGAGTGGTGTGTTTGGTTTTAGGCCCATTCGGATATCCGCACTGACACTTATGAGTTATGCTACAACTATGCTTGTTTGCTTTTGGCCCAAGGAAATTTACAGAAGGCAGAACAGATACTGAGCGACTCGAAAGGTTCGAAATTGTCATGAATGAAAACAATCTATGTTCTTTGTAATATTCGTTTAATATTCTTGTCTTTTTTCTTCTTCTTCTTCTTCTTCTTCTTCTTTTTTCAGTTCTCTGTGAAAAAAGTTTCGATGGTGAAGAGGTAAGTTCGTGAAATTTATTGTTGTTGATATAATAACTTAACTATTATGTTTACCTTTTATGAGGATTAAGTTATTAAATTTCTTGGGCATTAGTCAGAACCAATCTTTGTGTATGACGTACTTTTCATATCCAGTTTTATATTGTAGGAAAGAAATTTCTTTTGTAAACTTTAAAAGGTTTATATCAAATTTTAAGTTTTGATTGAGTTCAATTGCTTATGTCTAATTTGCAAATTACTTGGTGACCTCAATTTCGTTTTCAATCTCAGACTCAATTCTTTTCTGATTTATTCTTGCCAGCCAGTATGTTTTATATAGTTTTTATCTTATGTTGCAGGTCCTTCATTTATAGCAGAATTTTATTTTTCTGACGAAGTCAACCTGTGTAAATATGTTTTTAATAATAATAATAATTGATCAACTTTATATTTCCAACAAGCTTGTTTTTGAGCACGGCAACTCTTGTAAGTTGCTTGTTATGACAGGGTAAAATATAAGCATGGTTCCAGCACCAGTTTTGAGGTGAAATGAGTTACCAATAACCACTACATGGATCAAGTGGGCTGGATCTTGTGAAACTTTTCTGTATGTTTTATGTAGGATGTAACTGAAGAAGAAATTGAAGAAGAACTTGGAATTATAAGGTTCCTATTGATGTTTTGATGCCATAGCTATACAGGGGAATTGAAATGGTGTAATGATTTAACTGCTTCGTTTGTAGAGCCCAACGAGCTTACATCCATCAACTGCAAGGAAAAACCAATGACGCGCTAAGTGCTTACAATCAAGTCCTCAAGAGCAAGCGTGGCGATATTGCATTGGCGGCTGTTATATCAAACAATATTATTGCTATACACAAGGTGGGTAACAACCGCTTATGGTTTTATTATTAGGCGATTGTTCAGATAACGACGTCGAGACCCCCCTCTGCTATTTCGATTTTCCAGGACCGTGAGTTGTTTGATTCGAAGAAACGCCTGAAAACCATCTCAACCCAAGGCTTATCAAACAAACTGACGAAATATCAAGAAAAAGTTTTGGAGTTCAACAAATGCATGTTGTACATATATACGAACCAGGTACGTACGTTGATATAAGAATAGTTGAACAAACCGTATAAATCATAGTCCGTTTTTTGAGAATTTTCTATTAAGTGATACTTGCATACCAAACTGATGATTTGATGCCAAACTGCTGATTTAAAAGTGTTCCTCCAAACTGCCAGTCATGGTGAAAAGCAACTTAGTTATTCACAAATTCCGAAGGGAGTTACTTTAATTCAGAAGGGAGTTACTTTAATGTACAAGATGTTGTTATTGTTGTTGTTGTTTATATTAGCTTGAGAATTGTCGGAAGACAATACAAAACATTAAGTCTAAATTCGAAGATGGCGATCGAACTGCTTTATTGGAAGCTGCTATGTTCTTGCGAGATAAGCATACCGACCAAGCTATAGAACATTTGCAGGTAAGGAGTTGCTCATTGAACAAGAAAACGAACTGATCTATTGTAAATATAGGAAAGTACCCAGGTGAATAAATCATTTCATCATCGATCAATTTAACAGCAAGTTAAGTGTATTACTGTTCATTTGATGGCCTCAAATAGGCTAGGTTGATGCGACAGACCAACCTGGGGCTCAGTTCTCTAAACCTCCACACGAATTATTGCTTGGCCCATAAAATTTAATTTTAATTCATCTTTAGAATATCCGATCATCCGGTGTTAAATCTAATGACGTCATTTTTACGCTTGCTCAATTACTCATGTCTAAAGGTGATTCCCTTCAAAATGACCTAATTAGAAGGTGACATCAGTAATTGTTATAATGTTAGTTCATTTTGTTTTTTCAGGGAAATACGTTGAAACATTAACCGTCCTTCAACAGCTGCAAGGTATAAAGTACAAGCCGGCCATCGTGAGTACACTTTTCTTCCTGCTGCTAACGATGATGACGTAAGCCTCATTAGGGGGCTCAACAATAGACAACCAGTACATTGATGTGAAGCTGATCCACGAAAACTCTGAAACCGAATTTTCATGAATGAACAATTAACATAGTTCTTGCGTAAAGTGCAATATACATCCGGCAATGAGATTTTTTTCTTCCTTCTGATAGTGGTCGAAAGTTATGTCCGATCGGACATAAAAAAAATTTTTTTTTTTTCAGGAAAGTATCATTTTCCTAAAACAAAAAACAAATTTTAAACCAATCAGATTTTAATGAAATATGTGCAAACGTGTCGCCTAACACACATTACACTTTAGAGTGATCGCTGGGCTTGGTTTTCAATATGATTTCGAAACTTGACTTTCTGTTACGTTCAGCATAACCTGGCAATGACACGGTTGACACCTACGAATAGCTTAAAGCGATTAATATCTTTCCAAAGGGGCCAAAACTTCATCCATTTAACATCTATTCTAACCGAAATTTTAGTTTTGCATGGCCGTACTCGTCGTCAGATCCTCGCTGTATTTAGTAGAACAGCGGACTGCATAGATACTTCATCGACTCCATCCATACTTGCTATACCGTAATCGTTCTAATAAGCGCCCGGGCGCTTATTTAATTTTTCTGCTTTTAAGGGGGGGGGGGGGGGGGGGGGGGGGGGCTTATTCGAGATGGGCGCTTATTCGAAAGGGGCGCTTATAAATATTTTTCGAAAAATAAGGATTAAAAATTCAAAGATCAACGTTCTTTTTCACATGTTTTACATCTGTCAGGAGAATAAAAGTCAAACACGTAAATACACGTTGTCGTTTTTATAATAAACCGGTTTATAAGGAACCTAGTACTAGAATCTTCGAAACTTAAGAAACTTTTTTTGCTGTCTCCGTGTGTGGAAGGACATAAAAGCTTTTCAACTGATCTACTTTACAATTTGAAATAAACTCACTGAAAAAGGACTTTTCAACTAATACAGTTTTCTTTTTTTTTCCGCAGGTTTCCTTATGTGTTAGCCTATACAACACCTTGGGCAAACGGGATGAAGCCATCGTATATTTAGATGAAGCGATAAGTTATGGGAAAGCTAATCCGGTAAGTAAGAATTTCGCTTAGTAAATGTGTACGCTGTAAATTCAAATTGCAATGAATGATATATGAAAAGGATTTTTGATGAGAGTTTGTCTGGAGACAAAGTTGTAGAGTGGGTCATCCATTCAGCGACATCACAATTTTTAATGGTTATTATGTTCTGTTCTTCAGAATGATATGAAGAAGGAAGATCTGATCACCTTCATGAGAGAAAGTTCCAATCTGAAACTTGTGGACGGTAACGTGCAGTCGGCTGTTCAAATGTTGGAAATGATACGAGAGTAAGCGAGAGGATCTCAATCATCATATTCCGTAGCATTTCATGATGTTTTCCATTTGGTTTATCATCATTCTTGTTATAGGGAAAATCCATCCGACATTACCGTACTGGCGAAGATTGTTGCAGCGTATTCGAAGTTTGATCTGCAGAAAGCACAAGAGTATCTTTTTCATGCGTTCCGCAACTGTTTTGTTCTGTGTAGTTTTCTCTTTTCTCTTATGATTTTAAACCTTAACGCTGTATAAGACATAGCGTCGACCTTCCAGAAATTTCTGCAGAATCCTATGATTCGCACGACCTTGATTTAGATGTGTTAGAAATGACTGAGTCGATCGGAAGTTTCCGATTTTCGAAGAAAACGCTGAAGCAATCCCTAGAGGAAGGGGAAACCAAGTATGTCATCCGGGTGCAATTTTAACATGAACTCCTCCTTTGATGTTTGATGTTGTATGACCTTCTCCTCTGATGTTTTTTTTTTGTTGTTGTTGTAGGGAAGACGTTATAATGAAACGTAAAAAACGCAAAAGGAAGAAAGGTATAATCGATTGTTAAAACTTAATGCTAATCGTTGTTATGGTAACCATTTACCCTTTCTTTTCATTCATTCATCTTTCAGGCAAACTTCCCAAGAATTATAACCCTGATGTTGATCCCGATCCGGAACGATGGTTGCCGCGGTGGGAACGATCAACGTTCAAACACAAAAAATCTAAACGCGGAGCAAACACTGTCGGTGAGTTTACCATTTCCACGTCTGTTTCTTGACAGTAAAATGTTCTGATGACGCGAAACCGGAATGTTTTTGTTTTGTTTTTTTCTTCAGGAAAAGGCACACAGGGAAGTGTAGCTTCTGATCAGTGAGTCAACTTTTGCTTTTATTTATAAGTTTATTTCTACATTTTGTACATATATTTACTCTGCTTTATTTGAATGCTGCTAACATAGTGTTTGAACAAGCACGTGTCGTAAGAAATTGTGTGTGTTTTCTTTCACTCCTATTAACGTCTTTCGAATACTATTGCAAAAGTACAAATGAAATATACTTCCTTCTTCAAAATAACTTTTTTGTGACTTTTATCTAGGCCTGCCTCGCCCAAACCAAAATCTGTTTCCTCGCCTAAACCTGGTGCTGCATCGCCACACGACAGTCCTGGCGGGCCGACGGTTGTCCCGCCCCGTCAGATGAAACCAAGCGCGAAATCGAAATCGAAGAAGAAGAAGAAAAGTGGGTGGTAAAGAAGATTGAAATTGTATTAGATTTTTCTATCGAATTATTTCTGAAATACCTTCAAAACAAGAAGAAATATATTTGCTCTTTATTGTTGTTCATTCGCCATGAAATCCACACGGTGGAGTTTTCTCTTTCTGTGATCTCTTTTTATGCCAAAATAACAGGTGTAGCAAAAACTTATCTCATCTTTGAATGAATTACCATGGAAACAGCTTTGTTTTACGCACGTAAAACGTGAGGCATTGTTATCATACAGAATAATGAAACCATGTGATCTTTTTAAGCTAGTTTTTGAAGTGGTGTACACTGAATGTTTTGAAACGAATTGCTTTCGTTACACAGTCGTGCAGTTTTTGTGTCGATCAGCATACCAATTTTCGTGAGTTAATACTTCATATTTTCCTATTCTTGTATACAATGTAGCGAAGTGAACATTCTATCAATATTCTCTACTTATAAAATACAACAAGGAACCTAAAATTGATAACTGTCCGGGCGAAATATTGTAACGATGCATTGACTTTAAAATGTAACAGTTCTGTATTATACTTTGTGATTCACCACTTCACACAAAAGTGAAATAAGAAGTCAAAATGATAGCTTATAATAGCTTATGACGTCATTGTGTAGGTCGTTTGATAAACTGGAGGATTTTTGGAATCAGCATCAATTCCTGGACTCTGTGCTCCATCCAGGAAAATCCTTAACGTTCCATTCGGATGATTCGTTAAGATCAACTACAGAGCACCATTTGAATACTGTTGGGACATCGGAACCTATCCAAATCCCCAAACGCTTACCAAGAAGAAGATTATTTTCTGGTGGTTCAATATCTGAAGAAGAGGAATTCCTTGTTGATAGTGGTTTTGATTCACCTGCGCATATCAAACAAATTAATAATGGAGACATCATACATGAGGAGGTCGAATTTGGTTCTGGACCGTATGATGATTTAGATTCCACCGTATTCACATTTGAAGATGATGTTTCCCCTAGTAAATATAATTCATGCTTTTCTGCTCCCAATGTATCATATCTGGAGGCACGATCACAGCCAGTTCCAAAGACCCTTGATATAATACCTCATCATCGAGTGTCAGTAATTCGAAATCAATATGCCTCCAGTCGTCAGGTGACAGCTCTCTGCTCTCCAGCTGCCCATCCACCCAGCATGATGTCTAGACCACGATCTCACTCACAGCAGTCAAGCACATCAAATGTGTCATGTCCAACTTCTATGGCATGTGGCTATATTCCATATATAAGAGAGCAGACAGTTTCAAATGTATCATTGTTCTCATTTGGGTCACCGATTGGCCTTTCTTCCCCATTTAAAAGTGAAAGTATCTCTGGGCTATATGTCTGTCAAGATTCCCGCCAGCGATCCCACAGTGGTATGCTAGCTTTTTATATTGTATATGTAATAATCAACATTGTGGTCATTTTGTTTTCTAATGTTATCAAAAATATATGTCGTAATGAATCCATCCTTTAATGTTTTAATATTTTTTGATCAGCTTTTAATAATCACCTAGTTCCTGTCCTTATTTACTTAATGAAATAATTAAGAAGCTTTTTATCTAACCACTTTTGGAGAATGAATTAAAAGAAAACATCCACTGACATCGGATGCATGTTATTGGCATGTCAGGCTATTATGTGTAAACATTATGTGATATCAACTTAAAATGGATTCCAAAAGAGGATCAGGTATTATAAAAATGTTTTTTTTATTCATGTTCTCTCCATTATTCTTTTAAATTTACTTTGATGTTAAGCATTATCAATAGCTAAGTGAAGCACTACTGAAAAAAGTTAATGTTTTGCTTTGTAATAACAGTTATTTCAAATCTTTTGTCTACATACATGAAAACTTCTCGAGAATGTTTATAAAGTTTTCATAACAAGCGAGGCAACCTTCTGTTTCAGTGCTAAATGCTAATAAAGTTGGATTCTTATATAATCTGAATCCTTGTTTTACATTTGATGTTCCATGTGTGTAATTCGAGTATAATGGATTAATTGGAATTTCAATAACAATCAAAATAAATTTCAATTACTAAGACGCGTGAATTTTCCCTGTGGCTTAAATGTTTTTAAAGAAACTTCCAAGCTTACAAGTCAGTTTCATCGTTGAACACATCCGTATGCACATCGATTATGTCTTTTACCAAATTTAGGAATGATCTTGCATATCACGTTTTCAGCCATTTCCTTTTGACGATATTTTCGAAAGTTTAATCGATTGTGGTTTTCTACTAACGGATGTCTCTTATTTTTTTAACTGCTTATTGTATAGTAAGGCCACGTCTACACTACCTGCTGGTTTCAGGAAACGAATTCTGACACGTCTGAATCCTTCCCGATTTGTTTTCGTTGTATGGTTAGAGAGAAAAAAATGAATTTTTTGTTTATGTGTTATTTGTGTATTTGCTGTTTCTGAGTCATATTCTTTGTGTCAATAAAATGTTCTTTAGAAACGTTAAAAGCTTTACTTCTTATTCCCTAATAATAATGAAATTGGACCCTTGAATTCGCAGAATAATATTCATATCAAATGATCTTTGTTTTGATGATTTTAGATGCCAGCGCTCCACCTTTGGCGTTTTATTACGATTGCATACAAGGATACGAAGATACTACATCTGTGGAAGCAGGTGTGTTGGAGTGTTATTCAGTGACCAAAATATTCGACCTTTTCATTAAAATATCATTAAAATATCTGAATATCAAGGATCCACTTGATATCATGATGTCTATCCAATAGCCATGGCCCTTATAGGTAGACCCACAAGCAAAGATGTAGTGACAGTTTAAACATTGCGCATAATAATATCTATCAGGAGTTCGCAAAATCCTCAATCAAGGAATTGGCCTATCCTAAGAATCAATGGAGTTTGAAATTGCTATGGCGAAAATATTTTGTTTCAACAACTAAAATGTTGTCGCCTGGATATATTGAAATGCATTTTATCCATTCATTCTCTCATTCAGTATGTATGGGGCCACCACCTTCTCCTTTTGATTACTACCTTCGTTTCACGAGCGAACCGCCACCACCTTACGAAGAGGAGGATTCCGTGGTGAGAGACGAGGCGGCAACGTGTGAAAAACACGCAGAAAGGTTAGTTTGATGCGCGTTTATTTTTTGTTTTTGTTTTGTTGGGACAATTTCTGTTCATGTTTTGATTTTCTACTTGGGGCGTCTGCTGTTTTTCCGTTGCAAAATTAATCCCACATCGGGGTTGTGCGACAGTTTCAATATACATATTTTTCAGATGTCTTATTAAGGTTTATTAAACCCTGATCAATCATCAATTATTCATCCCATTTTTAATATGAAATATAAAAATAAGCCCAAATGTTTTTTTCTTTATCTGTCAGCTCGATTCTGCTAGAAAAAAAAATCTCTAGTTTGTTGCAAATTTTCGCATCTCTTGAAGTGGCGTTTTTTTTTATGTCGAAAGTTGTTATATCGACATTGGTTTCATAATCGGCCTGGATTGTCACGACGTTTCAAATCGGTTAGAGTTTATTGTGTCCAACATGGTTACGAGATTCTCGGCTGAAATTTAGAAAAAGTTTTAACTACTAATATCGAATCTGTTGGAAACGTTTTGATTTGAATTGAACACCAACTGTTAGACTGTGACTCAACTTCTTGTATAATTCGATCGCGGTCTCGTTTGCGTTTCTTCTTTTCGTTTCTCCTGTGTGGTGAACTATTACTTTGCGTTACATTCGAGATATGTCCGTTGAAAAGCTACTTTGTCACTTCTTTAGCTTCCCAAATGGCGTGGGAGTAGCGAACCACATGGACGAATATTCTTTCGTGCCAAACGATAACCATGCTTACAATCCACAGTGGTTACAGAGTATGGATATTAATTCAATCCCAGAAAACGATGCCTTCAGGTGAGAAAAAAATTTTGTGTTATCTTGAAACAAAAAAGCACGTGCGATGACGTCAATACAGACAATGTCTAATAAGTAGGCAGCTGTAACTATCGCGTTTGAACTGTCAACAATATAAATCATTGATCAAAAGAACATCTTTTTAATAGTCTGTTCTGAACGTTAATTAGCTAATTTATGCTAATTCAGTAACATCATTAGAATAGGAATTAGGTATGAGAATTTGAATTCTTACCTATACCCCAGCAATAAGATAGAATCCTGAAAAAATGTACTTAGGTTAACAACTTCACAAACTTACAATACTCCTCCGCCATTATTCTGCCTCAGCTATGGAGTGTGTTTTCTAAATTGGCAAAGCACTTTATCGTTGTGCTTTTATTTTTTCGCGATTAGTTTTTCTTGTCACGAGAATTCCCTGATGTCTTATGTAAAGAAGCAACTAATTGTGACAGTATTTACGTGTTTCTAAATCTTATTTTATCGTTATTGTTATTTGTTTTGGTGATGATGTCAGTTATTTTTGAACGCCGACATAAGTTTTCTGTTCGTGAAGGTTTTGTAGAACAATATGTAGTAAGGACAGAATACACACGTCACGTAGATGTTTCGACGGCTGCCGTCCGTCGATAAAGTTTACGACATTGAATTTTATCGGTCATGTTGTATATTATAAAAAACGTTTTCAGGAATTTCTCAGAAGATGATGCAATCGAGGCTCTGTCCAAGTTCGTCTCTAGTAATTGTTGCTATAACAACGGTGTTACCAAGCATATGCGGATGAAAGAAATTAATCCGTCACAAGGCCATCAGGTAAAAAAAAGACATTTTTACTGTCGGACGAATTGCTCTGGTCTGGATGACGTCACAGTTGAGGGGAAACAGAACACTACCATGAATGTCTTTGGACAAGTGTTCGTTTTCTCTCAATAAATACAATTAATTTATTGGTTAAAAGTCAAGTCACGTGACATTCCAACCAGAACAATTAAACATTGTGTTCGGAAGAAAACAATATCGTAAACTGTACCAAGTTTTTCGTTGTAGTTATATGCCCAGTGTAACTTGACCCTTAATGTAGTTTTAGCGGCCAATCTACATTTCTTTCAAAATATTTCCCACCCAATAATACATGCTTGTGTTTCATAGTACATACTTGAGACTTACTATGAAGAACGATCAACAGCCTGGCATCAAGAACCTTACGCCAAACAACCTATAGATGGCGCTGAAAATGGTTTTCCTCCCCCAGCTTGGGAGATAACTGTATCCAGGCCAAAAATGTTCCAACCACACGTAACTTATGTTGAAATTCCACACACAGCTTCTGTCAAGGTATTTTGTACACAGTGATCGTTTTAATTCGAAGGTCTTTTGAACGAGTTCTAATGTCTTCCGTTTTATGTTTCAGGAATGTCCAGGGTGCAGTGGCAAAGGTGCGAAATATTGCCAGCCATGCGAAGGAAAGGGTGATGTGAGTGTTATTCCCCTTTATAGTGTTATGAAGTGAAATTTGCTATCTTCCGATACTATTTGTTCGTGGACTTCCCGTCAGAGCCTCGTATAAGATTATTCTTATTAGGGCTAAATATTTATTGACGCCTCCCTATACACTGCTTTGATGAAGTGTTATGGTAGAGGTAGGACATGACTGTGACTCGAACACCGGTTGCGACAATCGTACTCGAAGGTACTAACTACTCAACCAACGCTACGTCAAATTTCTCATGAATTTCATAGACGCAATATCAGCACCTATCTGCGTTTAAAGGCCGGTTTACACATCATTCACTATGCCTTAAGAATATTGCTAACCGAGGTCGGAAAGTGTTGATAATTGTAGAGAAATTCAAGCAAGGATTGATTCGAGTCCTTTTACTGAAACTTTCTTAATTTTTAGACTTATCCCAGTCCAAATGCCTAAATTTTGTGGATTAGGACGAGAGCAATGAGCTTGTCCTATCAAAAACCATATTATGTAAAACCATATCTTCATTAAAATGTTCATGTGTTTAAATGAATACTGAGTTCTGCAAATTTTTTTAATTTCATGTCATTGTTTTTTTTTATTTTTATTTTTTTTTTTTTTGTAGATCAAATGCGTGGTGTGCGATGGCCTGGGTATATTGCAACAGTACGTACAAGAAGACCTGTCCGTTCTGGAACGACGCGTGTCAACAGGTGCTCGCACGTGTCACAGTTGCAACGGAGGCAAACGTTTGTGCCAGCATTGCTCTGGAAAGGGAGAGAAGGTTTGCAACACGTGTACTGGCAGTGGTCGAGTGAAGGTCTATATACGTCTGACTGTCAGATGGTAAGCAACCGTTCCTGGCATTTCAAGATACTATTTTATTTTAAGATGTCAAGAAATAGGAGAAAGCCTCGCCTCGTTTTAAAGACGAGTCCTAGTTTTTTGTTTGAAAAAAAACAACAACCGAGTGATACTCTAATAACATGACTGTTCGGTGTGTTCATGTTACGTTCTCTTGTTTTTTGTTTAGGAAGACATTGAAAGCCTACAAGATATTTGGAAAATCGAAACTTCCGAAGAGATGCATCACGGAAGTATCAGGAACGCTCGTCTTTCAAGAACAAAATGATCGAGTCTATCCTTTGCTCGACTTCCCAGAAGACGAAGTTAACATTTATTCTCGAAAATTGATTAGTCGACACGAAGAGCAATTGCAGAATACACGCATAATTATGCAAGTACGTCACGGAAATCCTAGCATAAATTATCGTGATGTGCTGTAAGGGTAACACGATTCTATTTTTTATTTGTTTTTGTTCTTTCAGCGCCATTGTGTACGAGAAGTGCCGGTCACCGAAGTCCGGTCTCAGTGGAAAAGACAAGAATTCACGTATTGGGTGTATGGTAACGAGAATCAAGTATACTGCCCAGACTATCCATCGAAGTGCATGATGGGATGTACCATATTGTAAATAAAAGATAAAAAGAAAACTATATATCCGCTCCGCTTATGTCATTGTAAATAAAAGTTATTTAAAAGGGTTTTTTTCTAATGAGAAAGACATAAAAAACCTCCGGTTTCATTTTTTTGAAAGGGGTAGTCCCTCAACGTCACACTCGATACAGTTATTTCGCGTGGCAAGACAAATCTATGAAGGGGGTCTTCACCATTGAACTCGTCTATAATTTTCTGGGCATTTTTCATACACGATTTATAAAATCCCCCGCTTCTAACCTGGCGGGATCTGTTGTGGGTGATACCACAAACATCAAAGAATTCCGTCACCATATCTTATCTCCTGCGATTCAAGTATACACTTCTTCATATGGCTTCTTCAACCCAATCTATCTTCGGTGGGAGGATCTTGTGATCCATATCACTTGTCATTGGTACTGGCATCTTTTCAATTACTTTGAGAAATGTAAGTAATCCAACATTTGGGTAAAATTCCCTTGAATGTTTATGCAGACATCCATCGGCCGGCATTTTGATGTGCACCCAGGAAGAATCGTTAATATGTCGTATTTGTTTTGTACGATTTTATTCGTAATTTCATCTGTTTAATTAGTGGAAAAGGCATTGAAGAACTTTGTTAACAGCCCTTCCAATTGTTTAGACAGCTCTTGACTTATAGAAGTCCGACTTAGAAGTGATAAGCGAAACCTTGCGAAAAACTTTTCAATACAGCCGCGGCTTGCTTTGAATGGTTGGGTTGTGATTACGTATAACACTTCTTTGCTTTTTCCTGCAAACTCAAAGTACAACCTCGAACCCAGGGTTTCTTGCCTTTTCGATATACGGATGGCGGCGAAGAAGACCCTGGTCCCGGCTGCTCAAAATCAACAGTATAAGTGTGGATTTTAATTTATGCAATATTTGCCTCAGTAAGCCCCACATTTTCATAGTTGCTTCTTCGAGTAAGCAAGTTCTGCATAAATTATGTGAAAAATAATAAGTAGACGGCGAACCTTCTATTAGTATCAAACAGAAAGATCAGAAGAGAGGGTTCACGATTAATAAACATGGAAATGTTGTGAAGCTTTTTGAAAGGCTGCAACTTGCTTTGTTATCGTGCAACCTTGATAATATTTGCTTCAAACCTAAACAAATTGTTTGTTTTGAACATTTGTTATTTGAAAGAGATGTTATTTATTGCTGTTTTACCAACTGGTTATGGGAAATCTTGATTTATCAGTTGCTTCTTAGCTTTTTACGAAGTAGAAAAATTTCAAACATAGTTATCGTTATTAGTCCCCTAAATTCGACCATTGAAAACCAGATGAATTGTTTAAACAAGATTGGTATTCCTAAGAGTAATGCAGGAAGAGAATTTGTTACAGATAATATTTTTTTCAGAAGTTAACTGTAGTAATTATGAGGAAGAAAATGATATAACATTTTTCCCCGTTGATTCTGGGAGGGAAAGCTTAAATTGTTTTCTGTCATCCTGAGGGGGCTCTTAATGAAAAAACTTTAAAACTATTTTGGAGCCAAGTATATCAAGATATAATGTTGTGGCTGTGGTCATTGGTGAAGCACACATTGCATCGAGTCGTGGTAAGAAATATATTGTTATTTGAAAATTTCTACTGCATTTTGGTTTTTTATCATAAAAAACATGGTCTTCGACTTCACTTTGTGGATATCATCAAACATTAAACATAACATAATTCATATATAAATAAGATATCTAGCTCTTTATATAATATTTATAATAAAGTAGTACTGTCAATGTTCCTAATTCAGAATAACAAACAATATGGAATGTAAGTCAAAGCAAGTTCGAAATATTTTTAAATTAAAAACACTGCACATCACTGTGGATCAAACTAAAACAAAAAATTCTATACTGTTATAATCATGATCTTTATTTATTTTCACCTTTAGAATTAGGAAGTCAGAATTAAGATCAATGACAATTACAAACAAAACTGTGAAAATATAAATGTAGCTATTTATTTTACATAATATTTGTTTTTTAATTGGGTTTTATATACCAGTAACAGCAAACCTTACATTTTTGCTGCAAAACTGTATTAGACGTTGTACTAAAATCGAATTGTGTTAACCCTTCATATGCAGTTGTTTCAAGACTGATGGCGAACCTTTTCTGACACAAACTTTTTAAATTGATGTTTTCTTTGAAAATATTTCGTTTTAGGGGTCAGTCACAAATCGATTTTAGGTTCAAATAACGTTATATGACGTTACGAATATTACCCACCCACCCACCACCCATAACGTCATATGTCGAAAATGGCCAAAAATCGATGTAATTGAGTATTTCTGTAAAAACGCTAGTTAGTTAAAAAAAAAACATCATACATTACCATCTCCCAACAACAACATACATAGATTCAAAACATAGCCAACCATAAAACTGGAAAATAACCCGAATTACCACAATCGGGAAACTTGCAAAAAGAACCACAGTAGTGGAGAGTGTTCTCGCAAAAAAATAGCACTTTCAAAATCGATGTTTCTGTTATGAATTTTTTAACGTCACTTGAATTAACCCACCCACCCACTAACGTCATATGACGTTATCTAAACCTAAAATCGATTTGTGACTGACCCCTTATACCCAAAAGTATATATGTGTGGGCAATGATCGTTAATGACCCCAACAATGGCCAATGGTTGTTTTGTATTTAAAGCTGACCGAATTTTTTTTCTTGCATCAGTGTTATTGACATAGTTATGATTTCATCCATAGTGTTTATGATATGCAGATGTATGTATGTTGACTTTTTTATTGGTGTTTTAATTTGTAAAGGAAGATTGTGTTGTGTCAAAATTAAGATGCTTTTTTGATTCTATTGTAGTAACCACTGATTTTGCAGGTGGTTACGTGCTGGTTTCAGGTGAACCAGCAGACATTAGTTTAATGGAAAATTTTTGTCTTTATTCAATTTGACTTCTCTTCTCTGATTTAAGATTTTCTCCAAGAAATATAGTTTCTGAAAAGCCGTCACCAACATGTATGTTTACACCACATACCGTTGAGATTTTCCTGCTTAAGTTTTTTCTTTTCACCAGACACAGATTGTACTTTCAACAAAAAGCTGTTGTCAGTAACAAACAGTAAGACTGCACAATCTGCATGTTCCTCCAACTCTAGGTTTTCGAGAATAGACTTTTTTTAGGAGTAATTTTCAATAACTCTTCGTACATTTAACTAAAAAATTATATTCATCAGTCAACTGATATGCCACTTGAAAATTATGGGGAAGGAACGACACAAATTAGTCAGAGAACCAAAAGTCACACCGGCCAGCCTTTTTTAACTAAAAAATATTTTATTAAAATCATTATTATCCTATCAAGTTTGGCCAAAAACACATGTAGATGAAGAGTTGATAAGTTGGAATGTATGCCAATTAAGGAAAAACAAAAATATAATGGTTTTCCAAAAACAATGAATTTATAAAATTTTCTCTTCCAAACCACGTGCTTGGACTTTCATTCTCGCTTCTGCGTTTACCATTTTGATAAACAACGCGCTGCTTAAATTATTCGAGAATCCTGCTGAACCAATGAAATCAGAGAACGCAACAGCCGGGACCAGGGTCTTCTTCGCCGCCATCCGTATATCGAAAAGGCAAGAAACCCTGGGTTCGAGGTTGCTCAAAGTAGACACTGACACATGTAAGTCTCTAAGTTCAAGAACTCAAGATATGATTGTCTTTTTGACTTCTAAGGGATAAGTTAAGGGTCTACCAGCTCCAAAATGACTCCCTTTATCGCTCAATTCAGTTCCGCGCAGGAGTGTTAACTGTTCTTACAGATGATTCATTTACTCCGATCTCTCTACCTGAAGCTACAAAGTTGCGGGTGAGTAAATAGTGCTGCCGAATCTCTTGCTGGCTTTCTTGTTTTCTCGGTATACCATTTGTAGGGTTTTATGGATATTTCCATCGATCGTTTCTTTGTGCACATAGAAATTTGCAGTATTCATATTGTATATTTCAAACCATTGTCTTTGTTCCTCAAAATCATGAGTTTGTTCCATCATACAACATATATTCTCATCCGAAAGAGCCTTTTTGCAGGGGGGAGTGGCTGCTCACTAAAAATTGAAAGAATATTCTTTAAAAAAGAAAAACAGAACAAAAGATTTTTGGTTAAGTCTAAACTTGGATACTGTAGGGATTGTTCACAAATGACGTCAACCATTAGGGGAAGGGGGAAGAGCAAAGTTGACCCAGGTTGATGGAGGGGGAGGGGGTCAAAAATCTTGAAAAATGGCTGACGTCATTTGTGAAAAATCCCTTACTAAATCCAGTCTAGGACTCAGAATTATTCTGATTTACTGTGACTCTATAAATAATTTGAAAATGAAGCTACTTTCTTCCTAAATAAACACCAGCATCGTCCATTTTCCTTTAATGAAAAAGGCAGTAATTTGACTTCTCATTTTTCTTTTATCATATCCGAGACAACAGTGCCGTATTTTAAACAATAAAAAATCTATACTTGCGTGAAATATTAACGTATTTTCAAACAACAAGACTATCGTTTCGATTTCAAATGAAGTACATGAGAAAGTATTACAAAATATATGGAAAAAAGTAGTAAATGTTTTACGCATTAAAGTGTCCGAAAATGTTTATTCTTATTTCGCATTTGTCAATGAATTCATATAATATAAAAATACAACATTAGAAATCCTTTAAAATTACTTTTATTGCCTAGCTATATCATTTGAGCTTTCAGTCACAAGTTATTTTGTTGAACTGTCAATTTTATTTAAAGAATGTTATGGGGGTTTTCATTTGAGTCACTTTTTAGCGACTTTAGCATCCAGGGGTCCAGGTGTTTAAACGTGGATATTGTGTAAAGATGAGTGGAAGGGGGAATTAAATTTGCTCTCCTCCACTATTCATCTTGTGTTTTTCCTGATTCCACAATTTGCCACCATTGATCTGTTTCATCGATCTGTCGCTTTTATCCACACCTACCTCTTTCTCCGCATTTACCTTAAAATCAAACACAGCTTTAATAAATCCGACAGAAAATAAATCCGACCGATCCGATATCTGATCCGATAGAAAAACAAATCCGGCATTCTTAGGTAATCATAATATAAATTCTTATCTCAATCTTATTCGTCGATATCTACAATTTGCTTCCTTCAAAAGTATACCACTTTGTTCGCACTGTTCTTCCACTAGCATCTAAACTGCTATATGTAACTGATAAGCTGGATGAGATGTAATAGTTAACATCGTTGGTGAAGTTCCGCTTAAAAATGCAAATGAATATAATATTATGATATTTCATCTCACCTATGTGAAAGGAAACAATAAGACTTTACTTAGAAAACAGTTGGGGGATGTATGGTGCCCTAGGGTGGCAGGTGTCGCCGACTCTGGACTCAGATCGATATTGAAAAAGTTATCGTCTTACGTATCAATGATGAATTCGATTTGAAGTACATCTATGTATACATTAAATTTTCATCAAAGATCACAATGCCTAGGGCCAGCTTATAAAACTGTTCAAATGTAATTCGTTCATTTATAAATAACAAGTTGTATGAAAACGATGCGTTTTCTATGCTTCCTTCCTGCAAAATTACGAAAATATTTCATCTTGATGTTAGTTGTCTTGTGGATTTGTTACATGTTTACTTGGAGTTTGTACATATCACATCCGACTTCAAGACAACATCAGAAAGATTGGCTGGACTTTCAGAACGATGTTCAAAGACTTGTAGATCGACGTTTCCATAGAAGCCGTCGGCAGAAAGAAAATATGAAACTGTATTCACGAGTCAAGCATAATCCAACCAAAGAATTTATAAAGTTATCGAAATCCAACAAAGAGAATTTTCAAGGTAGTGTTCAAACTACTGTAAAAGTCGTTCAGCAGAGCTCACTATCAAAGATTGCCATGATTGCTGTCGCGGTTCCAAATAGGGTCACCATAACAACTGAAAAACAACTGTCCAACTATATGCTGATGAAGGAGTGGTCGTACGTCTTCCATACCGTCTTGACGGCGACGTCGTGGAAGAGAATCGGTTATCAGACGGCCGTCTTGCTTGTGATGGACTATCAGAATCTGACGTCATCAGCTGAAAATTTGATCAGGTACGTCATAGATCAGCTGATCAGTTTGAACGCGAAAGTTCTTTATGTTGACGTCATATCCACAATGAAAGTGCGCCTCAGCCAAATCTTACGTCTGTTTGGTGCGCATTTGATAAACTTCGAGACCGAGAATGACTTTCTAATCACATCGGATGCTGATACATGGCCGATTCGTTCTGCAAAATACGAAATAAGCTTCAATAAATCCATCCTCTTGATTAACTCTGACTGCTGCGGTACTCTAACACATAGGAATCAGACTGTAAAGCAATTTCCTATGTCATACGTCGGCATGTACATCAAAGAGTGGAGAAAAATTTTCAAAATCAAAATTAAGAAGGAAGTGACAAGACAACCTGCAAAGAGATTTCCCGGGCAAATTCTGTCAGGCTCTCACAAAACTTATTATGACTCAGAAAATCTACAAGATGTTTATACGAGGTTCTTAAATGTGTTTGGAGAAGACTTTTGGAAACAGGCAACACACAATGGATTGTTATGGGATATGGACCAAACGTATTTAAGCTTAACGTTACACAAGTATCGGATGCTACAAGGAGATGGAGACATAGAATTCCGTCCGCATTGGTCTTGTATTCGAATTGATCGGGCAGACTGGGAGTTCCTCCTGCAAAGTAACCACTGTTTAGATGATGCGCACGTTTTACAAGGAAATGTATGGAAACCAACAAGGTGGAGGAGAGTGTCAGTCCTGACTAAATTATTATTTGATGACGAGACTTTAAACCGCCTGAATAATTATGCCAAAATGTTTGGAAGCTTCTTTATGCAGTAACAACATGTTCGTCTGACAACTCGTTACCACCAGACTTTGACGGTGTAAAGGCTTAGGGTTAAATGGCCTCGTTTGTTAAAATACGTTTATAAATAATTACACCGTTTTAATGTAACGATAACGATTTGTCAGATGAACATACCAGTAAAGAAACAATAATATTGATCTCACCGTGTGTGTTGATGTCATGTTAATGTCATGTTGAAGCTTTAAGTGAGCAGGACTGAAACAATGATGTGTGAACGACCCACGAATTTTCAGGAAAATTATGAAACACACAGCAGTTATGGTTCAAGACCTCAAAACATTCAAATTACCAATTACTTTTAAACAATAAGAGAGAGTCTTATGTCATGTATTCGCTATTGGATCGGGCCAAGTCAAGGTGGTTTTACAAAAATACAGTCTAAATTGCTCAGAGTGTCTTATAAACAATTAGCTAACTGCGTTTTCTCTAATTCGTTCTGGTGCATACGCTTTTGGTCAATTTTTTTCTTACTGCACACTGAGCCAATCGTTCGTAATTATCAACTTGTCTGTATGGTTCGAAATCTCTCTTCCAAAGCACGGTCATATGAAATCCTCGATCGTGTTTAGATCATTAGTTAGTTAGATGCGGTCTACATGTATAGGCTAGTAAAAGATACAGTGAAAGACGGACATCCCATGAGACAGAAAACTTCCCTATAACGGACACTTCGCTATTCCTCAGCACAACTAACCCCACATGGAAAAAACTCCATAGGACTGAGAATTTTCCATTTCCTTTTGGTGTCCATCTTATATAGAGGTTTCACTGCATTCTTATAAAAAAAAGACCATACGAGGAAGGGTTAAGGATGCACGTTATATTTGTTATGCTCTTCCTCACAGTGTTTCTCGCCAAAGGTTGTTCCCTTTAGTAAAAGGATTAATATTAATTGATTGCATATGAATTGATAGTGAAAGAGAATTATTCCTCAATTACTTAAAGTTGTTGTTGTGAGCATGCGGAGATTTAGTTTTTATTATGTTGGGATAAATCATCATTTTCTTATCGATTTCTGTCCTGCAACGTGGAAAAGAAGCGAACCGCTACATCGTTCATCAAAAAAGAACATTGACAGACGTGATAAGGGTTTAGAGCATATCATCTTGTTATTGAAGGTAAATACTTTTTCTTGGATTTGGAAAGTAGAAAGTTTCTGAATTTCTTTTTAGAAACGACTTAAATCAGTTTTACATTAATTACATAGACTTTAACCACTTCTAGGCTTTGAGATAATGGGTAAAAGCAAGAAAACGAAAACGACTGCGGCGCCTTCGCCACAGCAGGATTTGATTAGTCAATATGCAATCGCTGTAACTGCTGTTTTGTTATCTTTATACATTGGTTTCAAATATTCGGTATACGTGAACCAGTTACACGAAAATGCTATGTGGTTTTCACACATCAAAGTATGACGATACCTCAACTTTGAATTTTTTTTCACTTTTCATTCGTTTTTGTGCTGATTTCACTTCTTCCTAGTATGAGTTGATGTACCATGACACAAAACGTGCCTCGCATCCGGTCGTTATAATGTTTTCTATGTTGACTAATGTTTTAGCAAGTCGAAAGAGAAATTTCTTTTCGAACAGAAACTGGTTTATACTATTCGTATTACAAGCAGATGGTTTTGGCACCGTCCATTTCGGAAGGTCAGTGGGACTTTTTCTTTTTTTATTTTTTTGCAAATTAACCTCCATGTAAATATGTCTTTCTTTTCGTTAAGGTTGGCACGAACTAACACACGATAATAAAACTGAGCACCTGAGAACAATCAATATTGTGGAAAGGTTCAATATCTATCAAGAAATATCATTGGCAGTTATTTATAGAATGCTGCCACAGTCTTGGAAGGTAAGGAAACCTATTCTACTATTGTTTGCAAAGTAAGTACCAGGCTACCGAAGCTGAACGGCGTAAGAGAAGTTGAATACAACAATAAATTGTAGCTTTTAATGGTTTGTTTTGAGTTTTTCGTCACTGTCGTTTCAAAAATAAACTGTATGAGGTACTAGCATGTGAATAAAGTCAAAGTGTTTGTCTGTGAAATTTCCACAGTGGACCCAAAGATCAAATCCATAGGGTGCGAAGGTGTGGACGTCACATCCGCATTATTTCGCATTCCAAAACCAAAAACTTGGGATTATGTCCACACTTGGTTTTGCGACCCCTTCCCCTCCAATCGTGACTTTACGGACCAAAAACTCCGCGTCTTCCTCCTCCTTCCTCAAAACCTTCCTATAGAACGAACTGCAGATGTAACCGTCGGATGGATGTTTTCATAGGCTTCCCTCGAATACGTTTATTTATATCTGTATGCAATCTACGGACTACAGACGTTTTATTTGATGGCCGTATTTTTGACAGCTTGGATGTTAAGTGGCACTTTCATGGCTGGGCTGCTTGCCAATGCCTTTTTTGTCTTCAACAGGTAAGTGGTCCGTATTTTATACTGCTAGCTAAAGTACAATTTGCTACTTTTCGTAACATTTGGATTTTTTTAGACATCACATGTCTCGTGTCAAAACCTCAGCGCCACTTCGAGAATGCACGTCTATACCTTTTATTTTCATACAAATCGCCGCCATCACATTTCTGTTACGACGAAACATCAAACCTCGGTCTGAGGTAAGTGAAAAAAATCTTTTTAAAAAACAGTGGAAACCTGGCAAAACTATCATAACCTCGTGAAAGTTTGGGTTTTGTAGCCTTTACATCCAATATAAGAGTTTTGTTGATGTGTTTATGTGTGAATATATAAGATATGTGTGTGTGTGTTTAATGTGTAGCAACGTTTTTACTATCTTTATATAGACATAGTTAATATATAATTTTATAATTTTATAATTAAGATTTCCATGGAATGGATAATCTTATTCATTTCGGCGGCGTATCTATTTCTCTATCTATCTATCTATCTATCAGGGTAATGCTCTAGCCTGTGATTTTCATATCTCCGCTGTGATGATAATGTAAAATGTTGACAGGCTAAAGCTGAACCGAAAGCATGTAAAAACAATATGGTGGCGCGTGGAAGGTCGTGCTTGTGTTTTGTGCTTGGTACTTTTATCTGGAAATGTTGGAAAAGTTTACGTACAGATCATTTCATAATTAAAGAACTGCATGTGACTTGTAAAGAGACAGGACTATCGTTTGTATAACAAAATATACGTGATTTACAGTCGAATTTTGAGAATTTTCAGCCCACGAAATTCGAAGAATTTTAGGACGGCACGTAAGTGCCGTCCTAAACCGGCCTAAGGCCGGCGAAATTTTGCCGACCTAGGCCTTACTTTAGGTCGGCATTGCCGTTCTCCTTGCTTCCCTGGGTCGGCACAACAGGTTTCACCTCATCTGAAATTGCACATTCTTCCCGACACTTTTATTTTTGCAAATCATAGCAACTGACGATTGAAAACTTTGCACAGTCCTGCATACACTCAAATTTTACCAATGTAGTATCCTGTTGTTGCTGGCGCTACAAGAAGCAATAACGGCGATTTTAAAAATGGCGCATGGTTTGGTGCTAATCTCACGGTAGCCATGTAAGGCCCAGTACTCACATGTTAAATTCATATTGAAGTGGATCGGAGATTTAAGAAAAAACGCAGTCATGTATGTAAATAAGTTTATTGATATGAACGAAGAATCATATTATATTTCTCTATTGAATTACGTCAGTTCTATTGTTTTACTCACTTTAGTATAGTCACGCGATGAATTTTTTTGCAGATTATGAAGGAGAAAAAGAAAGTGATAGCCTGCATATTAAATAAACATGTCGCTTACCCATAACACAATCATATTCAAGACAATCAAAACCCCAACCTGATACGATTTTCTTTGACGGCATGATTGCTCCACATGAAGATTACATACTTACGAAATAACTTCCTATTTTTCACACAAATATATTTGCGCACGAAAAAAAATTAATCTTTCTAAACACCCTTCACCGTTGATGATACGATTTGCTAAAGAAATTTGTCATAAATGAATAACGTAAGAAAGTGATGGAGTGCTGTAAAATTTTGATTTCGAATCCGTGCATTGATTTCGAATCCTGTTAATCAAAATCACGTGCTGCACATGAAGAATTGATGAAAGCAAACAGAATCTTTTGTGTCTGAAAATTCTTCGTGCAAGTGATTTTAAACATATTTGTTTGAAATCATGTTTTGATATTACGTTAGGATAAGAAAAAGGAAAATGCCGTGAAAATTGTGTATCTAGGTCGGCAAAATTTAGCCGACCCCATGCTTGTCTAGGTCGGTTTTCAGGTCGGCATTGCCGAATGCCGACCTGAATTTCGTGGGCTGAATTTTATATACAGGTTGTTGATAATAATAACAAGAGAAGGAATATCATAACATTGATATTATACTGTGTATGAAGACTCATTTATCTGATGCCGAATCTCAAGATTTGTATTTAATCGATGGTTATGAATTGTATACATTGACATATGAAACAAATAAATTGGGAAGACAAGATATTGAATGAAAATATCATGGATTAAGATATTTTCACAAAAGAGAATTCCCATCCTAGTCTTCTTACATGCTGCATGTATTGCTTGGCTGACAACAAAATATCTGTCAAAAGCCTTCAATAATGATTTTAATTATGTTGTGCAGTCTTTGAAAAAAGAAACGATGTAATCTTGAAGAGAGTTTGTGTCAGTATGATGATCCAGACATTATTTAAAAACAGTAAATTGATACACTTTGAAGCAGTTACGAGATGTCGATTGGTTTACAGTCTACAAAACAATAAACATTAACAAGACCATACCAAATTCATGAGGTCATTTTTAATAACTATGCCCTGGTAATAGAAAAGAAAATTAAGTGACGTCCTTGCCCATGGCTGAATAAGTCATTTAAAAGCAAAATGAACAATCACGATGCGGTATATTAAGGAAAGCCAACAAGAGTAAAGGTCACACCTATCCTGCCTTATTCTGTTTGTTGCAAATAAAGCAAACCTCTGTGGCTGTGTGAAAACTGCTCTGTATTTTAGACCACGGAAGAACATAAGGATCAAAAAGTTATTACGTAATTGCCCAGTGAATTTGAAATTTTACTTCTGTCGACTTATTGAATAGTTCTTGACGATTTTTATTTTTTTAATTTTTATGTATATAAATTAAGCAATTTTACATTGTATATATTTATTTTCACTCTGCAAATTTGTTATTGTACTTAACAGGACTTATATATATGGAAAGAGAGAGAAAGCAGCATACATACATAATGAAGTGTATAATCCCTTAGAAAAAAGTTTATTTTTGACAATGAAAAGTAATCACAACAACATCTTTTATCAAATTAAAATTACAAGCATGTCATGCTTAAGTTACGGAAATCTTTTAACAACTTAGTTGTTTCTTGTTTTATATTTTAAACTAATTTATTACTTTACGGGATGAAGAACCATTGTAGGATATGGGTATGCCCTGAAATAAAACATTATCATTATCATTATCAAATTTCCGCAATCTCAATGTGACAGTTTGAACATATTGTTTATCAACCTAGAACCCAGGGTTTTCGAAGAAGATTGTTGAATAATGAGAAACTCGATACCCACAATTTACTTATTTCTTTAGAAAATCTGTTTGATTGTTACAGCGATTTCCACGTTTTGTTTCACGATAATCTGGCAGTTCGCTCAGTTTGTTTTGCTACTGGAATCATTCGCTATATATGGCGCCTATGTGTTGGAGTTTGTCCATCCCCGTTTAGTTAGTGCTTCTTGCAGTTCTTTACAACCTCGTACCCAAGCTCATTTGATTTCGCCCACTTACACGTTCTATTGTTCTTTTGTTCTTTTGTTCCTAGCTGCGATCAATATTTTCGATTTTTCTGCTCAATCTGCTGTCTGTTTGCGTGTTGATGTTTGGAAATGATATGTTGTATTCTTCCCTCGTCTTCAGTTTTTCAATATCCACGCTATTGTTGTTATACATTCAGGTAGGATTGATTTCAAGCGTATTTCGCCATTTCATAAACACACGATGAACTGGTAATGTTACTGATTATATTTCTTTCTCGTCGAATCAATTTTTGCAGAAAGATGAAATTACTCAATGTGGGTACATGAAGAAATTTGGAATTGCCATCGCACGTATCATAGCGGTTTTTTTATGCACATTTGTTGTGAATATTTCAATAAAGGTACACATCTTGTCTTTCAATATTCAAGCCATAAAACAAACTAGCATTCAAAGATATTGTTTAAAAGAATTTTGAACGATTTGCATTCGGGTAACTCAAGCATGCGCATTAGAAGACATTTCTAGCTACTGCCATTGTAATTGCAAATACTAATGTCGCAGGATTTCCCGAATTTGTATTTTGTTTTTCACCACTCAGATATGGTTATTTGCAGTTAACGTCAAAAAGATGTTAGTGAAATTTAGAAGCGTGATGTAAACAGAGACTTCTTTTTATTTATAAACAGAGTATAAATACTGGAATCAACAGCTTTCAAGAGGACATAAATTCAATTTATTGAATATGGTGTTTTCTGGGTGTTTAGAAATTAACAAACGTTGAATCGGATGAACATGTGTTTAAATTTGTTTTGGCCAAACTTGGTTACGGAGACGCTCTCAACACAAGGTGAGGAATATTGTTGGAACTTAAATGTAAGGTGAACTGATTTTGTCTATGATATAGGGACTCTGTGGTTAGAACTATCTTGCTTGTTTTATAGAGACTTTGATGCGCGACTTTACTTGTGCAATGGAGCCTTTCAGTACATGCCAACCATCATCTTCACTGAATTAACAAACGGAATTATTTTCCCTGTCTACCTGGTAGCCTTGCTAATCTTGTTTGCATTATTAGCGTACACTTTCTTTGGAAAAACTCTGAGGTATGCATTGATTAAATTTCAGGCTGATCATGTTTTTAGGAAATCCGTAAAGAACGTAACACCACTACTACTCTCTTATCTTTGGGCAGTCAAGAACCTGCTCAAAGTTTACACTTCCGCCGACTCCCTATGATAATATGTCTCTCTTCTCAATCGTGCACTCGTCACAAAAATAGTTGGTGAGAATGGTGAATGGAAAGTGTATCCATGTTGTAGAACTCGAAGGATTGATTACAAAAAGTGTATGGGATCGTTCCCCATATATAGAATACCTTTCTTACCAAGTAGTTGTAGGTGGATAATAATTCATAGCTACTTTTCTTTTAAGGTGTCTTCCTGCAAAACTGAATGATTATCCTGAATTGGTGTTCAACCTTCTTCTCAACATATTTTTCGGCATAATGGCGATTATCACGCTTAGAATGAAATACTTATGGATGCCTCATATGGCGATTTTTGCAGCCGGTGTGGTGTGCCACTCTGACGCTTGGGATATCTGCTTACAAAAGTTCGATAAGCACATGGTAAACAGGGCTCTCCTCCTTAAAAAAAAAGGTCGTTCTTGATGTTGTTTTTACCGCCAACTTTTTTTCTTATTATAGAAATTCTTAATACGTCATTCAGTCCCAGTTTGCTTGCTGGCTTTACTTTTATACAAGGTAAGGTCGTTTTTTACACATCATGAATGCATTGTAATGATGTATGAGAAAGAAAAAGCGAAGTATGCGCTAGTTGTCATGATAAAGTTCTATTCGAACCGAATAAGGTGTATGAAAAGCCTGAATGAAGCACCACGCACAACGAGCCAGGTGTTCTTGGTTACATGCGGCATTTAACTGGTCAAATTTGTAGTCACGTTTTAGCATGGGTGGTATTTGATTCGTATTTTTGCACTGTCATTGGAAAAACATTTTATATTTCAGAAACTGGAACCATTCCAAACCGAACTGAAGGGACTGTATATGTTTAAAGACAAAGATACTGTGGATTTGATGGAATGGATCAAGTTAGTAATTTTTGTAACACAGGCAACATAAACTGAAATTTATCGAGTTTTCATGTATTTGGATACTCATAAAAAAAATTATTCTCAAATTACGCAACGAAAATACTGAATATGCAGGTTTAACAACACACAAACAACAGTCTCCAATAGCTTCCGAACCAGACCTCCTGTTCTTCTTAAGAACAAAATTAGGAAATCTCTAATTCTTCATCTTCTTCAAGCATTTACAATTCTTTAGTTGTGTGTAAACGATAACAGAAGATCTTACAGTCCTTTCTTGTTACATGAAAACTGAGTGGAGAAAAAGTAAATAATCCGTGAATATTTCAAATGAAGAAAACATTCGACCTCAAAAAGACCGACATTAGTTGACAGTCGGAGAAATCGGTATGGAAGATGTTCGGTTATTTTCTAGGAACTCTACAGCACCACACGAATCGTTCTCTGGAACTATGCAGCTGATGGCGGGCGTGAAGCTATGCACAGACCGCCCAATTACAAACCACCCTCATTATGAAAATAAGTTTCTACGGCAGCGAACAAAAGAGGTAAGTATAGGTATCCTCTTTATGTATGACGTAACAGCAGATCGTATTTGAGAGAGATAAATCTATACTCAATTTAATAACTTTTTCTTACAGATATATCAAATGTACGGTAAACGAACACCAGAAGATGTTCACCGGCTTTTACAAAAGCATGGGTCAAATTACATCATTCTGGAAAACAGTATTTGTTATTCGCCTAGGCAACGTGGTTGTAGACCGATCGATATCGTGGATCTCAATAATGGTTTAGAAATTGACGAAAAAGGAGGCATACCAAGATTTTGCCACGAAATTAAGAAAAACCCAAGTTTTCAAAAGTATTTTAAAAAGGTTTTCGAAAATAGAACGTTCTATTTGTACAAAGTACTGTAGGTATCACGTGTCGGGAAATATGGAATATTGAGATCATTCAAGGCTTCAATTTCGACCACTCATCCCACTTGGTGGAGTTATAAAAAAAATTTGTGTTAAATTATCAAGTTACAATCTGAATACCATCTGTCTCGATGGAAGAATTCTCTTTTTCTGCTGTATGGAAACAATAGCACGACTTTCTAAATCAAACTGATTGGTTCTCTTGATTTTATGCCGAATCGACAATTTTTGATAAAAACAATTAGTCTCCTGTTCCCTTTGAATTATATAAACGGAGGGAGAATCCTGCCTCCAGAGCTTGTTCCAGAGTTCCTCTTTCTCAATTTCAAAAGCGTTTCAAACATAACAAAAAATTCAAATAATCTAACCGTTCGTTAAGGAAGACTTAAAAGAGAGATAACATGTCTTGATGCGTCGAAGAAGCAAAATTGATGAAACGGTTTAAGCAACACTTTTCCCCTTTTTTACCTTCCTGCAATAAATATTTCAATTGCAAATCTTTCCGCTGAACGCCTCCTTTCGAAGAAAATCTCAAAAGTTTCAAAGCTCATCGTTGTATTCTTAGCTGTTTCTTCACTTTTTGGCAAATTTCAGACCATATATCTTTCATAAAAAACAACATTCACATTCCAAATCACAATCACAGACCGTGTCGTGGTGTTACAGGACTCCCACTTATAAGGTGAAAACTTTTTTTATGATTTTATGTCAAAAAAAATGCAATATTTTATGCTTTCTTTTATACTGAAGGATAAGATTTCATGCCCTTTTTATGCCACTTTCGGAGGCCAGAGAAGAGCTTTTCGAAGGGTTCTTTTTTCTTCTGAATCAGCTTGACACGTACCCCTTTTGCCTCAGCAATTAAATCTTGTGTCACATTACACTTCATAACACCACCTTCTCTGAATATATTTCATCTTTGACTCAACGTAAAGCTGCAATAGTATTTTCTTACAAACCATTACCATGTATGTCGAACACAGTTGTATTTATAGAAAAGCCTCTTTCTGGTGCACTATTACCATGACTTAGGGATAAATCACTAATGAAAATAATCGAAGATACTTTCTGGTAACATCTTCACAACGAATTTTACTGCATACAAATAATCATCAATACGTTTATGAATAGACTACCATCCCAGGTAAAAACTTTTTACCGTGTCTAAAGATGTGTCAAATCCCTCTTTCCCCAGTTTGAAGCCCGTGACGGAAAATTACATCACCGAATCTCGAACAGAGAGTGTACCCACGTTGTAGAGCTCGAAAAACTGATCAAAAAAATGTAAAGATACGCCACAAACAGTTAGAAGTTACATTATAACATCTAAAGTAAAGGAATGTTTTCTGAAATGCATCTCCTGCTATTCAAGTTACATTATGATTAACTAAATCTAAAGTAAAACATAATTTCATTGAATAGTAGAAGCACAGAACAATAATACTGCAAATAAGATACATCTGCACAGAATGATGAAAAAGGATGTGCTTCCTGAGAGGCATCACCTATTCATGGACATGTTATTTATTCACAGAAACGAAAAATTACTGGGAGATGTCACATGGCCTTTTTAAGATTTTTTATATTTTCAGGCCAATTTTATGCTTTTTTTAATGACAACAGGCTAATTCTTCCATTTTTTATGAAATTTTGTGACTTGATGCTGAGTGGGAGCCCTGCGTTAAATAAAATCGCGGACCGTGTAGTGGCGGTTTTCGACGAGAAACGTGGCGTCATAAATTTGTTCTATAAAAAAACATGGTAGATTTTTTTGACAAGAACCTGGTTACAGCAAACTTGTAATTTTGTAATGTGACCTTGACAACACGAAATAAAAACGTAGTTTTCCCGTTGCGCACTTCTTCGGTAACTTGCCGAATGATTTAAGAGCACAAAAGTTCGAAGTCCCAAATAAAACATGCTAAAAAAAAGACCTTTCTCTGTTCAAACGTTGCATTGTGTGGCCGAGTTATCGTTTCTAACTCATTTTTAATATTCACACTACTTCGAATTATTGGAATGGGGATCACAGAGACTATTATGAAGTTCTAAAGTAACGAAATCAGTGGAACAATGAATAATCGCATGAAAACGAGGTCAAGATATTAAACTTGACCACAATTCAAAGTTCACTAGAAATTCAGGAAAGGTCTGTGCGAGGCTAAGAAAGCATTCGTTATTTTACATGAACTTGTGGAGGTGGTCGTAGTAATTCCTCAACTAGCGATTCTGAGCATTAACAATACAGCAGGGTCGATTACAGAAATTCTTTCGCTGGATGGTGGTTTTACTTACAACGCTGTAATGTGACATATTTGTCATAAAATATTACAATTCCTAGATTAATAAATAGTAGCTAATCTCTAATTTGCAAAAAAATTCTCTAGAAACCACCAGGTCTCGATTTTATAAAAGTTCATACAGGTAAAATGTTCGATTTTCAAAAACTTTCTTAAAATACTTTTTAAAATCTCGGCTGCCGGTTTTGATAGCATGGCAAAATCGTGCGGGTGCACTCCCCAAATTATTCAATTGATGTCCATTCGCCATGTCTAAAATATCCGTTAGCCGACAGCCTTCCTCTTGCCTTGAATAACAAATGCTGTTTTCTAGAATGATGTAACTCGTTCCATGCTTCTTCAGAATGTTGTACACGTCAGCTGGTTTTCGGCGTGCATAAATTTGGTAGACCTGCACAAAAGAGTGGTTGTAGTAAAAGTGAAAATTATCAAGACCAGCGACCGAAATTAACAGAACAAAAAATACCCACCTCTTTCGTTCGCTGCCTTAAAAACTTATTTTCGTAATGTGGGTGGTTTGTGATTGGTCTGTCAGTGCACAATTTCACGCCCGCTAGAAGCTGCATACTGCCAGTGAATGCTGCAGTCTGGGGCGTAGACGATCTAAGAGATACATCGAATACTTTTGGCGTTATCGAATATAATCACTTACCTGAATAATAAGAAGAAATAGAATCAAACAAATTTGGAATATTCATGCGGAGTTAACTAACTTGATCCACTCCATAAGGGCGACAGTATCTGGATCATGGAACTCTCGCAGTTCCTTCATCTCCTCTTGCGCAGCGGGAAGTTTCTATACAAGAAAACATATGAAGAAAGGTGGATACTTCTATGGAATCACGCATGTCAGGTGAAAAAGCTTCCACGAAAACATACCTTGAAAAGAATTATTGATAATAGTAGGACAGGAATTGAGTGGCGGATAATGAAATTCTAAAGAAAAAAAACAGGACAGATATTGTAAGACTTGTGTTCGGATTTTTGGTAGCAAATATTTCGAGTGAAATGTATTCGACCAAACTTTTAAACATAATTAAAAAAAAACAAAAAAAACTCTGCATTATAAGGTCAAAGGCGCTATGACGTGGGCGCTATCTGAAGGCGGCAGTGTTGTTGAGCAGAAGTATAGTTGAAATATATTTTACCAAAGTTTTGTCTATGTTGATACTTCGCAAACAAGCTTTCCATGTATCTTGGTGACAGAAAACACCAGCCGCCACGATACAAACATGTGGCATCCACAAGTACTTCATTCGCAAAGTCGTCAACGCCATTCCTCCAAAAAACACACTCAGAATAATGTTAAAAACCAACTCCGGATACGGATCTAAGATCGAAGGAGCCCCTCTAAAAATAGACAAAAACCCTACGTAGTTTCGAGTGGAGGTCAAGAGGGCGGAGTGGTGGTGCACACAGCCTATGCGCTCACACAGGCTACGAAATTAAGGTTTGGATCTATTCAGCACTATTTGCTATGGGTTCATGACCTTAACATTTACCTTAGTTTCTGCAAGTAAGCGAAACCAAGCGTTAACAACAACGCAGCAAAAGCAGAGAGATAGACAGGAAAGACCAGACCATCTGTTAGACGCACAAACGTGTTGAAAGGGAGGTAGTTGAAGGCGCCCTCACACAGATACAGACGAGCATCGAAATCCCTGAAAAATAAATATGATCTTTAGTTCATACAATCTTTTGTTGAAAAGGAGATGAAACGTTGTTTTTATTGATATTCTTTACTTTAAGAGTAGAATTAGAAATGGTTTGAATTCCTTTTCCACTCTGGCAAATCTGTTCCCCACCCCGTTCTGCGAGATTGAAGATATGATTGAATATACAATGTAAAAGGAAAGGAAAAGTTTGAATTTTATCTGACACTAAGGTAAAGCTTTGTTTATGTTTTGATCGAATAAACCTGAATGGTTTAAGTATCAATCTGCTCACCATTATTCTAGATCTCCTGGTGAATTTTCATCTTTATCATGTGTAATAAAAACGATCGCTGACTACTTAAGCTATTTTGCGATTGTGTAACACTGTAACACCTGATAGTAGTCATTGTGTTTTGTTTACAAATCAACGACGAAAAAGACTTACTTTGTTTTCAAAGCCTCACCATAACCAAGCTTGGCTGACACGAATTTGAAAACATGCTCATCTGAGTCGACCTTCATAACTTTCTAAAAAACAAAAACAAAGTTCTGAGTTTTGGAAATAACATCAAAGCACAAATACTTTAAAAAATTCTTACCTTGATGGAAAAGTTAATGATGAATGTAAGGGTTAAAACACAAATGATTCGAACAACCAATCGAAAGAGCTTCTTGATAGCACCATCTTGGACTGTGTTATCTTCCTGGAATGAGAATTTTCTCTTAGGAGCAGTGAACCACATACTCTTGAACCATCGTCACAAAGATGGTCTGGCAATACTAATCGATTTCCTAATTTTGAGCCATGAGCTCTCGTCGCAGTGACAATTAATACCCAGACTACTTATGAGACTACTCATTGGTCAATTTTTGGTGCTCCACTTTTCACTTCTTAAAACCTCTAATGAGTCAAAACATCATGCCCACAAGGTAAAGACAAATACAACAGAAGCTGGCATGAAAATTATTTCTCGTCTAAGGATCATCCCACCAATACAAACCATAGGTACTTGCAACTATGTCGCAAAATAAAAAGATTCATTAATTAAGATTAAGATGTCATTAATCTTCAACTAGACCATTATACCGGGTACTAGTAACCCGTGTAAAAATTTTTTACAGGTTTTAATCGATGTGAGCTGAACAGAGAGGATAGTTTAGTATAATTAATTTTAGTGTGCTGTATAATAAAATTCCTCAATTGTTTGGAATGTAGAATGTTTAGAATGTAGTATCCCGTGTAGAACAGCGTGTAGAACACGGGTTTTAAATCATCAAAAATAAAAATACGCGCTGTGCATCCACTTTTTTCACTTTTCACATTTTTCACTCTGTAAAATAAAAGATGCAATGCAATGGTTCCCCATGATTAAAAATATCTAACGTCAATACAAAAAAAAACACTCTTCACTCTCTTAATTAAAAATCTCTAGGTATTCCGGCTAAAGCATATTTAGTTCAACACTGTAGTTATGAACAGAAAAACTTTTTAATCAGAAGATCTGAAACACATCAAAATATTCATAATAAATCTTATATGCAGTATATATGCAGTAGTAAAAAAAATTATGCGTACAGGTAAACAACAAAAAGATCAAAATCGCTGTAACTGTTCATGGAATCCACACCCCAATGTAAATAAAAGCCAAACACGAAAGTCGTTAAAGTGTCAAAATGTGAATTCAAAACTTTCTTTCTCTGTACGAACCCAGAGCGTCATGATTAAAAACCATAATATTCATTTCTTTAGTTGAAAAGTAATGACGCAGAAACCCTATTGATATCATAAGAAAAACAAAACAAACAAACAAAAAAGTTCTAAAGCGTACTTACCCTAAAAACATTAATAAATCTTCGCGCAATACTTTCGTTGTTGTTTATTGTTTCTTGATCTCGCGAATAATCAAAACATTTGAAACGATCAAAATGCAATGTAGAGGTATCTTTTCCTTATACTAATCGTAGAAAAATATTAACCGTGGTCTGACATACTTTTATGAATAAGTGACCGCAAAAGGACCCGAAATTTTAGAGAGTGAAAGCGTGAAAAAAAGCGGATGCACAGCGCGTATTAGAATATAGATGGCAAAAAAAACGTCCCCAAATTTGAAAATTTGATGTAGCTTCGTCAAATGATCGTAATGATTTGAAACTTCATAGGGCTGTTTTCGCACCTATTTCTGATATTTCCTGAGAGTTCGTCGCACAGATCGATCCGAGATGTTCAAAATCTTGGCTATGTTGTTTGGGGTGACATGAGTTCCCGGGGCTTCTTCTTGAGAACATACCAATTCCTCAACAGCATTTTGATTTTGTGTTGTTGTTGCCGTGATTGGACGACCAGAGCCTTTTTGCCTTTCCATTGTTCCAAATTCCTTATATCTTTTAATCAAACGAGTTACTGACTTCTTTTTCCAATTCTTTTCAGGATTGTCTTTCCAAATACGATATGCAGAATATCCTTTCTCGTGGTAGTGCTTGATAATGGCTTTATCTTCATCTGAAAAAACCATATTGACTTCACGCAGGTGTTTCTAGATCAAACTGAAGATGATTTTCGGTTTGCGTGACTGTTAGTAATTACACATTGCAGTGTCTTCATTAACCAGGGACGTCAGTGGCCACTGCAATGACTTCATGAAGAACAACAAAGTCAAAATGAATTCAAGAATAAACTGGGCGCTGAACAGGGAAAATGAAAAATTTCTTATAAACAAGTGATTTTTGATATGTTTTCGGAAAATTTTTATATCTTTTAGAAAAAACGTCGTTAAGCTCTTAAACTTTCAGGAAACATCAAAAATAGGTGTAAAAACAAACCTGTGAAGTTTCAAATCATTTCGATCATTTGACGAAGCTACATCAAGTTTTCAACTTTGGGGACGTTTTTTTTGCCATACCCGGTATGACTTTAGTAAATAAATATGAAATACGAAATATCAACTCAATTTACCTGGATTGACAGGATAAGAATTGCAGCTATACAAAAGCTAAAAGCTAATGATGAGAACAACATATCATTGCCATATTGAAGCACGCAGACAGCTGCTAAATTTCCCACAATGATAACAAATATGGGCTTGATCTAAAGAAGTGAAAACATGTATAAACCTTCATCGTCTTTCTGAAGGAGCTCTCTTACAAGCAACCCTTTAAGGAAATAGTTCATTTTACACACCAATTTCACCGAAACAAATCCCAAAACACAGATCCCAAACAAAGCAAATGATTGTAACAGAATGACAAACTGTGCAAACTGCCAAGTTATGGTGAAGCAAAATGTTGTTACGGTCAGCAGCAACAAGCAAACATTCTATGAATAAAATGAGATTAAGGAAGATGACTTTCTGACATGAATGCCTTGATCACTACTATTGAAAGCCAGAGATTTATTACATTACCACAGCCCACAAAACGGCACTAAAATTCAGATCCGTCTCAGTACACACATTCTTGTTTATTGACAGGATAAACTAAAGTGAACTACTTACACGATGAGAAGATTTGACATCTTTTTTGAAATAATAAGTTAAAACAGCAACCTGCATGTAAATAAATGGAAGGGAAAAACTTTCCCGTAATGGGATTGTAAAGGATAAACGAGTCATATCAATTCTAAAAACAGAAACAAACACTCTTATTTCCTTTAAAGATTCATGTCAAACAAGGTTCCTCTTCAAGAGACTTAAATAGAAAAACATGTAGACTGTAAAATGAAAAATAAAGAACCTGTTAAAAACAAAAAAGGCATTAGCCAAAACACCAGACATCAATGAGCCACTCAATAGCCACGCAGTGATAAAGAGAGCAACCATGTAAGCACCGTGCAGAGCAAACACCGTGTTGATGTAAAAATAAACATACTCTATTGATGCCTAGACACGCAAAAAAAAAACAAAAAAAAAACCCAGCATTTTTATGAGATACCAAGATGACTTTGAGGTCTTGAAGGCAACTGTTCCTCACCTGCCATGAGTTTGGCATTAGTCGATAAAGCACTGCCAGCACAACTTCTTGATAGATATTAAATCTTTCGATTATGTTTATTGTGCGTAAATGTTCAGTTGTATTATCATGAGTAAGAAGACGCCATCCTAAATGTCAGATAGGTAAGTTGTTCAGAAAACAACCTTTAAAAAGATTCACATGGTCTTAAACATTACAAATTAGTGATAGACAAATTAGTTTCCTGTAAACCAGTGACCACTCCCGTTACCACCTTCTGAGATATGGAATAAAAGCAGTTGATATGTCCCATAGTTTGTAGCATGTTAAAAACATTTATATTTTGACAAATAAAGAAGCAAAGAAGCAACTTTAATAAAAAAAAAAATCATAAATATATATTTGTGACCGTCCACGGGATTTTGATAACAAACGATAAAACGTTAGAAAACGTTAAAAACGTTTTTTATTTTTGGAAAAACGTTTTTTTAAAAACGAAAAAACCTTTTAACGTTTTTTGAAAAACGTTTTTAACGTTTTTTAAAAACGTTTTATCGTTTTAAAAAACGTTTTTTCAAAAACGTAAAAAAACGTTTTTAAAAAACGATTTTGGAAACGGAATGTTTAGACCTACTGCTCGGGCAAACTGCGTGGAGAGCCATGCACAACCTCGATCCCAGGGCTGTGAGTCGCTGTGGTCGCGCGTTTGAGCATACTGATTTTTGATTCAGTCGCGCACATCATTCATCAGTTCATTTCAGAACCTTAAAATATTATCAAAATGAAGTCCATAAAGATAACTAAAAACGTTGTGAAGCAATTTGATTAAGAGTGCATCTTCACTTAGCGAAAGTGAAATGTCTCTTAAAAAAGAATAATTAAGGTTTTCCCAGATCTGACATTTTCTGTAACAAAATTATCCATTTTCAACGACTTTCGCCGAATGAAAATATTATACATCTTTACGAAAATAAACATTAAACTTTTCCCCGAGGATTTACAAGATAGCAATTCTATCAACTTCGTTCTATTATAGAATTAATAGAATTATAGCGGACGGTTTCTATTTGTAGTAACTTTTGAAACAGCTGTTGCTTCTTTAATCTTTTACTGAATGAGAACCAGGTAATCAGTGCATTAATATACTTACATGTGTTACCTGCGAATGTATTTATGAACAAGGTGCGTTCTTTTGTTTTTATTGAGTTTAATGACGTCAATGTTTTTCTCTCAAGTGAATGGTTATACAGAATGTATTATAACTGGTTTTAAAACGAATTACAGCCACCAGTTATTACTGACATTATGTATATTATGGATTAAACTGTATTCCAGGATTTAAATTCTAACGTAAAACTACACTTATTCAGTACAATTTATAGCGTAATTATTTATGACGCGGTCCTTGGACGACTGTTTTCCATTGATTCCAGACCAACTAGAAACTCTTTTTGGACAGCGGAAGGCTAAAGTGTTTTGAGCGGGTTGAGTATAATTGAGAATGCTTTTTGTAAATAAAACTTAAAAATAATTTTAATCTTTTTTATAAAAACGTTTAAACGTTTTTCGAAAACAAAAAAAAAGTATGCTAGAATTTAAACGATATCTACAGATATGAAGATCTTCTCAGTACTACCACGCTTTCTCAGAACACCACGCTTTCTCAGAACACCACGCTTCTCGTGGAACGAAGCGGAACGGAAAACTAACAGAAGATTTACCGTTTCGGTAATCGCTGGGTTCATAAACTGCTGATTAAACCCGTTTCTTTTCCGAGTAGCTCCGATTGAAGGTCGCATGTCTCAGAAAAATAAAAAAACATAAATACTTTGAAACATAATTTGTATCACACTTTAGGCATTCTTGTTATTATTATTATTGTTAGTATCAATAAAATTTAAACAGGTTTCCTAGGTAGCATAAAAGTTATTATTCAAAGTTTATCTGTATCGCGGAGGCAAAACAAGTAATCTTTTTTAACTAAAAAACGTTTTTTAACGTTTTTTTACGTAAAAAACGTTTTTTAACGAAAAAACGTTTTATAACTAAAAAACGTTTTTAAAAAACGTTTTTAACGTTTTTGCTTTCGAATTTTGTAACGTTTTATCGTTTCCATAAAAACGTTTTTACTTTTCCATAAAAACGTTTTTTAACGTTTTTTAACGTTTTCTTCCATTGTTTAATTATCGTTTTTAACGTTTTTTGAAAAACGTTTTATGGTTTGTTATCAAAATCCCCTGGACAGTCACATTTCATAAAATGTTTAATGCTTGTTACAAACATTGGCCCCAAATTCATACTTTTTTAAAAGAACCAGCAAAATTTGACCTGAGGCTGCCTGTTCTTATTTTTTGAGTTTTTTTTCAGCCTGAATTGTTCTTATTTTGTTCTTAGCTTTAAGAACACAATTTCAAATTTCAGCATCATTTCGTTCTTACTAACAGGGAACTTCAGGAAAAACAAATTGGCTACAATATCCCCATCTTGGCGAAATGCAAACGCTAATACAATTCGATAATGTTTTTAGCTTGTATGATAAAATCATAACGAGATTATAGGATAATATGTTTTCAAAGAAGTATTGTAAAGGAACTAAAATTTTACTACAATTTCAGAGTACATTGAACTAAAACTTTATACATTCAGATTTCAAAACGTTTAAAGAAGCTTGATACATCATCATCATTATGTATCACATCATTAACATCATAAATATCAATTTCTAATGCTTACATGGTTCAACAGATCAATTTCAGGGTTTGTACAGCATCTGATAAAAAAAATCCCTGAGAGAAGTAAAACTTATCAAAATGTTAATACAAGGCATGTTTCAAGGTTTTTACAAAGTTGTTTGAGTATCAGCACTACTCTTACACTACTTATTTTTTGTTATGCGCATTTTTGGTGGATTTTTTTTTTTTTGCATACTTTTTTCTTCAACAGAGTACATGTTCAGTAGTTCCAGTTTTATTCAAATTAATATTTAGGAAGTTCCAAAAACATAAATATGATCACAGAAAAATACAATACACTGTTTCTGTGATCATAATTTTATGTCTTGAAGATTCAATTGGAATGACCCAGGGTATAAACTTGGCATACAAATAACTTTCATAAAGTGACACCTTTTACATATGAAAGAATTAATAAAAGCAGCAAAATTAAACATACCTTCAGATATTGATGGTGCGAGAACCATTTGCTTGTAGTATGAAAAATAAAGGCCAGATTCAGTACGAAAGGATATTTCTCGTTCTACTTGCTACAATGATAGAAAAAAAAAAACAACAAAATTAATAGTTTCAAAAATATAGTTTGGTCTAATAACATTCTTTTGACAACTGCCAAAGATTCCAGTTATATATTCACACAACTATATAAATTTTTTTTAATCAATAAATCAATGAGCATTTAAGTGTAAACTGAAGGTGAAATATCTAACTGGACATGGCTCCAAAAATAAAAACCTGCAGATATCAAATAAGAGCTTTGCTCTCAAAAGAATATGTTTGACGTGAATACCTTAATATTGGAAAACCACATGTCATTTTCGTGAAGAAGCTTAGCATAACTTGCATAGTGATACCCAAGATATATGGCAATGCCAAAACCAAGGATCACAGTTGAAACATCATAAAACCAACTATGCTCTGTTTCTGGCTTGGATAGCAGTTTCTTTTCATAATCTTTCTTTCTTTGCTTCGCCTTCATTGCTTTGATGAGTATCTACAGGAAATAAGAGGAAGAACTAGTATTAAAGAACTTCCTAATCAAGCATTGGAGACGTAGCTCTATAGCATTCACCCTGAATTGTTCCCCATCACCGTGGCGTGTTTTATTTAAAAGCTTCCTGTAGTTCTAATTCACTAAAATTTTGCATATGCAAGGGGTTGCTAAATAAGGGTTTTCTAAATAAAAAAGTGTGGAGTGACAATAGGCCCTGCATTCGTACTTACAAAAACTGAAATGATCATGGTCCCACCACCTGATCAAATAGACATATTCATCTCGATAATAATGCTAAACTAACTTAGACTACAACTACAACTGTTTACTCCAAGCATTTTTTAGTGTGTTTAAGTAAAAACACATCATGGGACTAGTTCTAGATAATTCAAATAAATAAATAAAATTAAGGGGTTATTCTTTTTGTATTGTGGAAATCTCAAAAGCAGACATTGGAAATTTTGTGGTTAAATATGGTGAAATGATTGTTATTATCAAAAGCATTATTGCATCCAAAACAATATTTACAAATATGATTGAGATCTAAGAGTTTTTTCACAAGTCATAATTTTTATGCAGTGCATATTTATGATGTATAAGATGGGTAGTTATTAACATTTCTCATTGCAATAACTTTACACATATGATCAACATTACAATTTTGTAACTTACTGGGAAGCAAGAGTTTCCACTCTGGGTTGATTTATAGAATAATGAAGTTATATATACCTTAATCCACTCAATTTTTGTGCATTTGATTTTTGTGCAGGGCCATTTAAGGCAGATCTGATTTTCGTGCACATAATGGAGAAAGAATCATCAGCAAGGCTATAATCATTTCCAACTCATCCAAAGACATAACCCTTTTTAAATTTATTACAAAATGGGTCACTTTTTATCTCCTGTTTGCATTTGAAAACTTCTTCAATGTTAGATTTTCTCTATCCAGCCAAATGTCACTATGTTTTTCATATAATCATAGAATGAAATGTAATGGCTCCATAATACTTATCCTTGCATGGACATTTATTTCATGAGCTTTCCTACCTCCTTCATCTTCTTCTCAATTTGAAGAGAATTCCAGGACTGTGTCCCTGCAAAAAAGACTACATGTTCGTTTAACGAACAAATCGAGCGGTTAAAAAATGTTAGTCACATTGTTTGGTATGGCACATATTTTACCATTGGATTGTTTCACTTTGGTAACAGTGGTGTGGTTCAAATGCCCTTTGAAATAATTTGTACATATCAAAAATAAGTACTTTCATGCAACCATTTGTTCACACTTTGGATGAAACTTTGTTGAAACTTTTTATATTAGCTGCAGAAAGGTCTCATTCTTACGTGACCATTAAAAATTATCTAAAATATAATAATTATATTTTTCGTTATTTACTATCTAACAATGGATGCCATTGCTGCCTACAAAAGAGCACTGCAATGGAGATTTTGACATTACAGCACGATCGCCCTTTTGGTGAGGATTGCGTAAACTAGAATATTTTGTTTTTGTTGATGAAAGTTCTCCAGTTCTTCCTGATATAAAACTTTTATTAAAAAGTATAACCTTCTAGATTACGTGTGTAAGTGAGTTTTTGAACCAATGAGTATATTTTAGATGCATAAAAAATGAAAACTTGAGTGTTTTTATTTTTCTTGAATCGTTGCTGACAAACATATTTTACATTTTTGCTGTTTCTTGATGTTTATATTGTTTGTTTTTTTTACCGTTTCTAGCATCTTTAGAACAAAACATGCCATCGCGTGCTGCCTAACGTCTGATATTTCTGTAAATGAAAGTCGCTCTGTTACGTCATGACTTTTAAAACGAAAGCTGTATATAATTTAACTATTTAACTAAGTTGTTTTTTTAGCAATTTTTTTTTCATTTGGAATACCTTTTATACATAAAAAGGTATTCCTCTAGGATAAATGAAGTATGAATTAAAGCTCAAAATCAAAAAAGAAATTTTAAGGCTTAATTTCCCTTTAAATATTATATTCCTCTTTAAGCCCAAGGAAACAGAATTTTAAAAATATATATCAGAAATAAGTTAGGTCTCTAAAAATATCAATTTTGGATGCAGGAATCCCTCCATAAAAAGCTATGTACATATATTTTATCCACCATCCCCGTTGTTAGCCTGTAATTAAAATATAAAAGGACCTTTCATCGTCATGGTTCCACCCCCTCCACCCAAAACATTTGTGGAGGGTAAATCCAAAATGAGAAATTGTAGGGGGAGGTCGAAAAAAAAACAACTTTCATTCTCTCAATTAAGTAGTCATGTTGAATAGAAAAGAAGCTTTCTCCAAGTTAGCAACGGGTAGAGGCAATGTTAAGTGACACTCTGGGGAAGAGCCTTGATGAGAAATTTTTCCAAAATATCACACTGGCAAATCATCCATCATCAAGCAAGCGTCATGTGATATTATAATAATAAAACATGAAAAATTGAGAAACGAAAGGGAAACCAGAATACCACAGTGAAAAAACAGGACGCTAATGAACGGGTTTTATGAGGTTTACAGGGAATCGAATTCAAAGATACACGTGAAAAAGTAGTAATAATGGTTTCGGAGCTGCTGCAGTGAAAGTATGGAACCCAGCACGATTCCTTTGTTCGGAATATGTACAACAACAACGCACAAAGAAACCAGGTTAAGAAATCTAATTTGCTAGTTGGAAACTTAAAATCATGTTTTAATTTCCCTTCCAATCATGTGATTAACTACTTTTGTTTTTGAGTAAATTCAAGCAACCCGCGGTGTCTTGTCAATGTATAGTTAAATACACTACACGACATCCTTTTCTATATGCAATCACGAGACTCTGGCATGATGTTGACTAACGTGGGAGTCACCTCCCTAATATAAGACTATATAAACTTAGAAGAAATTTTAGGTAGAATATACTTTAGTAGGAGACGAAAGAGGGGAGAGCTGAGTAATTCAGTTGACTTGATTTGAGTACTATATATAAAGTTTTGTCTTTAAATGTTTTAGGTGATAAAAACATGGAATTCCATCTATCTGTTTTCACAGCTTTAGTATGTATCATTGTAACTGTACAAGGCAATTTTCATCCCAATGAAGATCCACTTTGGAGAGAGTTCAAGTTGAAATTTAAGAAGTTTTATGAGTACAATGCAGAAAATTCATTGGAAGAAACCAAACGTTATGAAATCTGGAAAGAAAATTTAAGAGATATTGAAAGTCATAATTCTAGTCCTACATACTCATATAAGAAGGGAATCAATCAGTTTTCTGATATGGTATGTTAATTCAAAATTATCTTTGCATTGCCTGGCCTGAGGAGGGATTTTCTATGTATTTTCTTTTAAATAATCATTTAGACTCATGAAGAATTTCGCAAACAAATGGGTGGTTGTTACAAGCTTCCTAAGCATATGCTTCAGTCAAATTTTACAGAAGGATCAACATTTTTGCCTCCAACACATGTCGAAATTCCCGATTCTGTAGATTGGCGAACAGAAGGCTATGTTACAGCTGTCAAAAACCAAGGTCAATGTGGATCATGTTGGTCATTCAGCTCTGTATGTAGAGTTCTATTCTAAGTAAAAATACCTGAATTTGAATGCATTGTTACATTAATTTTTGAATTAATTCTATTTAGACTGGTGCATTAGAAGGTCAAACTTTTAAGAAAACTGGTGTTTTACCAGAGCTTAGTGAACAGAACTTAGTTGATTGCTCTAAGTCATACGGAAATGAAGGATGCCGTGGTGGTTGGATGGAAAATTCATTCAAATATATCAGAGATAATCATGGTATTGATAGCGAAACTGGTTATCCATACTATGCTAGGGTATGTATATATATAAACGATATTGATTGGTTGCAATTTTTCGAACGGAATTAACAGTAAGAATTGAATGTATCAATGAAATCAATAGATTGCATTTTGTAGTGTCATTAGCAATTTATTTATGTTTTTGTTTCTACAATTCACAGAAAGCTTTTGTTAAGTTTTATAGAACTTGTGTATAGAAGTTAATTCAATTGTTTTTTTCTATTTTCAGGAGTTAGGTTATTGCTATTATAATGCAAAATACAACACTGCAACGGATACTGGTTTTGTTGACCTGCCAAGTGGTGATGAGAATGCTTTGAAAGTTGCTGTAGCAACAGTTGGACCTATTTCTGTGGCAATTGATGCTACTCACTCATCCTTTATGAGTTATAGATCAGGGGTTTATTATGAACCGGCATGTGGAAATGGACTGGCCAACCTTGATCATGCAGTATTAGTTGTTGGATACGGTACAGAAAATGGCCGGGATTACTGGATTGTTAAAAATAGGTGGGTTCCAATAAACTTTTCCACGTTTACCAGATAAAAATTTTGGTGGTTTAAACAAATTTTTTTTGTTTTTTTTTTTGAGGAGGGGGACTTTGATTTTTGACTAAGAAGTACCTCTTTATGACATTAGAGTCTTTATCTTTCAGTTGGGCAACTACATGGGGAGATGCTGGTTACATCAAAATGTCCAGAAATCAAAACAACCAATGTGGAATTGCTACAAAGCCTAGCTATCCTTTGGTTTAAAAATATTTTATAACATGATGCCTTTTTAAAAATTTTAAAATTATGCTTGTTCTTTAAATCTGTATTTTAAAAGATTCCACTTTCTGTTGCAGCTTAGGGAGAATTTGGTAACATGAATAAAAGTAAGGAGAATTTCAATCTTAGAATGCTTCTGAGCATTGAAGCACGTTTTTGTATATTTTATTTTGTTTATTTTTATGGATTTTTGCACATGTAAATATTTAAATTGTTATTTGTAATACTGTTAAGATCTAATAAATAAAATGAAGCGAAGCAAATATGTTTACAGATGTTATGTGATCCCCATCAGTGCATGCAGAAGCAAATCAATTTTCAACAAATTGATTGCGCTGCCGTAATGTGTTCCATCAAAACTATGTACATCTTTTGTCATATTGTATGCGTCAAACACTAAAATGTTATTTCTTCGGCAATATTCTTGAAGCAAATTATTGAATTTCAGAATGTTCTCATTTCCTTGTGTGCTCTGAAACATTAAAGGCTTCAGTAAACCAGCCGCATGTGTATTAAGCCATATCACAAGCGGATTATACCTACCACTTTCTCTTACAATTTTTAATAATGGTTCCAAGTAAGAGTCGATTACCTTTCTAGCATTAAAATTATCATGTATTCCGATGCCGAGAAAGATTAAAGGTCGAACTCCTTGAAGGGCTTTTTTGATCTCCTGTGCTGCTAAGTCTTTGTGCTGAGCACTGAATGCTTGAACAAATGACATTGGAACTCGGTATACATTATCATTTTGGCAATATCTGTTGTTCTTTGTAATATCCTCCCACTGTGTCGCTAGCTGAACATGGCATGAACTGTCCACAAATTGGCTTTCGCCCCCGCAGAAATTTTTCCATCTTGCGCTAATTGTTGTTTTCAGTGCTCCATAAGTGTAGTCATTTGTTAAATGCATCAACAAAGCCGAAAATGTGTGTCTAACTAATGAATCACCGATAAATATGATCGAAGAAAACCTTTGTGCAAGATACATACAAGCTTCACGAGAATTCAGTCTATTATACAGGCAATTGCCCTTGGGAAACCAAGTTGCCAATTCGGAAAAAAGCACTCTTCTGTAATCTAAGCAGTTTGCACAGTTGCAGAAGAGATCTCCCGCGCCACACCACCCATAGTCGCCATTACAACATGGTGTCATACTGCGAATGTCGCATTGTGATGGGATATCATAATATGGATACTGAGTGTTATTTCTTCGAATCATTCTTGCTAACGGAAAATACTTTCCACATCTTAAGTTTTGATAATACAAGTTGAGTGGCCAGCCTTTCTTTAATCTTAACTGAGAATTCAAATATTGGATTTTACTCAAGTTCTGGAAGTCAACATTAGGTTTGGCAACCCATTCGCCATCCATGGCACAAAAGAATGGATTACAGCATGTTACCATGATAGATGATGAAGAAATTGCGATATTTTTGAATTGTGGTGATTGAAAAATATCGGGATTCTCATAACCAAACACGTAACTCAAATATAAACATCCCACAATGCAAATTAACGTCAGCAAAATGTAGAAGCGAATTCTTTTGTCGAGCATGGATGTACGTAATAAAAACCTCGACTTTTCAATTCAACTAAATTATTCTGATAAATCACATGCTGCAAAACAAGAAGTACCGAAGGTGAAGACACGCATGAAAGCTCAGGAAATTATTCAATCTTGCCACAACTGAACGTAGCAATCAATCACTGTCAAATTATGCCTCTTTTCATATTTTTTCATCTATGATTTACAACAAAAGATAACTCCAAACTGTCTTGTATGTTGTTGTCTTGTGCTTTCGCTAATAAACATCCTCCTTCATCATATCTATAAAAGCAATAGTTCCATTTCATTTAGCAGATTTTTAGCATCTTTCTTCTGTTTTGACGCATGATGTTGAATTATTGGTCGGAAGCTTTTGTCCAAACCGCCAAAAAAGCTTTAATTGCTTTCTCACGTCTGTGCTGCTATACATCTCCCCCTGTCGCATAATTTTTGCACAAAATGCTTCACCACTGCCCTCACATCCAACACCCCTCCTTTCTTCCCTCTGGTTTCCCGCCGCCAATGTTACGGGTGGTTTCAATAAAATTGCGAATAGAAACCAGTCGGCAAAAATACGATTTTCCCAAGATTTTTTACAACGTATCCGCATCGTCATAGCGGTGCATGTCTTGTCTCGTCAAAGCTCGAAGTAAAACTGTTTCTTGAAAATACCCAACTAACGTAAAAATGGAGGTAAATGTTTTGTTAATTTATTGAATGTATTCATCTGGATTAAATTCCGAAGTTTTAAAGTAATTTTTGAACGGAAACGATGCAGACTTCGATAAAACGATCTATCAATGATTTTTAAAAATCGACAGTAGGAAGGGGTAAATGTCAATATGAGTAGAACTAAAATTGCATTCTCTTTAGTCTTGGCTGTTGTCATTAATCTAAGTTGCTATAACTTTTATGTGTATAAATATATGTATGTGTATTATGTGTAAAAAAATATGTGTATTATGTGTTTAGATGAGTTTCTATAAGTGACGTGATGTTTATAAACATTAGTGTTTTTTGCTCGATAATTGCTGTAAGTTTCAACATAAATGTTTAATAGATCAAGACAATTTCCTACCAATATGCGCACGCATCTTGGTTGGCAATTAGATGCTCTCTGCACACTGTCGGTTAAACCGGTTCTCAGGAGGCGTTTTTAAGACAAAAAAAAATTATTAAAAATTATTAAAAGTTTATTAAACTTTTAGTTTAAACAGATCTTTAACTGGTAATTAACATCAGAAACTCATCTATATAAATGATTTGTTTTTTGTTGTAGCCCACCGATGTACCAGACCCATCTGCAACTGTTCTGTAAGTTCCTAACTCATTGGTTCATGTTCTGTTTGGTTAAAATACCTAAGTTTATTTCACATCCATATATTCTATTTTGTTAACCTTAAACCTTGAAGATGTATATTTGTTGTTGTAAAGTTTTTCTACTATCAAAACCAATGAATGATTCTCCTGCTGGCAGTATAAAATTTGACACGGGAGACACGGGAAGATCCTTGCAGCACTAACCAAAGGGAGTTAAATAAACACTACACTTTCTTCAACATGTACAATTACAAGCAGGCTAATTTATTATCATAGAGTTCAAATCCAAAAATTATATCTACTTTTCTGGTACACATTTCTCAGATCAATATAATATTGATAATTGCAAATGCACAAACTCTGATTTACTGTACACATATTGGAGAATGAGTAAAATGTTCATGCATTATGATTAACATAAGCAATTTTGTTTAAAAAAACCTCTAGGATCAGATCTTATTAATATAAACAATAAGGCAAATTCATTGTGTTGACTTGAGTGTATTGAACACCTTGAGAATCTGGGTAGCTATCGCACCTATGAAACATAAAGCCAATAAATCGCATCCGTATCTCGGTTATTTTAAGTTTATGCAAAATGGAAGATTAATTTAACGTGGCCCTATTATACATTACAAACTGTTTTATCTGCTTATTGCTGTACAGGACCCTTAAAACAATTAAATATATATATCAAGTTAAGTCAAAGTCAAGTATTTACATGTAAAAATTACTTGACTTTGTGAGATATTTCTATTTTTAAATGTTTTAATTTATGTATTTTTAAGAGCTGAAGTAGATGTAATAAAATCGAAATTAGTCTGTCTAAGTCTCAAATAAAATAAAATATTATAACTACTCAATCATGAACAATTCTTAATTGACCCATGGACCTTAAATAGCCTTAGTTCTGACAGCCTGCACAGTATCGACTTACAACTTTAGCATTACACACTGACTGACAGACACAGGAAATGAAAGATCAGCTTCCTTGCGGCACTGACCAAAAATTTACCAGGGTAAAACATTTTATATCACTTTTCAGAAATATATCCCTTTGAATAAAACTTTTATGATCTTGCCAAAAACAACAACAAACAAACAAACAAGCAAACAAACAAATTAAGAAAGTTGTTCCTGTTAGCTTTAGAAGTCTAAGATAGGGACAGAGAAGGAGATATAGATAATCATAATCTATTCACCCTCAACCCATCAACCATCATTGTGATTTGCTTAAGGAAAACGAAAGACATAAGAGCAGTCATCTCATCTATTTCCAAATAGGGCCACATGAATTGCAGTATTTCCATTTATCAAGTTTTATATGATTTTCTCATAATTCTTGTTGTGCTAAGTTACACGTGGTGTATAGAACGTGCAAATCGAATAATGATGTTAGTAAAATTAAAAACGTTTCCCAATAGTAAAGTATGAAATAGACTTCCATCAAATCTATGGAGTAAAGTGAATCTTTTGTTTGCCTCACGTTGCCGTCACCATTTCGTAAGGTCCCTATTATTGTGACCTACAGACTGTTAATAGCTCGCTATGGTCTATATGCTTTGTTCATTTTTTTCATCTCATCATTATGTCAAAAAGTGATTTAGAACCTTACAAACAAGGTTATAATTATGAAAGATTTGCCAAATTAGTTATCAGATCATGTAACTTGCCAGTATGAAAAAATCAAAGAAAGTGGATTAACCATAGTGAGCTAGCGACTTATAGACTTATAATGGTGATCAAAGGCTAACCTTTGACAGGGTTTTTCAGTACACACAAACAATGCAATCTGTGTTTGTTTTGTAAAGTTTTTAATGGAAAGTATGAGGATAAATGTTAAACTTCCTTTAAGCTTAAGGAAGATACTATTTTCAATCTTCTTGCTATTTAGGTATGTTGGTAACCTTGATAGGCGAGTCACTGATGTTATGATGGTTAACATACTGAGGACAGGTTTATCACATATTAAAGATAAAGTTTTGTCTGCAAACATGTTTGCAAATAATGACTATGTATGTTTATTTGATAAAAACGTGAGAGATCCAATCATTTGTTGACCTTTTGACATAACCTTATTCCAAGAGATTTACACGCAATGATTTTTAACGTGAAAGAAATTAACACCGAGGAAATAAACAAATAAATAAAGGAACTTTTACATTATATTTTCAATGAAATTACCACGGTTTTAACAAGTGGATTTCAAGTTGTATGAAATTAACGTGTTATTTTTAGTTTACAACACTGCAATATAGTCTTTTTTTGTAACACATCAGTAGTTAAGGTCACAGAAGAAAGAAATTATTTGAATAACATTTTTGACGCGCATGTTTCTATCGGAAATGTATGTATACATAAAGTTAACATCTTATCATTATTTGTTCATACTTAATTAATTTTAAAGGAAACGATGCTATACGAAGTTAACGCAAATTTTCATAAATCGCGTTAATTACATGGCACGTTAATTTCATGGAGTAAGGTAGTCAGCTGCTTGTTCCAGACCTATTCAGTATTTTTCTAACAATGTATTCTGCAACCCTCAGTCCTATTTATTACAGCTGCTCGTTATCTTTAAATTGCTTTAAACTGTGAATGTATGGAATTGAAATTTATTTTGTTGTTTTTTTTTCAGATTAACTTAGGAATATTCTTAATTGATTTCTCATTTCCTAGAGTCATGGGCAAGAAGGTTACTGTTTTGTCCAATTTCAAGATAACAATGCAGCTTGTCAAGCAATGACTTTTTTGAACGGTCGAGAATTTTGTGGGAAGGTAACTGTTGGATACTTTAGTTGATCGGTTAAATGCATTTTAAAGGAGAATTATCATTAATTGGCTTTTAAGTAAATTGATTTCGAATTGAGAAAAGAAACAGTTCGCTAAATATTTTATAATATAAGTTTGAGTTGAATTAAAGCTAACATTTACTAACATTTACCAAAAATAATTAATTTAATGTGTTGCTATGAATGTAAAAATGAAGCTGAGAATCATCTAAGAAAATGATGTCGAAATGTTTGGATGTTACGGAGTCTTGTGCTAGTACTTCACATTTACATTCCATACACTTTTGGTGAAAGATACTCTTCAATTTATCGTTTAGAAGGTGAAAGTGAACTGGGCGACCAATTCTTCCACTGGTGGAATGCCAAAAGTGATTGGCAGTATGTATAGTTGTTTTTGTTTTCATGTCCCCAACAATTTGGTGGAGGAAACTGCTCAAGGAGTTTTCATGCAATCATACCACCAGCTAAAACATTTCCTTAGAATATATTAAATAACATATATTTTCATAAAATCACACATGCATACAATACACTGTTGGAAGGAGATGAACAAAATTCTCACAACATTTTACGACAGAAATCTTTCCTAACAGATATGAGAAATAGTTGGACAAATCTGTGCTTGCAAATGATTCTAAAAATCAGCTTTCCTCCACCCCTTCAAACAGAAGATCTCATCCCTTCAGTTAAAATCTTTCCTTTGCGGCATAGGCAGTGTGACTATATTTGTTGGCGACTTGGATGATGATATCTCTGATGCAGAGTTACGACAAGCGTTTGATCCATTTGGTGAAATACTGTATGTATTATGCATGTTTGTTTTGTATTATTTATTTAACTCTACCTTATCAGGGGAAAAAATGGGGAAGGTGAGTTCTAGGGTTCAGTTCAAAGATTTCGAGATAAGAATAGAGAAACGAAATAATGTGATCATTTTTTATTTTATTCTGGGGTTAAGAAGGATTGAATTTGACAATCTGTGACCAAAATACATTTTACTCAGTTTTCCCTTAACCTGTTTTTTTTTTCCTGATAAGGTTGTCCGTTTTCATATTCATCTTCATAAATATTGTTGTTTTAATCCTACACCATTATTGTTCAAACATACGTCAAAGTTCTAATGACCGTGCAACATAATTGTCCACAAGGGAATGACTTCGACAAGGTGGAGAGCAATTAACTGTCCTCCCCCTGAATATGTTGTACCTGATGACGTTGCTTTATATGTGTTATTGTAGATGGCTCGTTCATCTTGTAGCGACAGAGAGAACAAATCGCGTCCATTCAGTAAATGTTTTACCTAGTTTCTTATTTTCTTTATCTTCACTTTCGCTAAAACTTCATTTACATTTTTAGCTTTACTATTTGCCATTGCCAACAGAATTAACTAGTTTATGCTTTGGTTTCTTTCTTCTCCAGCAATGCCAAAGTTGTTAGGGAGACTGGATCGAATAAAAGCAAAAATTACGGTTTCATTTCGTTCAACAACAAACCGGTAAGTATTTGCATGTACACCTGCTGTTTCCCATTAGGTCCGAATTTCCTTAATCGATGCATTCTGATTTCAGGACGCAGAAAAAGCGATTCGAGATATGCACGGAGCTATGTTAAGACGAAGGCCTATCAAAACGAATTGGGCAACTCGAAATCAAAACAGCAAACCGAGTGAGTATCCAGATGTTTGTAATAATTCCGATTCGGGATGATCTTCTAAACGTATCTAATACAATCATGAACTCAACTTTTCAAAACAACTTCGATAGTCGTGAGATGACATCATCGATTCACACGACACAACTACCCGGTTGCTTTTAATTTTCAGATCTGCTAGATTATGATCAAGTTTATAAAGAAACTGGAGCCGACAATTGTACTGTTTACGTCACCAACCTTCCCGATCGGGTTACAGGTGAAATTTTATTCCGTCTGGCGTTTTCATCGTGCTTGGGATAGAGGCTGCATGCGACTCTCTTCATTTTTAGAGGATATGCTATTGAAACATTTTGAACCGTATGGAAAAGTCATTGGAAACCCACGGTTGTTTGATGGCAAAAACTTTGCATTCATCAGGTATGACGACTTGTTTAACTTGTATAACGACCGTGGTTCAAGTAACTTCCATGAACTTTTTGTCTTTAAGGTTTGAGTCACACGCAGCTGCTGCAACGGCTATTGTGAAGGCAAACGGTTCGGAGCTAAATGGTGCAATATTAAAGGTAATTTTTAAGTTCTTGCAGTTAGCTAACATTTTTCTTCATGACTTCGACAACCCTTTCATTTGAAACCTCGATGTGGTGGTTCACTGCTTAGTTCGTTGGTGGTGTTAACTAACCTTCTCCTATTCAACCTTAGTGTTGGTGGGGTAAGGATAATACAGACGTGTCCGCGCATTCTAATAACCAATCAAGATCTTCATATTCAAACAGTAGTTATAGCAACCAAGCAAACACACAAGGTGTGCAAGCAGCAGCATCAACAACAGCAGATGACAGCTCAACAGTACGCTCAATACATGGTGAGAAATGTTTTCTGCTTTTCTGTTCAGTTTTCTTTTGCTGATAGGATTTCCCGAAGCTTTACACGTTGTTTCTTGATTTTAGCAGCAATATGCGCCATATTACCAACAGCAATATTACCAGTATTGGATGCAGCAATATCAAATGATGCAGCAAGCATATGGCCAGAATTCCGCTGCCACACAACAAGCTTATCCGTATGCGTATCAACAACAGTGGTATCAACAACAATTACAACAGCAACAACAACAACAACAACAACAACATCAGTCGCAGCAACAACAACAGCAACAGCCTCCTCCACAAGTTCAAGACACGCCTGAACAATACCAAACACAACAATCGCAGGAACAATATCAGCCTACACCAGAGCAGTACCAGTCTCCTTCACAACAAGAGGTGCAGTCACAACAGCCATCACACCACTCACCACAGCAAGCTTACTAATCGACGTCGCGCTGAGCTTTTTAAACTCGCTGCTTGTAGATAGACGCGGTTTTAGTAGAGAGCTCTTGTAAATAATTCTGAATCCCAATCGAAAAATGTTTTCGGATTGTAAACATTCCATTCGATGCAAAAACTGTTTGCTACATACCATTGTCTTATTACCTGAAGGTTTAATCTAACATTCAGTATTTGGTGAACATTATTTACATATATCTCATAAGACGTGTTGGTTCCGATGTGAGTAGTGGTCTACAGAAACGTCATCCCTCAAGTAAGGTGGTTAGGTTGATTCATTGAAGTCTTCATATGTGTAGAGGTGTTACCTTAAATAACTTGAGTAAATGTAAGGACTTACAGGCTTAATGTAAGACTGATATATAAGGCTTACTACCAAAGCTTGGAATACATTTTCCATTTAAATGGATCGGTTAGATTTTCACCTGTTTCAGCTGAAATGGATAGCGTTTGAAAAGTACTTGGACGTTGGATGTGTTCAAATTTCATCCATCTTTTTCTCTATTATTTTCTTAATTCCTATCGTTTTAAATAACAGAAAAAGTGAGGAAGCGGGTCATGTGAGATACATTGCGAATTAAAAAGAAATATAGTCCCAGTGGGCAATATCGTCATTTAAAAACGTGTACCGTACTTCTCTAACAAACGCCGCATCTTTTAAAGCGGCGTTTATTAGAAAAAAGGCTAAACCAGACATACTTTTATTGGTTTTCTATCAACAAATTCTTACACGTTCGCATGAATATTTGACTGCTATAAAACAGTTTTCATCTCGTAGAAGAGACGGCGACAGTGACATTGCCCTTCTTTGACATTTTTGTGACCATGTCTTTTGTGTAAAACATTTTCACACAATCTTTTGTACCTTTTTTAGGATAGGATAAGAAAACAAATTTGCTTTTATCTAATTTTTCATTTTGTAATAAACGCCGCCCTCTAATGAACACCGCATCCAAAAGTTGGTTATGTTTGTTGGATAAGTGTTTTTCATCAGTTTTTTTTTTTTTTTTTTTTTTTTTTTTTTTTTTTATCCATTGATCCATTTAAGCTGATGTTTTTAAATGGATAATGTATTCGAAGCTTTAGGTGAACAAAGACATGTTGACTAACGGCGCCCTGCTCTATTCTGCCTTGCAAGAGTTTGAATAGTTGACTTGCTATTTGATCACAACTGCAGAGGTGACCATAGTGAAGCATGCGTGTTTATCGACTTTCAATTTAAACGCCATTATTATTTCGTCAAACTATCCTATCTCTCGGTTCGTGTGACGATTTATAGAATTCTAGATTCCACTAAACATTCACAGTAAAATGGGGTGTGGCAGGATAGCTTGACAAAATGTTGACCCTTGAAAAATTTTTTGGAAAAATGCTTGTGTGGCAAAAACATCGTTGCATAGTTTTTATTGTAGAAATCATTTGTTGGGCGTAAATGATTTCTTCCGGATCAACATGAGGGTCGGTGATTCTACGTTCGCTACACACATAGAAATCTGTACAAGCATCATACCTGTAGTATGAATACCAGCATAACTAAATTGCTCATGTTTTAGGGGTAAAAATATCAGGAGAGAACCAATGGGAGGATAGCTGACATTTTTGGAGTCCGCGATATTTGTGACGAAAGAATTTGATTTCCCGATATTTTTTGGACGGCACTGACGCCATTAAAATCTTTGATCGAGGATACTTCGCCGACGCTTAATCGTTAGAAAAACAATCCCATACATTTTTTCTTTTGATTTTTTGAGTTCTATAAGATATAATACTTTTCGTTCGTCGTTCCGTGATTTTATTTTGTCGATAAAATCTATTTATTTTGTTCTTATTTCAGTGGATCTATGGTATAGTGATTATTTCCTGGTAAATACCTGCCATCATTTAAACAAGGTTCTTATGAGCAAAAAAAGTGCATCACACTTTGTCTATTTTTGGGGTTGAGAAATGAAGAAAAGTTCTTTTTTTATCACCACAATTAAATACACTCCAAAAGATCGTTGGTGGTACAACTTTTTAAAAACAGTTTGACCGAAGACCGATCCATTTCTGCCACATATCATAACAACAATTGTCGTCATAACAACAATTGTCTACTAGTAATGTCAGTATTCTAAATCGAGGCTCTTCACAGACATCAGAATTACTCTTTTTTGTATCTTGCAGCTGGATTAGTGGCGGTGGGCGGTGGCGGGGGACCTCGCTTATGTAATTCATCGAGATGCGCATTTAGTAAGCGCTCTCGTTCGTGCGATAATGAAGCCATCACGTGGTAACGTTTATCCTTCTAAAATAAACAAGTCAATAACTTTCATTATTCACGTATTTACTAATTTTACGCCAAGGAATTTCCTGGAAGATTAATAAAGAAAACACAAGAATTACTTCTTTTGATCAAATTAGAAAACGCCCCGAACTCGTCGTAACTTCGGATGGGCGGAAAATGTCATGCAGCATTTGAAAATATGAAAGAGAGATGATCACCTTTAATATCTCTGTGATGTCTTTCAAATGGTTCGTATCTCTCATTAAGTCCTTCGATCTAAATCATCAAATTTAAAATCCGTATCACTTTAGAAAGCACTTAACTTACAACTTGCGAAATGAAGAAATCTTAAGAAAGCACTCACAACTTGTGAAAGGAAGAAATCTTAAGAAAGCACTCACAACTTGTGAAAGGAAGAAATCTTAAGAAAGCACTCACAACTTGTGAAAGGAAGAAATCTGTACTCACTTATGGGTGATAAGTTTTGTTTCTCGAAGTAATTCTCGGAAATCCGATCTAGCTGATGTAACTTTCTCACGAAGATATGATTCAAATTCTTCTTCACGCTAAAAACGTAAGTGAAATTCATCCATTAATGAAAAGTGGCATTACACACTAACTGATGACAGTGTACATCATAACACCACAACTTACTAGTTCACTGGTTCCAAACTTGGCATATCTAGGGTCATCCTTGATCTGTCTTCGAACTTCACGCCAGTGGGCGTCCAATGGAACCTTTAAAGAAAAACGAAAGACTAACATCCTAAATGAACTGAGATAAGGTACAGTAAAATTAAGAGTTAGCCAGACTGATAAGTTGAAGTATTGACGGAGAATAAAAATTAGAAAAATATCCAATAGAAACAGAGACACAAAAAGAAAAGGCAAAAATAGTTGAGTACCGTAACGAATCTCAGAATACAAACTCGAGAATTTCTCAAGGAGCATTATATGTTCTGTACTTACATCAGCCTCGTCAAGTAACTTTCGAAAAGATTTCTTCCTTTTATCTTTTATGTCTTTGATGTGTTGGTTAAACAAGGCCTCCTTTTCAGATTTATCCAACACGTCTAAGGCTGTCCAGCGAGGATCCTTTCTCAACGACCGGCGAGTTTCTTTCCACGAAAACTGCGTATCTTTCACCTGGTGAAGAACAAACCTCAACGATTAGTCCTGGTCAGACGAGTTCATGACCTTCACGTCGACCTGAACAATTTTGCGTCCAGACTACTAAATTTCTGCCCCAGGTCTTGTAACAACATAAGGTCAAGTATTCAAAGTGGGGGGAAACTCGAATAATGAATGTAAATTATAAACCAAAAATGAACTTCTACCATATCCGCCAGTAAAGCGCGAAAATGCTGGACGGCTTTCTCGTGTAGGTGCAAACCACGTTCTTTCTGACGATCTTTCTCGAAAACTTCCTTCTGAGCACGTACTTCTTCTTCTCTTTTTCTTAGACTAGCTTCGATGCGTTCATTTTTAATTAGTTCAGCATCTTCAGCTGGTTCAGGGGACGGGACACGGTCCTGATCGTCCTGTTCGACATTCTCTTTGACGTCATTCGAAGAGTCCAGTTCCGCACCCTCCTTGTTCTAAACAATAAGTACATCACAAACATTTACTTGAAAAGATCAAATCAATGATGGTGAACGTTTGAACAAGGACAACGGAACACTTACGTTGAGCTGTTTCAGATACTCATAAAAAAATTGTTCCCTTTTCGATGAACTTCCGACTAACTCGTATCGCCGGTCGGCTTGGACGGACGACTTCACTTTCTTCCACTCCGAGTCCTCTGTTAAGTTATTCAACTCACTCAGAAGTTCAAAAAAGTTCTTACGCAACTAAAATTGAAATCAAGTATGTCAACAAACGTCTGATTAGTGGACTCACTTACCCTAACACCATTTATAAAGGTGTAATGAGGAAACATAGGTAGATGAGTGTCAAGCAAGTTACACTGAAACTTTCGTCTGAAGAATTCGTGAATGGTTGCAACTCGTGAAATCCTTTCACAATGCTAACGAAACAAAAAACAACTCTGCGACAGGAAAACCCGTTTGCCCATCCCATTTCGTGAGAAAAAGAAAAAAGAAAAAAAAATGGTAAGTGAAGATTAGGACGAAAACCTCCTTCATAACTGCCAACCTGTACTTTGTGTTTGTTTGTTTGTATGTTTTTTTTTTGTTTTTTTTGCTGCTTAATGTAAACATAAAATTTTTTTACCTTTTATTTGACAACACAACACAAGCAAAGTTTGTTCTCTGCATAATGGCTATTATAATAGTGATAAAAACATGTTAATAACAACATCACCATAGAAATAAAGTATTCATGAAGAATATCGTTGAGCTCAAAACAAAAATAGGAAACGATGGAGAGGCAGAACTCCTCCGCTTCTGATCTGACCAACAGTTTCCTATACTTTGTCTGAAGTCAAAAGAATCATGTAACACCTCACACACCTACCCATCAACTAAATGGTTGGTAATTATCACTTAGTTAAACATGATAATAAGCCGGAGGAGCATTATTATGAGCCTTTTACGCACCAACCGGTTGTAGTGTCAGGGAGGCGACTCACTCATCTCACCCTGAAAACTAACGTATACCTTTTCTTCGCGAAGTTTTAATCGTTCTTTCTCGTGTTTACGAAAATCAGCCATGAATTCATTGAAAAGCTGTTCTCTCTCTTTCATCTTCTCGATGGCTTTGTATCGAGCATCTTTAGAATTCTTGGCAGCGAAATCACTGAAAGATGTTCTGTTGACATAAAAAAAACAACAACAACAAAATTTACATAGCAGTTAACCTTATCTTGAATAAAATATAATAGGATAGGAAAAAAGGATCACCTTGAGCTTGATATCACTTCATCTAACAACTTCTTAAATTCATCCTTCCTCTCCTTTAACTTTTGAATCCGTTCCTTCCTTTCTTCCACAGCTCGAACTTTGACGTACTTTTCATAACATTGTTTACGCTCTTTCATCGTCAACAACAAATACCTCGGATCAAACAAGATTTTGTGCAATTCTTTATCCCAAGTCGAAAAAGCTGATACCTAACGAAAATAGGAAAATGTAAAGTCATAAAAATAATCATTTCTGGCTAATGAACGTTATTCAAAATTAAATAATTTCTACAAGTAAACATACCTCTTTTTCTCTGAGTAAGCTTGTAAACATAACCATTCGTTCGTCCAATGGAATGATAGCTTTCTTCACATCTGCTTCTTTCACCTCCTTCACATTCGAAACTTTCATTTCTTTTGCTTCATTTTTCTCTTCTTCATTTTTCATAGTAATGTCAACAATAGGAAGAGAATGAAGTCCATTTCTTTCCTCTTCGATTGGTGGGACTCTAAACCCCCCCCAAAAAACCCAAAAAACATAGAAATTCAGTGATATTCAGAGTAAAACATGAAAGTTGTGAATATTGTTACCTTTTCTTTTTCAGGAGAGGTTCGATATCTAGAGGTTCTTTCTCCGATCTTTTGTTCGATTCTAAAGGAGGAACAAATATTGAAATGTTCTGTAACATCACTTGTTCAATCTCCATCATTCTCCATCTACGAAACCCATCAGTATTATCACAAAATAAAGTTAACAACAACAACAATAACAACAACAACCTTTCCAAACATCTTGTTTAGTCAATACAATTAAAAATAAACTCTTATACTTCGAGAACTTCCTGTACATAAAATGGAAAATATTAAAAAATGAAAATCACCACTGTCTTTGCCGTCTTCTACTTTCTTCATTTCTACTTCTTTCGGATGCGTCTCCTCCTTCTTGGGATTTGGGCCTTGCTTCAAGATTTCGTCGATCAGAGTGTTGCTTTCAAGAGCTTTAGGTCTTTCCCAAATCGACGTCTTGGAGGATGGGTTAAAGAAGAACACTTTCCCGTCACCTGTCCACACCAGATGCCACCCTAACAAAATGCAGATCAGTTTTGTAAACAATGGTTAAAGACATTTGGAGGTAATGCCATAGAAATCCTCTCATCTTGGACTTTACACATTGGTATATCAATTGTAAAAAGTTCACCTGTTCCAGTGATGGGTCTGGAAGCCACGGGTTTCTGCTTGCTGTTCACTGGTTTGTGTTCCTTCTCAACTTTCTTTTCAAGCACTTTCCGTTCAAGTTGAACACTGGAAAATTTTTCAGTTTTATCTACAAAAACAATAATCAAACATTAAGGTTACTAAGGCGTGAAGTTCAACTTGCAACTTTTCTATTTCGAAAGTCCCTATAAAAACAATCCAATGATATAAGGGCCATACCTATAATTTGTTTGTTTCCTTCCTGAAAAACTGCTGGTTTTTCCCATTTCGATTCTTTACTTTTATTGTTATAGTAATATAAACGGCCATCAGGAAGCCGATGTTCAGTCCAATCTCCGATAGTTTTGGGCACAAAATCTGATGGAGGAAGACCAAAACCAGGAAATGGAGGAAGACGTGGTGCGCCCATTCCACCACCAAGTGCTTGTGGGGGAAAGGTAGGAAAACCTGGCGGCATCATCCTGAAATCGTTATTCAAAACTTTTTGACTGAATCGTTTTAGTATTGTGTATATATTATGAACATTTTTATTTATTCATTTGATTTATTTATCTATTTTTAGGTTATTTAAGGAGTGCTAGGCAGCCAGTTGATAAACTGTTGAAATTAACTTTTTTTAAAAAAATTCATTTAAAAACTGATTAGTTAAAGGGGACAATACTCCTGAAATAATACTTTGTCCTTGCACAGGAAGAAGTATTTCAGTCAAGTTCAATACGTATGTTAAATTCTTTTACAATGACACAATTGAATCTTAGTTTTATATACAGAAACTCCGACATATTTTCAACAGAAACAACTTCAGAATATGTGTGATATATAACTATATATATGGCTAAGTGATAAATGTTCATTAAAATTTAAGGACCTACCCAGGCCTCACCATTCCAAAAGGTGGTGGCATCCCCTGTGCCATTCCAGCTGGAAATGCTTGCGGTTCATATGGATCTGCATTAGATTGAGCTGCTTTGTCTGAGGTTGAAGCATCTGTTGATTCAGTTTTTTTCTGACCTTCACTTTCGGTTATTTCATTTCCTTCTTTTTGATCGACAGTTCCTTGATCGTCTACTTTCTTGTTTTCTTCAGTTTTGTTGCCATCCTTGCAAGAAAACAAGTTGATTTATAAAACAAACTGCTATTCATAACTACAGCTTTATATGAACAAAGTTTCGAACCCTCAGGCATAAGAAAAACATTAATCTTGTTTGAAATTCTGCAGTTTTCATACCTGTACAGTTTTTTCTTCTTCTTTTGACGTTTTATCAGCAGATGAAGAATCAACACCTGGTTTATCCCATCTTGTTTCTCTTGTCTTCGCATTAAAATAGTATATTTTGCCTTCACCAGTACATGCCTCTAACCAAACTTGGCCATCTTTGTCAAATATAGGTGGTTTTGGAAGTGTTTGATTTGCTGATTGCATAGGAGCTCCCGGAAAATTGTTTCGAAAGGGCATATTCTGACCTGGAAATCCTTGAAACTAAATAAGAGCAAATATACATCATATACATATATTCAGTCAGACATTATAAGTATAAATCAATCAATACTTCAAAAGACTTCTTACAGGTGGAAAATTAACTGCTGGAAAATTTCCTGATGATCCTTGCAAGCCAGTAGGAGGCATTACTCCAGGTCCAACAGAGAACTGATCAGCACCAGGTTGAGGACCAGGAAACTCGCTCATTTTCTTTACACTTTTTTCTAAAACGAATAACCATTTGAATCAAAAGAAAGAGATATCAAAAATCAATGAAAATAATTTTTCAACAGAAAAATTTTTCCCACAAAATACCAGATGAACAAGTACAAAGTCAACTTTCATGAGTGAAGGTTGTTCATTGAGAATACGGATTCTTAGTTCAGCACTTACTAGAAAATATTTAAAACTTTTATGATTTAGCAGTCGAGATGCCCATAAGTATTACCTGTTCCTTAAATTTGAGTATTTTCAAATTACTCCTTATGTATACATTGCAACATTAAGTGAATAAAAGATGAAATCAATGTTTCTCCAATATCTACTCTCCTCATCGATCAAAGATTCTATGAATCGATCAAATCGATAGAAATCTGCATCATAAAATGGGAGCACTTGGGACAATGCAACAAATCGAGAAACTAGAACTCCATAATGAAGGATTATCAACATTATTTTCCTGTTTCTTTTTTAAAAACATGGAAGAATTTGAATTTAAATAAAAAATGCTTTAACACTTTTACTTCAGAGACAATTTTGTAGCGACCCACTTTATGAGTGTATTTTCAAAATTAGATTTTAGTTCTTTGTGTATCATTAATTGTAGAAACAATGTCTATTCTAAAATTTTATGAAATGTCAAAGAACCCCAATGTCAATATTGAGAACAATTATGATGGTAAAGAAAATCATTATATATTCAAAAGCATTTATTTTTGTATCCAAATAATTTCAGCCTGTGATATTTGGCATTATAAAATAAGAAATGTTATATTACCCTTTATTTCAAAAAGCAATAACTTCAGGCCTGGCTCTAAGTCAAATGATGCGTGAGTGATGAATTATTCACACAGCAAAATTTTCACAAACTTTTCACTCTCCACTAATCAAGTTCTGCCATATCTGTGCATGTACCACAGAATTATGCCAATTACCTGTTACATGTCACAATTTCATGTAATGGGGCATTTAAAAGGTTTTATACAGAAGCTGTCAGTTCTTTACTTTTTCTCTACCATTTTCAGTGACAGTTATGCATTCATAGGATGGTTGGAGGTCTGACTCCAACACACAGAAACAGAAGCTGTAAACAATGGAGAGTGAGTCTGACTTATTACTCGCTGAGTGGTTTAGGCAAATTTGAATCAGGAGTGTTCCTGGACTACAATTTCATAACAGACCTGTACAAATTATTTTGGTGACAAAGGCCTTAGATAACAGTCGTGTAAACTAGCTATAAATTCAAATTAATCTTTCATTTCGATATTGTTTCTGAAACAATTACGTTATCAGACGCTTAATGACTTTAATGGCTTCAGAACTTATTTTTAACAATCTTTTACCATTCCGAAATTTTGAGTTTTCAAAATTTACTAACACTCTCCATCACTTAATAAAAATGAAACTGGCATTAACAAATTATTTTTAATTTATGTTTTATATATATGCTAGTTATTGTATATCACACGTTTTCTGTTTTGGCGCTCTATAAAACAACAATTTTGTGCAAATCGAACTGTTTCAAGTCACCCCTGTACGATAAATTTCAGTAGCGTACTTTGTGAAGTAATAACTTGAGATGATATGCATCAATTAGTTTGAACACTTCGTTATCTGAAAGACAAAAGATGAACAGACCTTTTTTCAAAATTTCACAGTAATTACTTTCTTAGGTTAAGTTATGAGCAAACCTTTCCAAAAATTGTGAATTTTGTTTCAAGTCACCCCGTTTTACGGTATCAAGAAGGCTGTTCCAATTAGAAACATAGACAGAGTATATATCTTCATGAACTTGAACAGCCTTGCTAATTGAAAACAAATTAAAAAATAATCTGCCTGTAATTGAAAAACACTGACATTAAATTATCTCCACTAGAGAATACACATATAGATAGGAGGGTAGGAGGTTGTCAGACATTCCAAAGTCTTCAATAAAAGTTACTCTGCAAGTTGTCACAAATTACCATCTTTTAATCAGAGGAGCGCCAGACGGAAAAGGCATAAAATTTTTTCCTAGACCTAAACTATGATTTATGATCGCTTTTGCACTTCGCTCACCGGCATTATTTATATTTGGGTGTACAGTGGTACACTGAAAAATGTTATTGACTAAAAAGTCTTTGAGAGGGTGATAATAAATAATAAAACTAATATATATATTGCATTTGGACAAAATTCCAAAGGCATTTTTTTGGCTGATGGCAGCTTTGCATGCATACACTCTACATGTATAGAATAGAGAGTTTATATTGAACTTCTCGAAAATTGGAGGACCAATTCAATTTTTCAATTTATTAGTAAGCCTGAACGAAGTTGTTGATGTTTTTAAAGAATTCGATAATACTACACACCACAAAGGTGAAGAATCTTTCCAGAATGGCTAATTCCCTTTTTAGCCGCATCTAAAAGAAGATAGATCAACAAGAGGAATTACGGCCTCTGTTCAGAAAGCATAACATATAAAAAACCAAAAGACGAACAGGTATCATTGGACTTTAGCAGGACTCGTGGAGTTGAGCGGAGAGTTTCAAGACTTCAAATATCCATTATCACGATGCCTCGAATGCACGTACTATTTCAACGGTAAACGACCAGAGAACAATACAGGAACAATAACCTACAAAGTGCTTTACACGAAGAATGAAGAGGAGAAGAAAAAATACTACAACGAACGTGTGTTCAAGGACGTAGAATTAGGGGGGGCTGGGGGGCTTGAGCCCCCCAACTTTTTTGTCAATTATGAGAAATTTGTTTTTGCCTTTCCTAAAAATTGAAAATCATGTTGAAATTACAGATTTTGAGTGCATTTATAGGCAATCTAGAGGTAGTATTTTTCAAAAATTTTCTTGGCGCATCGGCCCCATACATGATGGGGCCTCTTTCAACAATAGAGATTTATTGAGCCCCCCCCCCCCCCCAACTCAAAATGTCTTGCTACGCCCCTGGTGTTGCAAGTTGAAAATGGAAGTTTCACACCATTAGTATTCAACGTTAACGGAGGTATGGGCAGAGAATGTCAAGCATTTTATAGTCGATGATTGGCAGAGATAATCGCTGAAAAACGAAATGTTTCAAAATCCATCACACGACTTCATTCATACGCACAAAATTGTCATTTTCGCTATTACGATCGATGATATTATGCATTCGCAGATCGAGATCATTACAGACCAACTACGTTGCTAGCAAAATCGACGATGTGGAACTAGCAGAACTTGCAAAGATCGCTTACTCACGTTTTTTATAAGAAACCTACATGTAGAATCTCGAAAAATTAAGAAACTTTTACAATTACATTTTTATGACTATTTTTCAAATAAGAAACTTTTTTTCATACGTATTTACATTTCTTTTTCCGTGGTAAAAGTTGTAAGCCGTCATAGAAAACTTTTATCTAAAATAAGTCATTACATTGCAGTGAAAAAAAATCGATTTGATTCGATTCGAGACTAACATGTTGACCAACACATTGGTCAAGAATAATGCGGCTAGCGCTTTATCTGCTCTTACCTCTGGTCGTTTTTTGTTGTTGTTGTTGTTGTTTTTTTTTTATGTAATGTTTTTTTCCAACAAGGTATACACATTGACTTCGGTATCTTACAGACACCTTTTTTGTTAGGAGAACCAAAAATTAAGAAATAAGAAATATTTAGAACTATCACTCATTGAATAAAAATTTTTATCAAAAATAATTAGAAACTAAATAAGAATCGAACTAAAAACACCAAAAATTTTACCAAAATTAAGAAACTTTTAGAACTAGACCCTTCACCTAGTTTCTTATAAAAAAAAACGTGTAGTTGATAGCTAATTGCAAGATAAAGTAATGAGTAATAAATTTTGTATACCTTGTTGGAAAAAAACATTACATAAAAAAAAACAAAAAAAAAACGACCAGGGGTAAGAGCAGATAAAGCGCTAGCCGCATTATTCTTGACCAACGTGTTTTTGGCCAACATGTTAGTCTCGAATATGCTCGAATCGAATCGAATCGATTTTTTTTCACTGCAATGTAATGACTTATTTTAGATAAAAGTTTTCTATGACGACTTACAACTTTTACCACGGAAAAAGAAATGTAAAACATTATGGTGTACGCAATAATAATTTCTTATGGTTTAAAGACTACCTCACTGATCGAAAACAATGTGTTTCGTATGGAGCAAAAACAACATCTCTTAAACTTATAACATGTGGTGTACCACAAGGATCTATTCTTGGTCCATTACTCTTTTTAATATATGTTAATGATCTCTTCAGAGCATCTAATATTTTAAACTTCATCCTTTTCGCTGACGACACCAACCTATTTTTTTCACACAAAAACATAAAATCACTGTTTAATATTGTCAACAAAGAGCTTAGATATATTGAAGAATGGTTCAGAAGTAATAAACTGTCTCTAAATGTCAATAAAACTAAATATATTTTGTTTTGTAAGCCTTCGAATGTGGATGACTTGCCATTAAAATTACCGAAACTCTTAATCAATAATAATGAGATAAAAAGAGAAAAATTCGTAAAATTTCTCGGAGTTCTTCTTGATGAAAACTTGACATGGAAGAATCATATAAATGTTATTCAAGATAAGATATCTAAAAACCTTGGAATACTTCGTATAGCAAAACAATATGTCAACTTGCAATCTTTAAAACTACTTTATTTTTCATTTATACATAGTTACCTAACCTATTGCAACATAGTCTGGGCAAGTACTAACCAAACTAAGCTTAAGAAACTCTACTGTAAACAAAAACATGCTTGCAGGATTATCTTCGGTGTAAATCGATACACACCCTCCGAACCTTTATTAAAGAAACTTGGGATTCTTAGTATCTACAAATTAAACATATACCAAGTATTAATCTTCATGTTTAAAAGTAAACTTGAGCTAACCCCAACGATGTTCCGCGACCTATTCTCCACTATTGAAAATAAATACAATACCAGACATTCAAGAAATAATTTTAAAATTCCTCAAAAGCGTCTTAAAATAACTACCTTCTCTATCCTCCATCGTGGTCCTACCCTATGGAATAATATTTTACAAAATGCAGAAAAGGATGCCAACTCTATTTACTGTTTCACAAGATCTGTCAAAATGAAGTTACTTAATAGGGACATTGATTTTTCTCAGTTTTTTTAGGCTGTGTCATATTATATTTCCTCCTAGTCTTCTTAATATTTCTCGCTTGATTTACATTTTCATTCTGTATTGTTTTCTTTTTTTGTTGTTGTAGTTGTTGTTGTTTTTGTTTTTTTTGTTGTTGTTGTTTGTTTTTATCTTATAACGAGTGTTTGAGTACTGGTCTGTAATATGCTTTCCTTTTGCTTGTAAATATTTCTGGTCAGATAGGTATTTTGTTTTCATGTTTTGTATATATCATTATATATTATAAGTTAGTAAGTATTATTAGCATATATTAAGATGAAATAGTTATATTTACATGGGGCTTGATGATAAGGCACTCCAGCCTTCTGCTTGCTCCAGCCATTATATACGATTGTATATTAAAGTTTGTATAAATATTGGCGAAATAAATAAATAAATAAAAAAAAAAAAAAAAAAATACGTATGAAAAAAAGTTTCTTATTTGACATGCTAGTCTCGTTTGAGATAGGCACCAACATGTTGGCGAAGAAAAAAATGCGTTAAAAATGTTGGCGCAGATTGCGATAGGCACCAACAGGTTTGTCTTGATTTCAGGCGCTTTTCGATTCGATAACTCTCACTATTTCCTTAAAAGATTCGTACGACATCCTCTGTGTGTTCTAGTATCTTTGACAAGTAATTCAGCGAAAAGATTTACAAACATGCCATCTTTTTCTCGTCTTTTTATCCATTCTCTTGTTTGTCCACGTTTCTTCTTTTCATCTTCACCTAATAATGCTATCATTAAACAAGCAGCTGCTGTTTCACGACACTATCCGCCATCTTAGCACCGAATGAATTGTTTTCATTGTTCGAAAAAAAGCGGTAAAGCATTCTGCGCCAATATGTTGGTCCAGAATGCGGCTAGCTTAACAAAAAGTTCCACCCTATTGTTTTTGAATCCCCGCGCCGTGTTCTATTGTTTTTTCTTTCTGGAAAAAACTCAGCAACAACTACATATTTTGCTGACCTCTGTTCTCTTGAATAAAAGCCACGTTTTATTCACCTTAAAAATATGAACCCCCTTCGATTAAAAACGACATTTTATCTACTACGATTATTTTATTTTGCCTACTCCTCCCATTAACGTTGACTTTTAATATATTTAACACACACATAACACAACTCCAAGCAAAATCTGGAATGAACTGCAATGTCATTGGAAATTTGAACAAGTGGATTAAACAAGTTGTCAGTACCGTAACTGCAAAGACTTTACAACGTGCTTTCGAAACAAAACTTCGAAGCTACAAAATAAGTTGAGTATATGTGTATGATGACATTGTCCGTAGAACACTTTCACTCGACAACACATGATAAACAAGCCTTGCTTGCTTAGCCCTCTTCAATACGCAATGAGTTTTATGACCTCAATAAAAGAATCCCTCAAAAAAGGATTCCCGTGGCCTGCATACCACTACCTGAGAATTCAATAAGCTACAGTGAGGTTTCAAAGTCACTGCCAAAGAAGCAGTATTCAAAGACCGGTACAAGTAACAAGCGGGAAGAAGAAATACGATTATGGGCTGAAACATACATCGGAGGGTTTGTCAGCGTTCGGACCGACAGGAAACAACAATGGATATAAGGCGGGTATTCTCCCACATTACTTATAGTGTGGATATTTGCAAACATAGGCTGTATAAACAGCAAAATATCACGATATTTTCGATTGCGCAACAGCTGATATTATCCAAGGAAGTTCAATACCTCTAGCGATGAGGATGTTCCCTCTGGAGCAACTGAAGAAACAACACCAATTTGTATTGGCATAGAAATGCGAAAAGAGATAAACATTGATGAAATTTCGTATTTTTATGGTATTGACGACCAGACATTTTTCCTAGTTAGTTGGAGAAAATCAAGATTTGGAAGGACAAAGTTAACAATAGAATTTTTTTTCATAGATTTTCTTCTCTCCGATCTTCTCTATCTATTTAAGGGCTCAGCGTATATTTTATTCACATATTCATGGCATAACTTTTTCCTTTATTTCTTTTTATCATTTTATTTTAAGTTAAAATATTTAGTGAATTCGTGTAGAGCAACACATTTTCTTTCCAACGGTGTATAAAATGATATATTTACATAAATAATAAGGAAAAAATTATTCTGCAAAAACTATCAACATGGACTTTTGTTTGCTTATTTGAGCTCCAACTCCCGAAGAAAAAGATTGTTTTTTTGGTTTTGCCGTTTCCTTACAATCAGTGGAAACAAAGTGTGCCCGCGAATCTCAATTAATAGTATTGAGTAAGAGAAAAACAGTTTTTTGTTTTTTCCATACTTTTGCGCTATTTGATAGTTGAAAACAATCATGGATTTTGAGCCAATCAGGATTTTTCTCTCAAATCGCGGGCACACTTTTCGTTAACAGGCTTTCATTTACCTCTGTGCACTTGCTGGGAAGATGGAGCTCAAAGAAGGTAGAACACTAAAAATGTTCCATCACATACACGACAATATGACAGCCATAACAAGCCCTTGAGTATAAACAAATTGTATTAAAGGTTGTATTAACTTAGAAATGTATTGCTTTCTAAAAAGGCAATGCTTTCCACTATAAATTCAAATGTAGTGTAATAATAACCTAATGATTACATGTCATGAACAAGCCAGGTTATTTTGGCGAGTTTATTTTAACTCTGACTTATCAGCCATTATAGTTGAATAAGTCATTCAACTATAATGACTGAACAGAAAAGCGGAAGTATTTCTTAAGCTAATGATTACATTACAAATATTTTGAAAAATTTGCCCTTAATTATTGCTTATAGTTTATCTTTAATTAATCTATTGTGTTAAAAACAATAGACTTTCAAAATCAGATTAAATTTTCTCTAGAATTAAAAATTATTCTTAACTTCAGAGCATTCGACGATGTCTTTGTGCAGGGTGTGCATCGCTAATTATTGTTTATAATAATCGCTTCATAGTTTATGATTGATTGTATAATATTTTAGTATCACATTTAACCACCATATATGGTATATATTGATATCTCAAGAATTATGTATTTGTGTTTGTAAACATCTGGAAAAGATTGTTTTAGTATGTTGGTTGCTTTTCAGCGAAGGAAGTATAGCGAAGTAAAGTTACGTTTTCAGGCTTTTGTTCTTTAACATTTGAACTGGAATTCAGTAGTTTCGTAACCCCAGAGGCGTAGTTAGGGTCAGTCCAAAAAAAAAGTGGAGGAGTTCAACATTATGATATTTCTTTTCAGTCTTAAGTGGCGATTAGGTTACTTGCACGCTTTCCTGTTCTACCCTGAATGACTTAACTCTCCTCCACAAATTTTTACTGACCTCTGGCTACGCCTCTGTAACCCTTCGAGCAACGGGATCCAAATATATAGTAGAGTATGAACCTGTCTCAATAGCCTTTTGAATAATTGGCCCAAGGAAAGAGCCAGTACCGGTGCTAGGGTTCCCTTTGAGGCAGTATGACGGTATTTGACCCAAAATGTTCTTCTTTAAAACAATAGAAAGTTGCTAGATAAAATAAGTGTTGAAGTACAGTGGACTCTCCATATTTCGACTTTCCATTACTCGAACTCTCCATAATTCGAATTCTCCATAATTCGAACGATTTTTTTTCCCCTTCGAGGTTCGAGTTACAGAGAGTCAACTGTCGTACTTATTATTATGAGAATATCACAACCCTGTGATGAAATCTCAGCTCCTCTCATCTCAGTGGACGGGCGTTTAATGGCCATAAAACCGAGAAATGATTAAATGGTCCAGTGTAACCCCTCCTTCTCATCAAATCAGTCTTTTAAGAGGGAATTCCTCTTACTAAATATAAACAACTCAAAATAACTCGCTTCACTCATTCCAACGATTTAAAGTAACGATAACTTATAGTTATTTCGTTTACATTGATGTGTTTACATTGATGTGTTGATGTGTTGATGTTTCTTTCCTATTCCCATTTCTTTTTTATAGTTTAAATAGATATCCTCCAACAGACCATGCGATTACGAATCAAGAGATTTTTATACATCATCACTTTCTTGATAGTATTGACAACACTTGCATTTCACAAGCTCGTCGCTTACCATGTCCACAGAGTGCTATCGCAGATTATGTATATGAACGGGTAGGTACTACTTCCATGGCATACTTTAAGGGCGAAAACATTCGCGGCAAATTATCATTATTATTATTATCATTATCATCTATTTGGGTTCTCCCTAAAGTAAAATATGAAAATGAAAAATTATAATATTTAAAATCACTATGAAACAATAATTTTTTTTTAATTTTTTTTTTTTTTTTTTTTTTTTTTTTTTTTTTTTTTCAAATATAAAGGCTCAAACGGTGCAATGTTGTGAAAAAAATGTTGGAATCAAAGTGGAGAGGGAAATGACAAATGACAAAATTTGCGCAAACAATACAGTACAACCTATAATAGCGACCACTTTTAGGGAACAACTCGAATTGTCGTTGATTGGAGGTGGTCGCCATACACCTTTCCTGAATTTCTGTTTAAATGCCGAGTTAATGCTTAGTTAACAGATTTCGCCTCGTTTTTATGTTTTTTATCATTTTTCTAATTGCATAATGTTTTCAGTAAGTAATAGTTACTCGTTCTTTCAGTTTCCTCAGTGGAATAATTAGAAGTAATTAAGAGTTTGAAAAAGAGGCGAAACTTAGATGCTAGGCCGTAACACCGTGTTTAAACAGAAATTCGGGAAAGGTGTATTGGAGGTGGTTTTTTCTAAAAATATCAAACGTTGTGCTTATACCTTCCTCTTGACGCTGACATCCCTTATAGCTACTGATACCATTTTTATAGGGATTTTACAAAAACTGAACAGAAACAATGTTTGGGATTGTTGCAAATGGTAAAACAATGTTTTCAAGACCTTTTTGAGATATTCGTTGCAGTCTGTATTAGTCTAGCCCTAACACCAGCTCTGATAAGGCTTTCATCAAGTTTGAGTCACCTAAGTTTTCAATATACCTTCGGCCGACCATTTCTTGCGTCGCCTTATTTTAGCGATTTTAGCGAAAAATTTAAATTTCGCAAAGATTTTTCCCAGACCGAATACATTACTTCATTTCATCCACGAGAGCAACTTGACAGAGCGGATCATTCTTATAGGGTATGAGAATAGAAAAAAACTTAAACGATGGACCTTTTATTACACAAAATTAACGTGGGAATGAATGATACGAGTTAATTTGTACCTCGTGTAATTTAACCGCCCATTAATTAATGTTTTGAATTATTTTGTTGATTTTATGCCAAGCAAAACGACTGATTTTTATTCTTCCTAGTTTCATTTTTGTCATTTAATTTTATTAGTTTATAAGCATATACAATAATTTATTTTCATCATCGCTGACGAGTTGACATAAGGTCGACGAAAATAAATTTGCATATATTTATAAGCAAATAAAATAAAATGACAAAAAAGAAACTGGGAAGAGTAAAAAATAATGAATTTAATGAAGGTTCATTAAATTCTTAAAGATCAATTAAGTTGTAGCGTTAATGACGAAATTGCTCTTTGTTTTTACTTGACAGCCTTTTCATTTAATAGTGATCATTTTGGAAATTAAATTTTCTGAACAATTTACGTTAATCTGCTACAAAGTTTTGTTAATGAATCTTTTGGTGTCACAAATAGATTTCTTTTGTGAAATAGAGTTAATTGATCTTTAAGAAGTTAACGAGAGTTGTAAAAACCAGGGATATGTTAAGCTACGCTTTAACATATCCCTGTAAAAACGTTTTTCCCTTATCAATTACCTGGAACAAATATTTTCAGAATAAAAATTATATATTTGCATAGATCTCAAAAAAAGGCTTTCTCTAGATATAAGAATTGCAAAATATTAATAACTATTTAACAAAAAATGCGTTCGAAAATCTTGCACCAACTTTTTTTGATACACCCTGTATATTACGACTTTGGTAACTATGAAAACATTGAAGCTTTTGATTTCCTTTCGGTATTCGAAAATATACCTTCCAAATCATTTAAACTAATCCAGAACTACAAAAATCACAATCACAATCCGCGTTGCAGTTTTTAGAAAGTCTCTTCGTCCATCCGCGTTAGTTTGTGATCGCGTTAATTTATGGCGCGTTAAATAGTCCGCTTGTTAATGCGTGTTATAAGATATATTTTATTTCTCATTTATAACATGGCCTCATCATCTTGCTACTCGCCGCCTACTAGTTCCTCATCTTCGATGTCTTATATCGAAATAGGAAATAATGGGAGCATTAAGCAAAATTGAGAAAAAATCCATTTGTATACACAAGGATTTATATGAATATAACTCTGTGAAGTTTTTTGAAAATCATGTTTGTTTGTTTTTTTACCTTCTGAAAATTCTCCGCAGTAGTTTCCCACTCGCTAATTAAGCGGTCATTCGCTAAAATTAGATTGAGTTAAATCCGTGTCCATCCATTCTTGCAAAATTTTACTGACGCAAAAAAAAGTCGACCTAAGGCAAACATTTAGATCATCTGCTGCAGTGAGAGTAGCTTGAACGTTAGTGGTTTTTGAAGTACAAGAGTGCTTCATCTTTCAGGTCTTCTTTCCATGTTGTTAAAATAGTGTCAACGGTCTTTACGAATGAAATAGCATCTTCGTCCTGTGCCAAGTAGGACTCTACCGTTGATTCAGGACTTATGTCAGTTACTAGAGCATGCAACTCTGCAAAAATGCCATCTTTGTTCGACTTCAGTGTTAAAAAGACTCTAAAATCTCTTCAGAAAAACCACACTTAACGAAATGATTTACAATTGTTTCTGTGTTTTAACCATTCTTTATTCAGGCCAGCACATGCTGCAAAAGCTTTTTTCTGTAACACACTCTGGAAGATCCTTCCAGAAACGGTGGTAATTGGAGGTAAATGAGGCGCTCGGGATGAATGAAAGCGGCCGCTGGGTCGTTGATTGGAGGTGGTTGCTGCAGGGAGGTTTTCTTATAAGATTTTGACTGTAATTTTGCAGGGACCAAAGTTTAGTGCTCGTTGATGGGAGGTGGTCGTTGTGCAGAAGTGGTCCCTATTAGGGGCTGCACTGTATAATTAAAGAAAGTTCATTTTTGCTTGGAGATAAACTTTCACATTAAAAACACGGATTTTAAAGAGCATTTTGGTGGTTCTTCAACAATCTTCACAATTATTCAACGTTTGATTGTAATGAAGAGATCATTATGAGATACAGTGTTCCCCAGAAAAAGTGGGCCTCTGACTTTAAACTAAAATAATTTTTGAAATATTTTTTACTTTAACGCGATTTCTGTATCAAAATATAGATCTTTTTCTTCTCTTTTCAATGATATAAATTATAAACTAAAATTCTTAATTTCAAAAGATATTTGGTTTTTTAGCATGACTTATCTTTGCGAAACAAGGAAGTTAAAACTGCTTTTAATTGATGAAGTTAATGACTTCAAAATAATTTTTACACTGTTGGAAAGCCATGGCATATTCATTTAAAAAAACAACTTTAAAATTTCCATTTCCAACATTATGAAACACACTGTATCATCAATTAAAATTTTTTACAATGAAAAGCGTGACAAATTTAATGATACATAATAAAACACACAAAACAAAAAAAGTTACATAAAGTTATTCACACACTCTTTAAAGTTGTTTCTTAAATTTTATGACGATTTTAAAAAGTTGGAGCGATGAGCAACATGACATCATTTTTTAACTTGTCCTTGCGAAACAAGGAAGTTAAAACTGCTTTTAATTGATGATTAAGAAGTTCATGACCGTATCGTACAGTATCGTAAAAGAAAACCTTAAATATTTTAATGAATAGGAATTTTCATACAACAAAAATTATATTTTTGAAAAGTTGAAAAAACCTCCATTTAATGGTATAAAATCGCATTAAAATAAAAAGTGTGAAATTATAGATTTTGAGTGCTTCTATAGGCAATCTAGAGGCAGTATTTTTCTTGGCGCATCGGCCCCAATGGTTGTCATCCGTTGATGGATATTAGTGCACAATTCTGTATTTATATGGTAAAACTGAATTGTTTTTCTCACGTAATTATTTTATTGTTTCTAATTTTTCGATTGTGACATGTGCTGGAATCAAAAATGAAATCACAATTTCCTAAAAACTGTCATCGCACTTAAGCATTAAACAAAAATTCACTGCTTAAATTAGCAGAAAATAATTGCTTTTACAGTCCAAAAAATCTTTCAACCATAAAGTATGAGACGTTAAACCATTAAGCATCATCGTATCTTATCCCATCGGGCACACTGCGAAGGAATGTATTTCTATGGAAATATTCACACAATTTCAATGAAAAAGTTCTTCACCGTAGTGATTTTTTGGCGACTTTCCCAATTGGGATGAAACAAACACAGTCTGTAAAGTACAGTCGACTCTCGAACACTCGATTTCTCGAACTTTTTTGTCGGTCCTTTGAAAAAATAATTAGTGTAATTTCTACTAATTTCAACACTCGACAACTCGAACTCTCGATAGCTCGAACTATTTCCACGGTCCCATGAGAGTTCCAGTTTTCGAAACAGTTATCATATTTTTTCATTTAACTGCTTTTTGAATAAATTATTTCTGTTATCTCTACAGATATACAAAGCTACACAGATACCTTTTGCAAAATGCTAATACGTTTGATATCGATCCAATATACCGTCAACCTGATGGAATGTCGAAAAACAATCGGATTTATTTGCTCATCCTTATAAGTTCAAGTCCTCACGATGATAAACATGCTGCACTTCGTCAGGCCATACGAAATACATGGGGAAAATGTGACAGTTTAACCGAACAAAGAAATCACAGTTCTCCATCTGTTGACAATGTTGATAAGATTTCATGCAAGCTATTCTTTTACATGGGAAGAACTCGTTCTACTGCAACAAACAAACTAAACATTACAGATGAATTTGAAAGACATAATGATCTTGTGATTGGTGATTTTATTGATGATTATCACAATATGACACGGAAAATTCTATTCGCTTTTAAGTGGGCATCAGAACACTTCGATGCAGAATATATATTGAAAGCAGATGATGACGTGTTCATGAACATCCCATACCTGATTCATCTGCTGCAGTTCAAATATGCGAGTGTCAAAAATCTGTATGGCGGCCATGTTTTTCATGGCAGTGTCGTCCGTGATTTCAAAAATAGGCATTATGTCAGTGAGAAAGAGTTTCCTGGTAATTGGTATCCACCATTTAATAAAGGTGCTGCAATGGTACTCTCTGGGCATTTGATCAAAAAACTTGTCAGTCTGTCCACGCAAGTGATACGGTTCCATGTAGATGATGCATATATAGGCGTACTGATGAGCCAACTTGGAGTACCACCTGTTCCAATGACTGAATTCCTGTTCAACAGCTTGGGGGCTTTTCTTGTGGATTCAATGAGCGCTTGTGATTTAAAGACTTTTGTTGGTATTGGTGACAGTCTGACCGCCACTCAGCTGCACTACTTGCAAGCTACCATTAAATCCGAACCTCCATTGATTTGCATAAAGTTTCGTACCCTCTTCTACCATATTTTGTTTATGTTTTGAAAGTAGACTAGTATTTACCAACAGAAGAGTGTACGAATTTGCAAATGCTGAAAGCTTTACTGTGGTGAAACTGTTTTGATGATGACGGCGACAACGACGATGATGATACATGGCTCGAAGGGTGTCAGAAAAAGGGGGAATCATCCGGGGAGACAATTTTCGAGGGGGGAATTGTCCTAGAACCGCCTCGAAGTATAACCATTTTGAATCGAGTTTTGCAGAGTCTAAAATCGTAAAACAACCAGTGATGAAGTTACATCTAATTTAATGTTGTTCAAATAAATGTAGTTAACACAGTAAAGCTTCATGTTAGACTCGAATGAAAAGCGTTATTTCGTCTTTTATGGTGTTTATTGATTGTTTACTATAGCAGAGAGAATTCATTGCGTGATGCAGAGAGTGAAACAACTGCATTACAAGTCCAAAAGAACAAAATTTTTTACCAATGAAATAGGTCTAGCTTGAAACATTAACGAGATGCCTGGAAAAATGTCAGCAACTGGTCTTTTTTAGCACAGGGTTGCCATTGGCTAATACACTGTGATGAAATTGGCAAAACGTTTTTTGACATCTCATGAAGTGCCACTCATTTGTAACGCAACCTGGCAGTGGTGTTAAGTTCAGAATGTTATTATTTCCGCAGCAAACCAATCAGAGAGAGCTAGATACATTTCTGACCAATCAGCAGGTAGATTAAAATCGCTTAAAATCAGCGTTTTGTTGGCATTATCACGAGGAAGCTGAATTTTTCGATTGGACTTCGAGTCTCACAAAATTGCACCACAGCAAATGAAGGATGCAAAAATCATTGTCAATTTTGACAATTTTGCCAGAACGAGCGCCGTTGCGACAGTTCCGGAGATATGATTTTCAAACTGTGGACTTCAACGTTTTCTATAGAATCTCCTGTGTGCAACAGGCATGTTTAAACAATACCTTAACTAACTTCGCTCTTTTGATATACAAAGTTGCTTCGAACAATTATAATAGGAACTGCGAATAACATAGACTATTATTAAGTTAGAACGTTATCAGTAGAATTAACAATTAATTGCATGAAAACGAGGTTAGACATGAGAAATCGAGGATAATTCCGGTCATAACTTCGGACAACTCGCCGTCCGTTTCGGCCGTTCACGCAATTCATCTCTGGCTGCGGGCGTTCGAAAAATTGTTTATTTTTAAGTGTTTTTGCCTTTGCGTTTTTTCTAATACTTGATTTTGTGAGAAACATATAAAATTAAATTAAAATATAGAAAATTCAAAGACCTGAGAAAATATGGCTTTTTGATTTTTTTTCTCTTTTTATTGTATCTGAGAGGTTATTGACTTTCATTTTCATTTGTGTGTGAATAACGATGTAAATCCCGCAGAGAGCAGAAAAAAAGCAGAAAACTTTGAACCGTTTTCTGTTTTTTCTTCTCCCTTTTCGTCATGTTTTTCTTTCATTTTTCCCTTTTTAAATGTTTTGACCACATCACACCAGCTTTGTCGTAATATCAGCCATTTGTAATCATGCTTGTTTATGAAATTGAAGTTAATATTTTGGACCAACGATGCAAAATAAGCAAATAAGTCGTCGCTTCAAATATAATGCACGAGAGAACGACCAATTGTGCGAACGTCCAGCACACGACGAACAATGAGCTGGTTGGCTGTGTAAGATTACACACCTTACATGTAAGAACACAAACATTGAACGCGAGAAAATTCTATTGTCACATGGTTGGAATCAAGGACAAAATCATTTAAGTTTTTATGCAGTGATTTTCTTCAGATGAAACCATTGATTAATAGTTGTAATATATCAGGGTTATTCGAACGCGTAAAGTTGTCTTTTTGAATTGTGACACAGTGTGATAATGTGACACTCACGGTAGAATTTGTCTTAAATTAAAAAGGGCAACTTCCCTTAAGAGCTGGTTAAGTAAATCTGTATGGAGAACCCAGTCTGGAAACACAAATAGGAAAAGTGTAATATGAGATATGAGATCTTTTTCTTTGCCCCCTTCTGTTGGCGTAATTACCTACACTCTCCCTTGGTTTACAATGTATATGTGCTTTTGAATTGTGCTTAACAGTTGCGACAATATATATTATACGGTCTGTAAATGGTAGGGAGTTTATAATGGCTTCCTTGGAGACGCGACGCGAATAGAAGAAGACGAAGCGACGAAGACGAAGATTGTGACACTATTATATATCATACAGTTATATTAACATCCATTGTGAGCTACAAATGATTTCATATTTACATCAAGCGTGTTCTTCATCACTTTAGAATTTCGTTGTGAGTGGAGCACCTTTTAAAGGAGAGCTCACCCCTGTGTGGATCACACGCAAATTTTCACGGATAAAGTTTTTTCTCCGTTGTTTGAGAAGCGTTTGAGAAGGGAAACTTTCAATGGCCGAACCAACAAGTGGTGGTCGGTATTCCGGAGTTATTCCTCGCACGTCGTAAATCCACTGAGCATTGCGTGTCTGAAGTAGAAATGTTAGAGAATAGCTCACAGGAGCTACAGAAGGCGAATGAAAAAAAAACGAAGAGTAAAGAAGAGTTGACATACCTGTACTAGTAACTTCCCTTGGTGATTTTTTCCGTAGAATGTTGGTTTGTAAGAGAGCGTGATTAACGTTCCCTCTTTATGTGCTGGTAACAAGACACCGGAGGAAGGCGAAACTTCGAACATGCTATCGAAACCAGAAGCAAAGAAGGCTTCGTATGGACATTCGTCTCTAGAAAATAGCAATACAAATATAGGAAACATATTCACACACTAACAATGATAGGAAAAGAAAGATATGCAGCTACCCAGACTGACTGGTCAGTCGAAAAGAAACTTTTGATTCCTTGTTTAGTCCGACCGACTCTATTGTAATGGTATCATCAGCAAGTGGTTCAGCTGCTGTAAACATTAACGGATACTTCCAGGCACCTCCTTCGCATGTCGTGATCTTCAAGTAAGCAAGATGACTGAAAGACAACATATATGGTAACAGTAGGTCAGATGAAATCTCACAAAATCACAAACAGGCAAAAAAAAGTGGTTAAGCTAACCTAAACGATCTGAAAGGTGAAAAAATGACATCAAATAATAAAGAGATATTTCCAGTTAGCTCGTGCGAATATTTTTCCCTCAGTTTGATGGCAACAGATTGCGTGAGATCAGCTTGCGCATCTGTACTGTCATATTGTAGTTCGTAGTTAAAGTTGTCGGCTACGTGCTTACAAGTATCGCTCATTGCCAACACTTCACACTGGCCTGTAAAAAAGAAATCGGGACCACAATAGCGAAGAACAGCGACGAGGAAAACGACTAGACCCCAATCGTTTGATCAAACATAAGACATACCTAAAAGTTGCAACGGCGATATTGATCTGGTAGGTTTTCCATTAGCAGTCTTAATCACATCCAAATGCAGATCGGAAAAAGTGATCAGTAATTTTTCCTCGAATCTTTCACGTGCGCGGCATTGTAGAACTGGTGCCCGTGCCTCCACCACAGGCATGCAAATCGGTATTCCTTGAATATGATATTTCCAGTGAATCTCTTCTGCAAGAGTACTAAGTGGGCTGTTCATCTCTGTGTTTACTGAAGTTTTTATTGAAATAAGGCATTCTATTTCTTGCTTCTTCATAGTATCGGGCGCATAAGAGATTGGAATATCAAGAATGGCTTTCGATGGCAGGACAATCTTATTACATTCTTTTAAGAGTAAATTAAATCCGTTTGACTGTTGAGATGGAGTGCCATAACCTACATAAAAATACACGTTAATTAATTTACAGACTACACAATAAAAAACATTAGTTAACAATCAGTACGGTTTGATGTTTCATACCGGCACACACAGTCATTGTCGGTTTGAGAAAAACATCCACGATGACGTCATGGTCCAGCGGATTGTGGAATGGTATAATAGTTGTGGCGTTTCCTCCAAGTTCAGCTTGGATCACGTGATCGGTATTGACCAATGGTCGCTCGCCAAATCCAGATATCAGGAATTTTTGAGTGCCTCTCTAAATATGAACAAAGTTCGTTTCTAATAGAGATGCAGAACCTAACAACTGTGTTGTAACTAGATGCATACGCAAATATATATAAACTATCCAAGAACAATCAAATGATGGTTCATTTTGATCTACTTTACCTGCTCGTTGAAACATTGTATCTCGGCTTTGTGATCACCTAAGGCGTTGGGCGTGAAGGTAACATTGACGTCTGATTCAGACATGGGTGGAACTAATACCGCCTCTATCAACGAACATTCCACAGTGAAGCTGCTTGGATTTGTGCATGTGATGTGGTAAAGAACTTCATCTTTTGATGGGTTAGATAGAACAATCTTTTGACTGCAACTCCTATTAAAAAGGTTTTTTTTAAATCTTCTGATTTTGCATACGAAAACTTCCTTTGTATGTATACATATGTACAGTAGATTGTGGTGTATATTGAAAATCAAATGTGAGACAATTCAAGATTACCTTCCAAGGACGCATTGCATTCGAGGCAAACTTTTCGGTTCAGCCTCCAGTCCAATAAGAATGAGTTGATACCAAAATTCAGTGAAAGACGTACCATTAAATATGACACTAGAAACACATTTCTGATTAAAAAAAAGTATCCACATATCCAATGAGCAATAATCTTCAACATTTAAGAGAAATATTCTCAGTCAACGAATATCTGAAATTGAAAAGGGTATGATTTTTGACAAGACATTTTACCTAGCACTGGACCTTCCGATCGAGTTTGGTCGATACTCTAATTGGTAGATTTTAGAGGAAGATGGAGGAATGCATATCATTTGATCACCATGCAATTCATCTGAGTCTATGGTTACATTTAGGAGGAGTTCAGTTTCCAAAGGGTTTTGAAGGACAAGTTCCATAGTAGAGCTGGAATAGATGGACGCAGATATCTCCATATGCTTTTCTGCTTGTTTCGGAATTGACTGGATGCATAAAGAATACCACAATCTGTATGGCTTATTAAAATGAGCTGATTCAGAGATACCAGCAAATTGAGATGATTGGTTGGATAGGAGAATAGGTGATGCTTGAATTTCCTCTTCTTCATCACTGTCGAAATCAGCAGTTCTACAACGAGAAGAAGGTATCTTTGCACCACTTAATATCAAAAGCTGCTAAGGTTTTCAAAAAGCAAATATCCACCTTGCTAAACCCATTCTCTCCACATGTTCTTGATCGTATATGAACATGATGGTCCCTTCAATCGTCCCGCGTTTCTTCGTTAAAATATCGATCGGAACGTGCACAGATCGTTTCGGAAGGACGGTAATATACGATGGACCAGATATGACATCCAAATCGGAAAATGACTAAAAGGAAATGGAACAAGTGAAGCTAAGGAAATTCTAAATATGAATTTCTTACTTGGTTGGAAAATAAACTGGTACCTGAAACACCATCTTGTGATTGAGTGTGTTGGTAATTTCCAGCACTTTGACAGTACTAAAACATCAAAGAGTTGCGTAAATGACGTCATCCACGAACAGCTCAAACTCGATGAAACAAAAAACACTTACGGTTCACTGACAATGCATTCTATTTTTATTGTATCCAATGGCAACGGCTTCGTTCCCAAACCTCGTAAACTGAAAATATTTTCAGCCCCGTTGGTTCTGTTTCGAAGTATGAGATGTCCCTATGATACAAGAGATTGAGACATCCGGAACGTCAACATCTTCATTTAACTATGAAACTATTCAACCACTACAGAACTTATTTTATAGATTCAACAATAGATTCATCGCCCCTATATTCCGTTTTTCTTCTTGTATTGTATTGTTCTGCATAATACCCAAATAGGATAGTCAGGAAGAAAGCTCACGGTCTGCATTTTATAACTACTTTATTCGAAAGACATGGGAGTCTTCTGCACTAGTTTACAGTTGAGTTGTTGATGGATAAACATATGGCACTTCAAGACTTTCTCAGATAGGTCGATGATTTAGCAAGGTCGAGTAGATCAGGATTAATCAAATATGTTTAGTCGAAATTATATCACAAACAGTTCTCATGACGTCAGCAGAATGCAGACAAATCATTTCATCCTCATGTACTCTTGTAAACAAACTAAGTTCACTCACTTGTACTTGTCCCTCGTACACCGGTTGAAAAGACAACGGATAGTACGAGGTAGAACTGGCTTTTGCCGTAAATGCTTCTGGTCCCGCGAAACCATCACCAACAAACTCTGAAGTCAGCTTCCAATCATTCGTGCTTTGATTAACCTAAAAGCCATTCAACAATTTCACTAGCTTAAAAAACCCATCATGACAGCTTCTTGATGATTTTTTTTTTTATCTTTACAATAGGTAAATGACAACATTACTGCAACCTACTGCAAGAATCATTTATTGATCAATGCGAATGTAAAACTAACATAAAAGGTGGAATCGCCAACGCAGAATTGTCTGACACGCATGCTCTTCTGCTAAAAATACGAATCTCGAACCTTAGCTCATGCGCAGAGAAATCAATCTCCGAACACTACTGATAAAAACAATGACTTTTATTTTGCATCGAATGTTTAGGTTCCGAATAGTTCATCCGAGTTACAATGACTTACAATTGGTATATGTTGTAGAACAGATTGGTGTGTCGCAGATACGAAATCCATTTCCACCTGCATTCCAGCATGCTTTATCGTACATTCAATATTATAAACGCGAATATCATAAGCTGACTTCAACATAACTTTACATGAGTATTGACCGGGTGGTGATGGTAAAACTGTAATAGGCAGTGTGAGCATTCGCTCTTCTGTAAAAAAAAGAAAAAATCAACTGATACATGCGTTTAATGATAAAATAAACTGTAGTGAAACCTTTCCATAAGTATTTATATAAAAATTTTCCCCTCAAGTATCGCTCGCTTTTATTAACATAATCATATCACGTGACATTAATTCGGAACGAGGAGGCACCTTCTGTGACGTTATTTATGGAAAGCCTACTGTTCGATTCAGTAAAAACACATAATACTCTCTCGCATACTTGCTTCACCACTGTCAACGGTTGGCACGTGTATCGTCTCCACAGACTGAAAAAATGGTGATGTCACTTCTACGTTGAACTGTCGTGGATGTCCACACAAGTCCTGCAGCCATGCCGGTGATTGCTCAGCGGTTTCGTTCATTTGTAGAGATGCAACACCAGAGAGAATGGTTTCCGATGACGTCAAACCTGTTAGCTCACGTCTTCTTAACTCTTTTTCCGACATCCGCTGTTTAGCAGCTAGTACTGGAATGACGTCATCAATACATCAATGTAATGAATAGTCTTAGATTTGTATAAGATTATGGAAGTGGTTGCAGACTTTTAACACTTACCAAGAGCTCTTTCTTTCGGTGCATTATGAAGAGGTATATGTAACTCTTCGAAACACTCGTTTTCTGCTTCACAGTGCAAGTAAATCGTCGTATCATCCTCTTTCAATAAACCTTGACTGTGATGAGAAGCCAAAGCACTTGTAACACGAAACCCGTTCCTGGAGAGCTTGAATGGCACTACACTTGGTAGGGGGAGGCATGCCGATGCCTCGACGGTATACAAAAACTCTCCGATCTCTTTGTTTAGAAATAACACGGAGCAATGACGGTTTCCAATATCAAATGGCAAAAATTGAATGTCAAGTTGGCCAGAGCCATTAGCTTCCAAGAAGATTTCTGTGATAGGCGTCCAAAAGAAACTCAGGGTAGAATGCTCTGCAAGCAAATGTTATGAACCCTACATTAAAAGCCAGAATAGCGAATAACGAGGTAGCAAAACATACCGAACAACTTACTTTCTGCAGTACCTTTCATAAACATTTTTGCCATCGAATCTGATTTTAATGATGGTTCTTTTTTGGTTACTCTAAAAGAACATACATAAGAAACGTATACATGGAAGGCGTGGAGTAACGTATCTCCAAATTATTCGAAGTTTGAATCACTTAACAACTGCAATGACCCACCCGTGGTCGACTTTGGAGGTGATGATTTTAGTCGTTGACTTTTTGTTACTAGACTGGCTTTTAGATGTGATAGGAGGGACGGTCTCCACAATGGCAATTTTGAATGAACCAGCTTTTGCAAATGGGTTCTCTATACTCAAATGTATATTTTTGAGGTTGTAGCAAGGAGATACACACGTCAAAACGCCCTACAAAAATGAAGATACGCAAAAAAATCACGAAAGAGAATGGACAGATATACAACGAGATGGAGAGGTGGTCGTTTTGTGAAACAAATGAAAACGTCATCAGCAGAAAGTAGACAAACGGAAAGACTTGAAATTTCTCGTTGTTGCATTGCAATGAATAGTTGTTCAATAATCAAGTATTAACAGCATTCACTAAAGAGAACATCTTCTCATGCAGATGGTTCAAACATTTTTACCAAGGGAACAATGGTATCAACCGAACACTTTAATGTGAAAACCAGTGTTGAACCAACAGTTGATCCCATTCTTCTTCCTACTAAAATTAATGTTCCCTCCTGTGGGGAAAGGAACCGACTCTTGTATTCAACAGGAAACAGGTAGTGGCTCTTCGGTGCTACCTAAAATCAAACATGCCCTTTTAAGCACATCATTAGCAGTATACTGTATAAAAGAAAGTGTACTGATAAAGTAGATAAGAATGAAGAGCAAATTCTCCTTTGTATTTACTTGTATCATGTTCCCTTCAGGCAAGTGGTAATCTTGTGTATTCTCACCAGCAATAACTGCATGGTATAACAGTGGTTTCGTACTAGGATTTTGAATTTTCACCTGGTTGCAAAAAAAAGTATTTATTATGTTTGTTGATGTGCCTAACTTTTGAACTGATAAATACCATAGCTTCATTGGAAGCCTTTACTCCATAGTAAATTACAGCATATTACTCATATGCCAGGTTATTCCAATGAGAAATGTTAACTGCTATCTTATCACATCATAATTATCCACTGAATTAATTAAAATGTATCTAGTACTTAAAATATTTCAAAAAAATAACAATATTCGGAAAGGGATTTGTTAAACAAAATTTACATTATCATTTCCAAATACCATTTAGAATACAGGAGTCCCTTTAATGATTTCCAAAATTGAAATTTTACAACTACAAAAGAGCGAAAAACACAGTTTTTTTGAAAACAAACGAATAGAATCCTTGGTTATTGTTACAACAATGAAAAAACCTGTAATCGTGTTCCCCAACCGTGTTCCAATAATGCTGTTTCAGTTGATACATGCTCAATAAGCAACTTACATGTTTTTGTACAGTAACATGTAAGGATCCTTTCAGTTCAATGTTTGATCGAGGTACATACTGTGGCAACCGTTGGTATAAATACACAATCAGCAACAACATAAACACAATGTTAGGTTCCGTGATGTCAGTAGCCTGAAAACATAACAGTAACTCACATGTGTAAAAAAAATATCATGAATCATCATGACAACGAATGTTCAACCACTCATCTGAAGCAGCTAAATGCTATGTGACCTTGTAATTAAAAAGATTTGGTAGCATAGAAAAACAAAAAAAATTTGTTGAATGGCTTTTAGGTTAATTAAAAAAAGTATTCTTCAAGTATTATCGAAAGATAGGAAAATTATTTACAAGAATATCTAAATCTAAACCAAGAAATCGAAAAGCTTCTACAACTTTCAATGCGTTATGAAGACATTGTTCAGCTGAATTTGGGTGAGTGTACATTGAATGGAGGTGAGTTTTAATCTAAACAAATAAAAAAGGATTACTTAGAGTCGTCAATGATTACTGCGTGATTCCTCCTTGAAAGATAATAAACAGCAAAACTATTTACATAATAACCAGCTTGGTGACATTCAGAAGTTTTTATGTTTCAAACTTCGCAATTAGCTTTCTGCATTTGCATTGATTACTTTATCATAACATTACTTACCAAAAATGGCGCATGTGCTGCAAGAAGTGCTGCTAAAACCAAACCATCAACAAAATCATTGTCGAAGTTGACAATCCATCGTGACGAAGGTTCACAAACTAAATGACAAGGATCTGATTAATATGTCCAGTTTTTTAGAGTAAGACCTAGTTGTTTGAAAAAGAAGGCACAGATGAAAGAACAGAGAAATAAAGAGGCATTAACCTTTTAGGTAGTTTTTCCAACACAAAGTTCTTTGTTGTTCATAATGATGATTAACCCATAGCAACAGTATTCTTTCACTTAAACTGTATACATTACTACATAATGGATCAGGATTAAAAGCCGGCAAGAGTGGATAACCTTTTGGCCAAAATATTTTCTTTAAGCTCTGAGGTGTTACCCGTGCCAGAACTAAAACCTTCAAAAGAAGATCATCATTAAGATGCTGAACAGAAGTTGAGTTTTTCCCATCACCATCACTTGAAATATAATACAGTACCTTAAGAATCTGTAACAAAAGATCAATCCAAGCCTTTCTAGAAATCAGTTCGAAGTTTATAACGTCATCCCTACACGAATCCGCATTATTTTTGTTCTTGTTTTTCTCGAGGTGGTAAAGATAATCACCTTTGTCTAATAAATACTCAGCTTGAATTGATTGAACCATGGCTCCTTGACACCTACAACATAAATCTTTTATTTTAAATATCTTAGAAGAAATCACGAAGGTTGATTCTTCTAATAAGGTTTACCTGAGAAACGTCAACAAACTCGAATACAGCCATAAAATTGTTTGTAACCTCTCATCCTTATCAGTAGGAAGAGTAGTATTAAGTGGTATTCCAGGGATAGACTTTCCACAGAGACACGCAACAATATCAAGAATGGTTTGCACGTATTTCTCCTTTTCTTCTCGATGCTTTTGTCTGGATGTTTTTTTGTGACCAATATCACAGGACAAACTTTTCCGCAGTGAGAACGGTAAGGACATTGGACATGAATTTTGTGACCAGCACTGTGATGAATACCATCTAAATTTATCATTTTATTACTTTTACTTTATATTTATTCTGATCTAAAAACATCTCAAAAGCAGCTATAGGTGCAACTATCCACTAATATCCACAGCAGTCCATTGACAAAATTACCTAACTTAACAATTAGACAATTTGAAACAAAAAAAGTCTTCAAAATATTTATGAATGAAGTCTTTCAAGTAAATTAATAAAGTAAATTAATTTCAAATGTACCTTTGAATGGTTTTGGTAATTTCATGCATTAATCTATCTTCAGCACTAGAGGATTGTTGAAAGTTTTCATTGTATTGGTATGGCATGAAAAGATCATCTAGATTAGAAATACTCAAGTATAAGATGTAATGCAATGGAGATGAAGGATACATAAAAGAAGTGCAAAATACATATTGCTCATTCACTATTATCCTTTCATACAAAACTTTATGGACTGCCATCAAACATTATCAAAGAAATATAAAAATTCTTGAATACCATCACTTTGCTGTGCAGTTTCATCATCTGTTGTCTGCTCTGACGAAACAACAGAGGAATCTTCATATGAAGAAGTATGGAGGCTAAATGACGTGCTATTTGTTACCATAGAAACACCTGTTGGAGCACGTATTGAAGACACACAAGGCACATATTCAGATTCCATAGATAATGCATCCGTCTTCCTCTTATCTTTGTTACGTTCGCAGATGATATGAAAGGAGTCGTGTGCATTTAAGAAAAATGCATATGTTGTCAGCAGACAGTTGTCAGCATTAACGTTAATTGATAGCGGATAGCTGAAAAAAATGTCGACTGAGTAAACAAGGAAAACTCTTACTCCAAGATTTATAATGCCAAGGTAAGATCGGATAAAAAACGGATCAGAGGTTATTATGTGACTATCAGATGCAGCACAAAGAATAAATTACAGCATCAAAACAAACCTCAGATACTTCTGATACTTTAAGAAACTGGAAATCTCAATAGCAAGGCTTTCCTTCATCACAAAAGAATTAAACAGATGGTCTTAAACCTACCTTAGTTCATCTACCATAAATATAATTTCTCCTTGAAATGACACTGGTTTGGGCGATTTGAACGAGACAGTACAATTCAAGGTAAACCCTTCATTCAGTCCAGCAGCACAATAGCTTATTATATCTCCTTCATGAAAGTGGACATCAAAGACAGAAACACAGCTTCCATCCTTGAGTTCGACGTCAGGCAGCTTGAATGCCACTTGTTGAGCCCTACAATAAAACCAATACTCTGTAATAGGGAGATACATGCATGCAGTTGTTTTATTGCCTCTGATGAATGCTGTGATGTTTACTATAAGCTAAAGGTTTTTTTCTATAACTTATTCAACATAGGATGTAATTCCTCTCAAAATTAAAAAAACAAAAACAAAAAATGAATGAATGCTGTAAGGTACAGTATTCTACACTTCCTTCACAACTTCTATCATGGCTAGTTAACACATTATGACAAGTATTGAGTTATTCACTCATCTGAACTGAGTAAAGCAGATTAGGACAGAAGGACAACGAACAAAATAATGAATAAACATTAGGAGAGTAGCAAAAAAGTACTTTTTGAATCCCCTTGCAATCAGTTTCAGTTTCGTTTCAACCTTAGTATCCAAAGGAACAGCATTCATTGATATAGAGCATGGGTGAAGCTTCAAGGAAGGGGATTGGAGTTCACCATATAACTCCACATGTGTGTAAGGTCTTGTGGTATCATTGTTCAATAAAATTGGCACTTTGACTTTATATCGACCAGGTTCAACTGAACAAAAAACATGATGGCAAAATGTTAAATTACTGTTTGATTTTGTAACAACAGAATAATGATTCAACTGGGTTATGCAAAACATACCTGGATTAAAAGCCACTCTAAGCTCAAACACTTCACCACTCTCCATCTCCACCATCTCGTAGTTGCTTTCTACACTGCTATTAGACATCGATGCCTTCTTAAATATGAACTGAAAGATTCCTGCATCGAACAATTGCTTGCAAGATTCAATATCTAAGGACCACATCAGTTTTTCTGTGCTGTTATTAGCTAGCATGATACTCTAAAGAAAGTGAAGAATTTATTTGAAAAAAATAAAAAAAGGAACTTTTTTACAATCTAAACAAAACTTTTCGTTATACATGTTTAAGTCGTTGTGGGCAAACAGAAAGTTTCTATGGATATTTTTCAGATGCATTTCAATAGGCATATACTTCCCTTCCCGACAGGTTTCACAAATTAAGTAAACATTCAACATAAACTAATACTTTTATACGTCCAGAATGATCAGCAACTTTTAGATCAAAGTATCCAGAAGGCAGAGCAAACTGTATTAATTTGCTTGATAACTGCAATGGTGATCTTAACCCAGTTGCTTGCACCCTCCTTCTGGGTGTTGGAATATCAACAAGATACCCAGATGGTTCACTAATTACAGTCGGTGATAGCGTACGATTTGATCTGGAAATAACAGTAAAGAAAATCTTGACCACCATAGGAAGTGAACAAAAAATCAACTTGAATTATAATCAAATCACCACAATTTTATTTTGTGAAACTTTTCAACTAAGCGATTGTGAATATTTGAGTGGTCATTAAGAAAGCTCAATTTTTTAACTCTTAACTCAACATGTTATTGCTAAAATGTTATTCATTCAATAGATGGAAACAAATAGGTAGTGGAACAGTTTTGAAAATTCATTATGAAAACAAGGAAGAATTACTGAATGTCAGATTATTGATAAATATTTCTTGGTCCATACCTGGTTGCAGCAACAGAAGCTGGGTAAGGCGATGGAGCAGGAGTTGGTGGATTGATGCAATTTACACTGACAGGCAAGATGAAATCATATGCAGCAACCTAAAAAAAAAAAAAGATTCTTTGATGGTAGATGTTATGTGCTCCTATGAAGAACTTGACTGTAATATTTCATTAAAATGTCCACTGCTGCATAATTGAGTGATGATTACTTATGTAATCCCTGACTTAGAACATAATACCTGAATAGATTGTTCTTAATCCTACCTTCATGGATTGACACCTCATTGCTGTTTTTTCTTACGCTCCCATATCAATTTCAGTAAACAATCATTAATAAGTAAAGGCTCATATTAAGTAGCCTTCTGCAGTACAGCCTTGAAAAATGATTGCTGCTCTTACCAAATAAAAGAAGTGAATTATTGTTGCTATACCAGGACATACAGGTTAATCAAGTAAAGAATAACCTGAAGCTTCAACATTTAAAAAAAAAAACTATAATTCAACCTCACAAGCAAGAGGTCATCATTAGAGTGGAATAATGGAAATATTAACGCATCAATAAAAACTAGTATGCTACCATATCAGCTATCAGTTCTCACCTCTGTTGGAACAAACTGCAATATGGCTTGAACTTTCTCCTGACCTTCTAACAGGATGCTACATATCCCATTCTCCCTTTCACTAAATTCATCAGCATTCTTGTACTTGTGATCTTCAAATAGCACTCTGAAGTCACCAAAGGATGACAAATCAAAAGTAACTTGGACATCAGAGTGACACTAACATAAAAATAAACATCAATTTAAATAATATTAACACCTTTACAAAAAATACCATTTACGTGAAGAGGGTCTACTCCAGTGAATTAAATAGAAGTTCCAAAAAGCATTACAACACAGGTGACAGGAAACTTTCATAATGGATATGAAAACAAAACTTCATACATAATTAATTATCTGGAATGGTATAGATGCAATAGCTCCGCCGTAGACTCCGCCAAACTGAAATGTTTTCTAAGGAGAAGATGTATGATATCTAGCAGGTTATCAACATAACAACAAACACACTTCTTGTTTGCAGTTTCTGGCTTGTTCATTCGAATCAGTATATATAGAAGAATTTTCATAAATAATAATCTACTAGAGACACCATGAAAATTGACATCTCTTAAATCATAAAAAACTTTTTGTTTCAACAATGTATGACAAAACAACTATTATTAAGCTCTTTAATTCTACATTGATTTAGTCCACACACTATTTTGAGCATCAAACTAATAGCTATCTTAGATGTTAATGTTGGTTTTAGTTATTATGATGTTCTATGTATGTTCTATGTGTATTTGTATAGACCCTAAACTGTTTCACCAAACACTAACTTATTGTATTCATTCACGGAAATAAAAATAATTCCCTAAAAAATATGAATTGTAACTTACAACATCCACATCAACAGATGGTAATTCAACCTCTCCACCCATCCGTAACTTTAGTCTTTTCCACCCAAGTATGTCAATTTCCAATTGCGTATCAAACTTATGAATGACCTCTGGTTTGTAGGAGACCTGCAACATGAAACAAAATCATCGTGAAAGTGTTGATATCCTCCGTCTGATCAGAAAGGAATAATGGAAAACGAATTCATATTCAAATTTCTACGAAATCACTTTGAAACAACAAAACAAAACAAATATGTCATTTCTCCAATAATCAGTCACTTATAAATTCACAAAATATAGTCATAATTGTTTTCAATCATCAAAATAAACAACAATTTTATCTTAAACCAATCAAGTGTACACATGAAATGACTTACGGTAATCCTGGCTACACCTCCTGCTGCCACTGTGCCTTCTTTGGGGGTTATAAACATCCCAGGTATTGGTGAATTATCAACAACCTAAAGTGAAATGTTTTTAAAGTTCTTGACATAACAAGATAAAAAAGTACAATAATGGACTAGCTGCTTAGTTTTAGCATCATGTTGTACAGCTTGAAATGCTGGTAATGATATACGGTTAATGATGAACAAATATGAGACACTTAACATAAGTTATTTTAATGAACTCAGTTCGACAGTACAGTTTCAAAAATTTTTTCATGTTGCTGGTGAATAAAAAACTAACATGATCCCTTTTATTTTAAAGAACTGAGAATGAAAAGAGCTCACCTTAAAAAAAGCATGGTTGATACTTGTGTTTTTCAAAAATGCGCAATGTGAAGTAACCATGTTAAGAGGGATTGCTCCAAATAGTAAACGCCTTTCCATGAATGAGCAAGAAGTAAGGCCAGGCTGCGAAATAAAAGTTTGATGAAAACAACTGAAAGTGATAAAACAAAAAAAAACTGGCTCGAAAAAATTTGTGGCTTGACACCATTTATTTATAAAAGCCTTCTCTGCTACAAATGAACACTTATCAATGACTGCAAAAAAGGTCTGACAGCAGTGTCTAATCTTAAGATTTTATCTGGGTGTCAGTCTCTTGTAAATGGAATTTCTTAAATTATATTTACAATTTATTTACTTATTTTTTTGCCTGTCCAAGTTACACTTCCGCAACACTGATTTTCAAAATTTTTGGTAACCCTAACCAATTTTTGACTGTCTCAGACAGTCAGGCCATCGCTAAGATTAGACACTACCTTAATTAAGAACAAACTAGACAAAGTTGATTCAAACCTTCAAAGCCACTGGCACAAGAATGAGTTGACAACATTATTACTTGAAGTCTTACCTCAGCTGAACATGACAAATGTAACTCATTTCCATTTTGAATGCGTGCAACAAATTCACCATCAAAACTGACAGAATAAGAAGGGTAAAATGTAACCTCACAGTCAAGTGTTGAATAGGCTTCCACTATCCCTGTAAGAAAAAATAAACAAAGAAAAAATACACCAAAAATGTATTTACACCTCATATTACATAGTACATCCACATAGAAGTGCAGAGGTATGATTTTTTTATGTATGATGAGGAGGAGGAAAATGAAGAGATAGAAAGTGACAATGATGACATTAATCTAATTAACTTGCAGTAATTCCATTTTTACAAAGAAAGATGTGTAAACAAACTTTATAAACTAAATAGGTTATGTGATATCACCTTTGGCTGGCCTTATAGTAAACGATGTTCCATCTTTAGTGATAACAGGAGACCATGCAAATTCGGCTTCTGCATTTCGCTTATTGACGAGTGTAACACATTTACGAAACCCTACCAAGAGAGACTACAAAGTTAAAGATCTACTCTAGTCTAAAGGAGAAGTAAACAAAAAACTTTTCTCGTAGCATAGCTTATAGCTTAATGCGAAGAGAAAATACGGTACAAGTGATATACTACTAGAATTTGGAACGTATAGTGGCAAACATAGAACATAATAGAAAAATAACAGAGATCTGGAACCAAGCCAGAGTGACAATAACAATAAATTTTTTTGCTAATTTTGCAACTGTAGCTAAGAATTACTGCCAGTGAAGAGGAGATTGGCACTGGGCAAATGAAATGCGCTAAAAATATAATGTGACATAGGCAGGAGCTTAAACTTGCCAAATTACGGCCAATAGAAAAATATAAAACAAAATAATGTCAGGTGACATCATATTTTTGATGTTATACATGTAACCACTTGTTTGAAAACAAACCTAATTCAGGAGGCATTCCATGGATTGGTTGCAATATAACAGTGTCCGAAGAAAGTTGCAAGCCAACATTGATAACATTGGCATGGATGATAAGATGGCGTTTATGGATACCATTGATCACATAGTTCACACTCCTAGTTATAAACATGCAAGTAATCATAGGATGGATGTAACCATTAAATGAATAAAAATGCTTCAGTAACTTAGATGGCTTGGCAACTGCTCATGTGTTTAGATGAATGATCTTCTAGGGTGAATTGAATAAAACATACCACTCAAACTTGCCAAGCTTGCTTGACTCAAACATAAAGTGCAATCTTGCAGTCTTCTTAGGTGGAATAACCTGAGATAATGGCGATGTTTGACGCAATTCTTTGCAATTAATCTAATCATAAAGTACATCATATATATCGTACACCATGGTCAAATTAATGATAATGATAAAAGAAAAATCTGCCATCCACTTCACACTTGCCTCAACTTGGAACAATATTGTTTTGTCGATGTTGTTAGCAATCACTAAGTCTTGGGATGAAATAGATTTGCAACAAACATCACCAAAGTCCAATGTGATTGGTTCTAAAATTCCATGAAACAATGTTGAAGACAACATCAGATATTTTGGAATAAACTTCCAATGAATGAAGTAAGATTCTCAACTGGCTTTCACCACAAAAAGAAATAAAAGTATAAGCTGTTACCTATACAAATCCTGTTAAGTTCTTTAGGAGTGAGAATTGATTTACAGTATTTTTTTTCTGCACTTGTTGTGGGAATCGCTTTTAAACCTTCTGATGGCTAACAATGATAAATATATGAATCCTTAGTCATTTAAGAAAACAATAATAAATGATATTTCATAACTGAAAAAAATGAGACTTTACTTTCTTTTTTGATGCTGTTAACTGTTCTCTTTTAAGTTCTTGTAAACTGAGGATTCCCATTTCAACAGGTTGACCACCTGAGCCAACATGCCTGTTACATCCCTCCTTGATTTCTTTTACAGTCAATCTTGGTGGCTTCAAGCCATGAGCTGGCTTCATGCCAAGATCAACATCGTTGTTGAATTTCTCAAATTCTCTATAAGTAAATGAACAGATGTTGTTCTTGAACTCAATTATAATAAAACATACATCAAACATTAAAAATACCTGGCATCTCTTTTTTGTTGTTGTTTATTCGTTTCGATATGAACAGCAGAATTGTATTTAGTTTTGTGTGCTTCAATTTGCTTGATCTCAAAGTCAGTATGACTATAATCCTCGTCAACATAAGTATATCGTTTTTTCAATGTGTATTCAGTCCTTAAAATAGGAAGGATAAAATTGAATGCCAATCTGTGATGTTTATGACAACAGCACATGGTTTCAGTATCGAACGCCAAAAAAAGCATACCTAATGATTTTATTTCTCTCACTTGGTCGTATGCTAGCTGCTCGGTCGTTGGGATGGGCAATAAAGAAAGGGGAACTTTCTCCACTGCTAAGCTGGTGTTCTTTCCTGGAGCTTCCCATGTTAGATGACTGCTTGGAATTAGAAACAGCTGTGATTATGCAGAGAGATTTGAATTCAATTTAACATCAACGAAAAATTTTACTTACATAACTAACGGAAGAACTAAAGTTTCTAGGTGACACCGAAAGTTTTTTGTAGTGTCCTGGAGAACTTTGTCCAAAAACGCTGATGGCTAAATTTTCAATTGCAACTTTTTTATAAATTGGTGATGTGTTATCACTTATATCACATTGCTGACCAATGATATCCAATGCCAGTTCCGCTTTAAAATTTCCAATTTGATTTGGCTGATAAGATATCACAACATCTTTAACTTGAGCTGGTTCAATATATCCACATGTGGGACTTGTATGAAAATGTGCTGGTCGTTTCAGAGCAAAACAAACAGGCAAAAAGTTGGAATTGTTTTGAAATTTTATCATAGCTTCTTCCTTGTCTCCAACAGGGCAATCTCCAAAGTTTATCATTGCAGAAGGTAGAATGGAGAGAGAAACAGGTAAAGCAGTGCCAGAAAGTGCCAGTTCGACCATCATATCTGCAAACAAAATAAGTTGACACAGCGTGATATTTTTATTTCAAGTTACAACAATTACAACAAGGAATCAAATATTGGTGAGATAAAGCCTGCTCTGGTGTTACTTCCAAAAACCAATAATTTTTAATAGCCTGATATAATGGGGATAATTGTTGCATGGATATTGATACAATGGCGTTGGTCAACAATAGAAAAACATAGGAAATATTTGGTGAAACTTGTCATGGAGTCAGTAATATCCATCACCAGTGTGAGAACTTGATTGACAGAGTTATTCTGGGAAAGATGTATGTGTGTCATTAATATATGTTCAAAGATTTTTGTGATACGTATTGCTTATACATTCAGTGTATTCTCTGAGCTGATATAGAACTGTAGTGATAGTTAACTTGAAATCTGAGAATATTCTGAGGTAAATTTTGTCATATTCTTTTTCCTTCAAATTTTAATCCCGAAATAAAGACAATGAGTATGTGAGCTGAGTCATGAAATCAGCAAATAATTGATTCTAACAAACATACGCAGAAAAACAAAAAGATATAAACTTGAAATGGGAGTGGGGCATTTTTATGCATGCTATGCTATATTCCTTGGTGGATAGCCATGTATGAAAAATCCTAAATTTAGCTCAGTATGATACAAGTCTTTAGAAACTGACATAATAATGGTGTTCAGTTACTTAAATCAGTGAAAACATAAAAACATACCAGAACAGTTACACAAAGTAATCTCCTGGGTACAATCACAAGATCTTAGTATCAAATGCACAAAACAATTATGTAGACAAAACAAGTCCATTAGAACAGTTTATATCAGTAAATATTGCAGCACTGCATGCTTGTAAACATAACAAAAACATAAACTCACTTTTGTAATTATTTCCAACCATGTGGATTCTCAAAAAGAATGCATAATCTTGTCTCGGTGCTGGTTGTTCTCCCGTTTTCCATCCTTTTGTTGATTTTTCAAACCTTGGACTAAACTTGAAATAGACTATCTTCTTCTCATATGGATTTAAAACACCTTGACATGGTGAGACATGTATAACAGAAGAAACATTGGTTATTTCTGTATTGTTCCTCTGCCTTTCAGACATGCAAATATCCACCACTGACTTTGTAACATCCACTCCCTATCAAAAAAAAAAAAAATAACAAGTGAGCTGATAAAGATGTACTTGAGTATAATTAATAAAGGTGATTACAGTTTTCATAATGCTCACAACTTGTTTTGGTAAAAAAAAAATGAATGTGTGAATATAATGAGCTATTATAATGTAGAACTAGACACCAAGTTAACAGCACTCATCCAAGTTGAACAAAAATAAAATACATTTATTCACTTCTCAGAAAATTTGATGTAAATTCAAAAGCTCGATTCATTTCCAACTCATTTAAAACCCTCAACACCTGTTTTCTTCCATTCCCCATGACAGAGTGAAAGTAGAAACTTTGAAAAACCTCACCTGTTAGAGTAACATTTATCAAAAAACATGCAGAATTCCTTCCCAGGGACACAATTACAGTACCATGAAAAATTTAAGTCATTTTTAATCAAGATAAAAACTTACCACCTCTTGCCCATCTCCTTCATCATCAAGCACTGCCACAAATTCAGTAGAGTCAGGTGAGACATTATAAAGATAAAAAGGGAGAACTACATCTGTTCCATAGTATGTTGATCCGAACCTTACAGAATCAACTTCTTTCTGTTGATCATTTGAAAGAAGCAATAATTTACAAGGTATAACGGAAGCTTTGACATGAATTTTGCCAGGACATTGGCCCTCAAGTTCCACTCTAAAATAGAGTGAAAGTCTTACATTTTGGGTAACCAAATTCAAGATGTACAAATCATAAAGGAATAAATAAATAACAGATAATAACTAAATAACTCAATTCAACAATCAAAATTAAAAAAAAAACTACCTGTAATCATGATCAACAGTACCTATGCTTTTACTGATGAATTCGAACTAGAAATCAAAAGAACACATTTTCCTTATAAAATCTGCTGTCAAAAATGTGCAGGAGTAAATTTCCTGAATAAGAATTCATGAACAGTATAGGAACTCAAAATAACTGTCAGAATTTCAAAGGGGAAGAAATGTGTGCTAATGACCCTAAATACACAACACAAATTCTAAATACTAGATTATTGGGATATGGGATTTTTGTTTTATTTGTAGTTTTATAATTAAGAATGCAAGAAGCTTGCTTTGTATCTGATGATGGTGTTTTTGTTTAGAAGTTCAAGTGTCCTAATAGTGACATCAAAAGACACTCCACAATGTATTTAAGATTTCCATGGAATGGATAATCTTATTCATTTCGGCGGCGTATCTATTTCTCTATCTATCTATCTATCAGGGTAATGCTCTAGCCTGTGATTTTCATATCTCCGCTGTGATGATAATGTAAAATGTTGACAGGCTAAAGCTGAACCGAAAGCATGTAAAAACAATATGGTGGCGCGTGGAAGGTCGTGCTTGTGTTTTGTGCTTGGTACTTTTATCTGGAAATGTTGGAAAAGTTTACGTACAGATCATTTCATAATTAAAGAACTGCATGTGACTTGTAAAGAGACAGGACTATCGTTTGTATAACAAAATATACGTGATTTACAGTCGAATTTTGAGAATTTTATATACAGGTTGTTGATAATAATAACAAGAGAAGGAATATCATAACATTGATATTATACTGTGTATGAAGACTCATTTATCTGATGCCGAATCTCAAGATTTGTATTTAATCGATGGTTATGAATTGTATACATTGACATATGAAACAAATAAATTGGGAAGACAAGATATTGAATGAAAATATCATGGATTAAGATATTTTCACAAAAGAGAATTCCCATCCTAGTCTTCTTACATGCTGCATGTATTGCTTGGCTGACAAAAAAATATCTGTCAAAAAGCTTCAATAATGATTTTAATTATGTTGTGCAGTCTTTGAAAAAAGAAACGATGTAATCTTGAAGAGAGTTTGTGTCAGTACCTATGATGATCCAGACATTATTTAAAAACAGTAAATTGATACACTTTGAAGCAGTTACGAGATGTCGATTGGTTTACAGTCTACAAAACAATAAACATTAACAAGACCATACCAAATTCATGAGATCATTTTTAATAACTATGCCCTGGTAATAGAAAAGAAAATTAAGTGACGTCCTTGCCCATGGCTGAATAAGTCATTTAAAAACAAAATGAATCACGATGCAGTATATTAAGGAAAGCCAACAGAGTAAAGGTCACACCTATCCTGCCTTATTCTGTTTGTTGCAAATAAAGCAAACCTCTGTGGCTGTGCGAAAACTGCTCTGTATTTTAGACCACGGAAGAACATAAGGATCAAAAAGTTATTATATACGTAATTGCCCAGTGAATTTGAAATTTTACTTCTGTCGACTTATTGAATAGTTCTTGACGATTTTTATTTTTTTAATTTTTATGTATATAAATTAAGCAATTTTACATTGTATATATTTATTTTCACTCTGCAAATTTGTTATTGTACTTAACAGGACTTTTATATGGAAAGAGAGAGAAAGCAGCATACATACATAATGAAGTGTATAATCCCTTAGAAAAAAGTTTATTTTTGACAATGAAAAGTAATCACAACAACATCTTTTATCAAATTAAAATTACAAGCATGTCATGCTTAAGTTACGGAAATCTTTTAACAACTTAGTTGTTTCTTGTTTCATTTTTTAAATACCAACATTTTATACTTTTTAGAACCCACTCACCATTATCTTAACTGAGGAAAATTTTCCAGAACTTAATTTCCATTTACAGTATTTATAATTACATAGTTTCAATAAATTAAACTTTATGATGAGCAGAAAACTTGAAGGCATACACATACACGGACAGGTTGTGAATATCCTGGGTTGATATGACCTTTCATAGGCATAATTCGAAAAGGAAGATTTTCATCTGGTATGATTTCATAATGTCCAATCTTTGTTCCATGATTAAGTATTGCAACTTCCTTGATATAAGTTTGTCCATCAGGAACAGTTGTACCAAAATCAATAGCACCAGAAATAAGGAGAGTTGATTTAGGAGCATAGCTAAAAACATAATTCTTTATACAGAACAGTCATGCAAAACATTATTGAACATTACTCAATCTTTTGTACTAAAATTTTGAAAGAAGCCAAGAAAAAGTTTTACTCCTTCACTTCATTTTAAAAAAGCACATGAAATGACATGCTTCAAAAATACTCACGATAACAAAGGAACTTCTACGAATTCTTCATCGATCATGAATACAACACAATCTTGGCAATCCTCTTCCTTTTCATTGTAGTACTCAACATAAGCAACTAATTCAAGGCCTGGAGCAATTGTCTTTTCAATATCTTTGCATTGAAGACGAAATTTCTAGGAAGATAAAGAAGAAAACTATTAGTTTAGCTTATTAGTTTCAATTATAGCATGTAATAAAAATTCTAAATAGTGAAAAACATAATACTTGATGGAACAGATAAAATAAAGGTTGTAAGATTGTCATTTTATGTTGAATATATATAACTAAACGTCTCTAGCTGTTCAGTACTGTTATAACTTATTCAAGGTTAAAGATTTAGTTCAAAAAATAGCTTCAAAGACAAAAACATTGTTTTCATTAATTTCTCAAGGTTTTATCAGTTAGGACCATTCAACCAAAACTTATGATAAAAAGCATTTCATACTACTTTATGACAGCCACACAAATGCATTCTCAACTTTTTCTTCTGATTTGAGAATACATGATTGAGAAATGTATTGTAAAATTGTGAAAGTAGTAATTAACAATCTGATTTAATTTGTAACTTAGGACTCTTTACTCGGTACATTCTGATTGATATAAATAAATTGTCCAGAGCAAATTACTTGCTTTTTTCCTATAAAACCTGACAATATGTAAAAAGAATTCGTCGAGATATAGATGAAATGTGGTAATTTCATTGTAAGGCACAGAAAGGTTGGGAGCACAAAAGTCCCTAGCAAATTCTCGCAACTTCCACAACATTTTGTGTACGCAACATATTGCTTTTTTAGGATTCATGATGTGTGCTGGTGACTTTGGCGCCATACAAAACGTTTTCTCAAAATGGTGTCTCAAGACTTATGCAACATTTATCAGTTTAGGGTGCTCGCGCCAATTAATGCTTGCAACTTTTTGTGCCTTTAAGGTAATTATTTTCGTATTCAGATTGAATAACTTTGTTTCAAGATCACCAAATATCGATTTCAATGGTACTTTTACGTATAGAGAAAATATGGTCCAACTCCGGGGTTGTATTGGGTGCGATTGCACCACCCTTGGATTTAGTTTATGATTGACGTTTAAACTTCAATGTTTCTTCTTTCGCTCTTTGTGGCTTTTGATTGGATTTCATTATTTAAATTAGATATCTGCACAATATACCACCAAACACTACTTACTGAAACACTAAGTTTAAGCTAAGAGGAGAACTGAGTGTGTTAATACGAAATATGTTCTGGTGTAGCATATAATAACAGCGCTTCCAATAGTGTTTTTAAGTCTGACGATCACAAGATCGTTACGTTGAAAAAACGGGCAATCACAATGAAAATTGTGATGAAAAAACGATCATAACTTTAGGTGTGAGATCACACATTTGCGCACCTTCGCACACGCACAAACACGAAATCGTGAGTCTGCACGCGAGTCAAAACTACCCTAGCAATGGTGGTCGTTCCCCCCTAGCAACAGAATATTTGCTGAATAATGGGTTAGTATACCTCAGTTATTTTGTCAATTGAATAATCTAAGTTGAGCATGTTTTGTTTCAAATAAATAGAGGAGTATGTATAATTTTCCTTTTCCGAGTTTGAATATTATACCCAAAAAAAATCGAGATTGCTTTTATTGCAAACATAAGCTGTTGTTGGATTATATTTAAATTGATTTAGAGAAATTCTGAGGAAGGAGAAAAAAATATCGAAAAATAAAAAGTAAATGACTTTCACATTATATCAATACACAAGCAGAACGTGTCCAGAAACCAATAGATTCATTTAAAGGGGAACTAAAGTAAAAAAATCACAAGTTCATTTTTTTACACTACTTGAAACAACTTCAAAAATGCTTAAAGTCAGTTTTTGAATTTTCAAAAAATCATCTTTCGTTCTTGAGATATTGCCGTTCAAAGGTTTTTTCCAAAACATGATCTACATGGCAATATGACATCACAACGTTCAAGAAGATATTACTAATATACAAATATGTGAATAACTCAGAATGTTTTAATGATATTGTTAGAACATTGCATGTAGAGTGGTAAATAACTGCAGTTGTGAAAATAGCAAAGAAATTTATGGCCATTGCTACTCCGGCTCGGTTCCAGGTCTCTATTATTTTTTGCTGACAAAGCCATATATCAGCATCCAACGCTGTCACTATGGCGAATTTTGCTTTAACTTACGTCCAGTGAAAACTGTTCCATTTTCTAAAATCTTGTTTCGCTTATCTGAGCAGATCTCCGTTTATAGGTTTGTCAACAAAAAACAGAGGAGACCTGGAAACAAGCCAGGGTAACTATGGCAACAATTATTTTTAGTGATTTGATATGTATGGATGTTTGCCACTACACATACCAAATTCTAGCAGTGTATCATTAGTATTTACTTAATTGATTTCTTCAAGTCTTAATAGAAGTAAGAAAATGAAAAGAAATGAAATGAGTAAATGTTCAGCGATCACATGCTGTAATAACCATTGGTTCGTTTGAATTATTCATTCCCAAATGCTTCCTGAAAATTAATTATTGTAATGTTTGGTATAGTTATGTTAATGATTTTTTTAATAATCGTTTTGTCGATATGCCACACAACAGAATTAATTTTACGACCATTATTGAAACTGTGCTAATGTATCACTAGAAAAGCAGTACTCCTCCGAAGATATAGAAATTGTTTGTTTTCTTCTTTCTTCATTTACTGAAGAACTAAGCGGAAAGGGAAAAATGCTGCGGTAAAAAAAAATGTTCTAACATAAAGTTTCATCACCAAAACATAAAAAAAATTTACCATGTTAAATTCTCCCTAGAGCTATGTTTCTATGTGGTTGCTATGTTAGATCGTCATCATTCAATTGGATGTATGAAAATAGGAGAGTAAAATAATATTATCAAGGCAATTCTTTACGATTTTTTTAGTGACGGATTCTGGTCGAGACTGGTCCTAACTGCAGAGAATTATGCATTTCCTCAATGGAGACCTGATCTTAACTGACAGCTTGTCACATTACAAAAATAGTCTTTAAGTTGACTTGGACTTTGACGGACCTCACTTATTTATGTTTCATATTTTTATCTACTTGTTGGCTGAACAAATGTCCTTGATTGAAACAAATTCATGAATATGAATCTATCATCATTAACGCTTGTGGTGAACTAATGAACTTTACAAACTATACGAAGAGTTGTCAATCGCCCATCATATGCATTACAGAGTCAACTTACATTAGTAGCGGGTGCCAAAAACCGAATATGTCTAGAAACTTTCCCATGATTTTGCACGCTGATTTTCATTTGATGCACAACTTCGGATTCTGCATCCATAAACTCCACAATTGGCGGGAAAATACTTACACCGAATACCCGTTGTAATTCCATTACTTTTCCCTGCAAATTATATTTCAACTACATTTTCACGCGGTGCAAAAGTAAGTTAAAAGATTAAAAATGTGAAATTGATTTCAAAGAACGTGCATGTTCATTTTCAAGAAACCATATTTGTTTACAGTGACTAAGAGAAAGCATATTAATACGGCAGCCGAAATTTTTGTACGCGAACTGATTTTTTGTAACACGCGTTCTTCCACTCCGTTCGCAAAGGAAATATGGCGGTTGGGAATTCGTCGGATGAGCCTGTTGTTGCTGTGAGAAGGAGTGATGAAGACAATGTTGGAACACAGCAGACAGAAAATTCTGTTGATACACCTGAAGTTGACCAGCAACCTCAACAAGAACCAGTTTGGAAAACCATAATTTATAGACTCGTTACATTTTGGGTTATAATGCAGATAATGAAATCTTTCACTGGTAAAAAGACTGAAATAAAAGATTCTAATGGAAAGACCTCTACACCATTGACGTGTTACAATCTTTTCAAAACAGGTGATCCTTTAGAAATGTATGTTTATTATTCAGAAGACAAAGATTTCGGCAACTTCAACAATACAAATTCTTTGTTGTGGCATGTTGATGACTTGATTTTTGGCAATTGGTATGATGGTCCAAATTATGATGGGACTCGAAAAATATCGGGTCATTTAGATGTCTCAGAAAATGTTCAGAATAATGGCTCATTATACTACCATATTTACTTTGTGAAAAAAGGTAATTCTCCGAATCCAAAGTCAAAATATTATTCTCGTTACGCAGTTTCTAATATGACTAAGTTGATGACATCTTATAAGAAACAAAGAGTCCATAAAACAAAGAATTTACTAACTGGCACAGCTGATTCAAAAGACAAAGTCATTCAAACCAATGCAAGTGAACCTGCTAAAATTATATCGTATTGGCACCCTAATCTCACAATAAATCTTCTTGAAGACCAGACACCATGGCAAAAAGGATCCGTACCTTCTCCTCTTGATCAGTATATTTTATTTGACAAGTATGATAGTTTCTATCAGCCGGTAATATATGTGAATAATTATTGGAATTACATGAGTGATTATATGCCTGTCAATAATACTACTCCAAAACTCCTTTATAACATAGATTTTTCCCCAATCTCAATGTTTAAATGGCAACTATATGTCTCACAAGGAATGCGCTCCCAATGGAATCAATATCTAGGGGATTCTGTAGAGCAAACAGACACCGAACAAGATATGATTAAACGGACATTGCAAGAAACTAATCCTTATCTACTGGGATTAACCATGATTGTTTCACTTGTACATAGTGTTTTCGAGTTCTTGGCATTTAAAAATGACATTCAATTTTGGAAAAGTCGTAAAACATTGGAAGGGCTATCAGTTCGTTCAATCTTCTTTAATGTCTTTCAGTCACTAATTGTACTTCTATATGTATTGGATAACGAAACAAATACTATTGTTGTTGTGAGTTGCTTTGTTGGTATGTTGATTGAATGCTGGAAAATCACTAAAGTTGTGGATATCAAAAAACACCCAACAAGAAAATGGGGTCCTTTTCCAGCTATTGTATTTGAAGATAAATCTACTTATGTGGAGTCATCAACCAAAGAATACGACCGACTTGCTTTCAAGTATTTGTCATGGCTTCTTTTTCCACTTCTTGGTTGCTATGCTGTTTATTCACTAGTCTATGTAGAACACAAGGGCTGGTATTCATTTGTCTTAAGTATAGCATATGGTTTTTTGTTAACATTTGGTTTTATTATGATGACACCACAACTTTTCATAAATTACAAATTGAAAAGTGTTGCACATTTACCATGGAGAATGTTAACATACAAGGCACTGAATACTTTTATTGACGATATCTTTGCATTTGTCATCAAAATGCCGACTTTGTACAGAATTGGATGCTTACGAGATGATGTTATCTTTTTCATTTATCTTTATCAACGCTACATATACCCAATTGATCGTAAACGGGTTAATGAATTTGGTGTTTCCGGTGATCCACCTGAGGATTCAGCTTCTCCTACCGAAGTGCCAAACACTGTTGAAAACAAAAAAGATCAATAATTTTTTGCCAATTTGTATGAAAATGTTTAATGTGCTTCTCTTCTACTATATAACACATATGCCAAAATTTTGCTAATGTTTCACAATTTCGGAAGAATTCTTATGAAGGTATTTCATTGATAGTGAAGTATTTTTACACTTGGGACCCTCTTTGATTTCTTGGCTTAATTTGCATATCATAGATTTGTTAAAGTAATAGTTTGTCAAAAATTGCTTTCCTTCTTGTTTATTTGTCTCAGTTACTTCTAACAGGTATATATGTGATCTGTGTTTCTTTATTTATACTTATTACGTATTACTGAACCAGTTATTCTGAATAGTAATTTTTCACTAAATTTAAAAGGCTCGTTTCATTATGCATGTTTAATTGAAGGAAGAGGTGTATCATGGATCACAGGCAAAGAAAGACACAGTATTTAACATATATAATGTGTAAAATAAAGTTGTTAAATTCGTGTTCTTGTGAAAAATTGTATTACTTTTCCAGAGCTGTAACGAATGGAAGAAATATTCGAAATGATTGTTTGCAAGGCATGTACAAGGCATAACAAAAACTTTGTCAAGTGCGGTGTAAATTGTCCTTCATTTTCAATATATACATTTACATTTACACTTTCGCTTTTCAGATGTTCTCAGAGTTCTATGCTTGCTCCGTACTTTCTTTTTCTGAAAGTCGTTGCAATTTTGAATAATGACAATAGATCTTTATTATTTGCTATCCAACATTTTTACCTTTTACTTTCAGGGTGTTATGTTTAGTTGAACACTCGCGATTATCGGGAATTTTTTACTCGCCAAAAATTGATTTGTTAATTTTGATGATTAATTTGTTGATTTTGTTTGTATATTCATACGATATATCTAAAGCACAGATTTTGAAATAAAGCTGTAAGTCTGAAGCTCTGAAACCTGCCATATGTTCACAACTTTAAAAAGCCTTAAAATACAAGAATGAAGTTTTCTGGGCCTGAATAGTGCGAAATCAGTACTCTCCAATAGACCTTTTCGGGAATTACGTCACAGCAGATCTTGCCTCGTTTCTAACGTTTTAAATTACGTAATTAAGAATGATTAAAAAGTTCGTGTAAGATTTCCCCCTCGGGTATCATTTCTTCAAAAACGACATAAATATCATTATTGCATGGCTTGAAAGCGAGATCTTCCGTAAAGGTCTATTGTTCAACTCAATAACTGTTCAAAAATCAGAGAGTCCGTATGTACAGATTTTTCAAGTCACTTTCGTACTATGGGTCTCCCATGTATTCTTAACCTGCTTACTCAACGAACCGCAGGCGAGTAGCTGGTTACAACGTCTTAGTCAGATTTTGGCTAAAGCGTGCTGATTGGTTCATCATCACTTTTCACATAATCTGAATTGTAATTTTCTGCAATGGGTATCACTTACCAGGTTTAAAAGGTAGGTTGATTATAGATTTAACTGTGCAACAGGTATACAAAGAAAAACAATGATGGCGACTGGGAAGCTGTAAAAGTAAGTCTCGAAAATCGGAAAGATATTATCAAAACGAAGCAGTTCAAAGTAGAAGTCAAGAGCGAAACACTGTGTGTGCTCCCCACTTCTTATGGCAAAAAGTTAAAATATTTTACCCAGGTTACTAGTTGATAATAGAACAAATAGAATCACAATTTTTCGATTTTCTCTTCTTTTTCTTATCCATTTCCTTCAAAAATACATCATGAGAAAGACAAGAAGATAAGAAATCCATTGATATAAAATTTGTATGAATAAAATTGGATATTTACTTTAAAAACTGCGGTAATATTTTTTTCATGAGGTTCGGAATTCCCGAGTTACAAAACCGAGTTACGCATTATACGTCACAAACCGCGTTACTAACTCGGGAAATTCTTAAATTTTAATTTTTCTCGAGTTACTAACTCGGAAATTTTATTTTCGTAAAATTTTCCCAAGTTACTAACTCGGAGGTTGTTTTTGGTTTTATAGTGGAACAAGTTTGTACTGCTGATTTCAAACATGAAGGTCAACTTGTGGATAAGGTCAAATTAGGCCAAATTTGGACCAAATTTTGAAAATTGTTAAATTCTAATGAAAATTCTAGTGGAACAATTTGAGACTAAATCCAAACAAGGTACGATGACCAATGGTACTCGTTAAATGTGCAGCGGAGCCATGGTACAGCTGTAGTAATAATATCCAGGACAGTATATCATTAGGATTAACATATTCATCGACTTGCTCAAATGATTAATTTTGATGCCATTTCTGCATTAATGTAAATCAAAACTTGCGCTATAAAATTTCTCCATTTGCAAATTTTCATTATAGTTGAATAATTTGGTCCAAATTTGGCCTAATGCACAAGTTGACCTTCAATTTCGAAAACAGCAGTACAGTTATTCCTCTATTAAATCTTCATTAAAACTGAACTATTTTCAAAATTTGCCATAAATTTGGCCTACTTTGCCTTTTTTTAAAAACTCACATTATTCCCAGTGAACTTTCGAAAATATCCCTTACAATATTTGAAAAATATTCTCTCGGAAAACATAAAACACAAAAAAATTTCCGAGTTACTAACTCGGGAAAATTTTACGTGAATAAAATTTCCGAGTTAGTAACTCTAGAAAAATTAAAATTTAAAAATCTCCGAGTTAGTAACTCGGTTTGTGACGTCATAATGCGTAACTCGGTTTTATAACTAAGGAATTCTCTCTTAAACAATTGTGTCGTTCTTAATACCCTAAATATATATTTAGTAAAGAAGTCAACAGGTGGAGGACGAGGTTGTGACGGTGCGTTCCTACAGCAATGATAACAACTACCACGAGTCAATTTAATGTCCTTGTCAATACCAGGCCAGTAAACAGTATGTCTGGCACGATCACCCATCACTGTTTCACCCTGATGTGCTGCGTGGAGTGATTGTAGGATTTCAGTGCGAAGAGATTCTGGGATTACCACCGGGTGGTTCATCAATACAACATTATCAATTATGTATAATGACTCTCGTAAGTTCCAGAACGCCATTAAGCTTTGTGGTAGATCATATTTCTGGTCCGGGAACCCCATCCGAATGGTTTGCGTGAGTTCATGAAGCAGGGTATCGGTCTGTGTTTCTTTCTTCAGAACATCCCATGTAACAGCTCGTAATGTTTCAACATTGTTGTATGCAATGGCCGACAGCATGGTTTCCATATCTTCGTCTTCGATACAATAGCTTTCGATACGACAACAATCTAGAGAAGCGCCCTGGTCGTCATGCACAGGGTGTCTGGATGTTGCATCGGAGAAGTGGTTCTCCTTTCCCGGCTGATGTTGTATGGTGAAACGCTACATAAGGGTGCGCTGCTTCAGACGAAATAGACGAGGGTTTGCTATTTCATCCAACGTACAGTCTCCAAAAGCTTCACTAAGGGTTTGTGATTCGTTATAACGAAAAGATTGCTGCATCCCTGGGTGAAGTACCATGTCTGCTCTAAGGACCAGGCGATTGCTAAAGCTTCTGGGAGTGATAAAATCCGATCCCTGTCTTCGACCAGTAAGGGCGAAGGCATGTAGGAAGATTGGGGTCAAAAATCTCCACCTCTTTCTCGATTGCTTCTATCACAAGACGCTTTGATTGTGAAAAGGCTCATTGGTCCATTCAAACTTACAATGTGGGCTTAGAAGGTGTTTGAATGAATGGCTCCATAACAGTCGACAGTTGATCATAGTGTGCAACCTGGTGCACTAACCCAAACCAAGATCGAACATCCGTCAACTTCCTTGGGGTTGGGAAGTCCCTTATGGCAGCAATAAATTTCTGAAGCGGTATGATGGAATGTTCAGAAATGTTGAAGCCAGCAAAGTCAACAGCTCTCTGTGCAAACTGAGATTTATATTTGTTCAGAATTATTCCGTTCTTTCCTAGGAGTGTTAGGAAACCAATGATACGCCACCAATGACTCTTTGTTCTTTGCCCCACATTAGTGTGTCGTCTACGCACTTCGTCTTGCGCTCAACGTCGGCAGTGATCTCGTCAAAGCGTCTGGAAAACCTTGTGGTGCTGTCTAACGAAACCTCTCCCATTGTGTAATGAAGGTTGTGTAATGACGATCCTCTGGAGCGATGGGGACGGACGTTCCAAGCATCAGTTACAGTCTTCCAGTTATTGGGTGGGACAGCTTTGGCTTGTAGAAATGGGGGTTTCACATGATGGGTCTCTCTGAGGCATTTAGCATTAAGGGGGGAGAGATCCACAGTTCTACCCATCTGATTTTGAGATGATGACCATCCTATGACACCACCTTGAAGGCTCCCCAATGGGAACTTTTTCTAGGACTCCAAGTTGCACGTCATCGTCAAGTTGCTTTTTTGCAGAATCCTGCCAATGCAAGAGTACCGGTGCAGGGGTATGTACCGCATGAGGCGTTGCATCTGAGGGAAATTGAGGGGGCCTTCATTCCAGGAAGTGGTTGGTGAGTACATTGGTTAAACGTCGATTGCGAATAACGTTCGATTAGCCAATTGCGCATTTTTGCATTGTTTTCCGGAACGCAATCAAATGGCAGTGAAGGAGGGTTCTCAGGTGGAGGTGCTCGTTTCGGGCAACCACATGATGCGAGAATGCATCCGATTACAGCTTCCTGCACAGCGGCACCTATCTTTGGAAAGTCCTTTGAGATAATGTTGAGCTGGATCATCGCTTTGCGAGACAGGTAGAAGCGATTCGTTGACGGACTGACATATGCCATAAACAACTGCTGAATGTAAATCACCTTCACTGGAAGTACCAGAAAGTCTGAGGAAGATTGCTCCCTTGACCGGTATGTTCTCGCCATTTGCAGCATAGAGTCTGTGTCTAAGATTCGCTGAAGCCACATTGAAGGAAGCTGTTAAACCCCCATAGACAGGACTGGGCCCCAGGAGCGTGCACTCTCACCTTCACACTGTTGCATGGTCAGCCAGTCAGATCGGCGGACACTAACAGCCACAGGGGTGACGGCTAGCCTCTTAATCATGGCTAATAAATCATTTTCTGCTGCACGAGTACCATGAGTCGTACCATTATTCCTCAATAAATCATTACCGAGTTCTTCATCACAACATTCAAAAAGTTGTTGAGATACTTCGGTAGGGGAGAGAAAAGTTCCTTCCTCAAACAGTCTCCACCGTGCGCTAAACGTATTCCATGCCTCTTCACTACACCCACGTGAAACGGATGGTCTGTGGATCTTGGCTGCTTTTTGCTTTGACGGAGCTGATGCAGCTGTTGGGGCGATGTGCGCATTGTTGTGTACCATCAGCAAAGCGGCTGCAATAGCAGGATCAACATCATCTGTCACATACCCACATCCATCAATGGGGCACTGAATGACAGGCATTTTGTACAGATAAGATCCACAAAAACAATTGTGTCGTTCTTAATACTATATATTTATTTAGTAAAGAATGTGGATCTACAATAAACGGAAAGGAAAGAGTGTCCTGGCAGTACCGAATGAATGTATATACTACCACCCTCCATATCTGAAATTTAATTTTCTAAGGTAAAGTTTTATGTTATCAAGACCTATTTGTTCTACATGCACGTTAAAAACCATTTGAGCCATTAAGTGATATTAATGAGACCGTTAGCTTGTAATGAGAATTCAAGCAGAATCTCAAAAGGTCACCGGGTAAAAAATTTATGACCAAAACAACAACGAAACCAACAATAGCAACAAAGTGCGATGGCTTTTAACAAAAAAAAATAGAATTAAGGAATACAAAGCGTTTGACCAACGAAAACTGATATTTTTAATGACCTAATGGGAAAATCTTAATACATAGCAATTAATTCTTGCATTGTATCATGATTGTACTTATGACATATTATTATGGAGATAATTAAATATGGAGAACTGAAAATTGTTCCATTGCACCGTTTTTCCCTATTCCATATCTGGAAAGGGTTCTTGGGTTATTGAATTCTTTCGCCCTCTTTGGCAAGAAGAAGCTTTCTTCTAAGTTTCTGCACAACTTCTGAAGATTTGAAAGGCGAATAAAACTGCAGGGTTTGATTTAAAAGGTGGCTTAAATCAATATCGGGGGATGAACATTCCAAATCAAGGCACCAGTTAATTTCTTCTCATTATCTAGGTAGTTATGGTTAAACATTTTACATTCAGTTTCCAAGTCATGTAGGAAATGTAACAAACTGAATTTACCTTAAGGGGATTTTTTTTTTGCGTGGACTAATTTTTGTGAGCCAAGGTTTGAGAGAGTTTTGCTTGGATTAATTTTTGCGAGTCGGAGCTTCTCAAGGAAAATGTTTGGATTTATTTTTGCGAATGTGAACAAAGTGCAATGCGTGTATTTTATAATATAGCTTAGAAGTAGCAGCGAAAATCACCATTTCCATACCTGCCACATTGCGAAACCAATGGATGCTTGATAAGTACAAGGGAATAGTTAATATATGAAAGGTACACATAGCCAAAAAATGAGCAAATAAAATCATAAAATTTTGCGTGGATTTTTTTTGCAAATCGTTCATGTCTTGAGGTTTTGCGTGGATTTATTTTTGCGAATGTGGCCAAAATTCGCAAAATTAAAAAAAAAATTAATCCACGCAAAAAAAATCCCCTAGGTATCACAGGAGAATCAGATTTTCCGGTGACACCATTATATTTCTTCATTGTCACGAGGAAGAATAGCGTTCCAATTTCCTCTAAAACAATTAATTAAGAAGCTGGAAATGCAAGGAAATCGACAGGCGCCATGTTACACTATGTTGGTATACCTCAAGAATTTCATTTGAATTTCATGCTTTAGTTGTTACACGAAAACTAAACATTGATTTGTGATTTTTTAGAACATTATTTAAAATCATATAGCTTATACAGGAAGTATACACACAACTGTGTGATTACGTGATCACGTGATAATATTTCATGACAAAGTGAATTCCATCCTTTTCCCGAGTTCTGTTTCGTAATAATTCAATGATAGCATTGCTTCTGTATTCTACTGACAGTTTTTGATGAGTAAGCAAAAGAAAACGCACTAAGAGAAGCACCAATAAATTTTCAGGATTACCTGTATGTTTTTGATGATGACGTCAGTTTGGCACAATATTTCGCTTCCAATTATATGCAAAATGGCATGACAATAATCCAGTGTTATCAATTCAAAAATTCAGAACCAATTCTCCAAAGTCTCAAAACGTTTGTAATTATTTCAATGAAGTTAAATAAACATCAGACAGGGTAAATCTCAAAATTTGCTATTTCTGACTTCGCGGTTGCAAATCTGCTGTCGTACAACATCCATAAGTTCTTATTCATTTAAACGAAAAAATCCCGAGGACTGGCTGTTCCTCGGAGTCTTTTTCAGCCTGGATTGTTCTTATTTTGTGCTTCTCTTTAATAATAATTTCAGCCTCATTTTCTTCTTATTTGTGGAACTTCCAGAAGAATAAAAAATATTTTTTAAACACCTTTGCTACAGGTTTTTGTTCTCGTTTCCATCTTGACGATTTAAACTTATTTGAAAAGCAGTGTGACAGTGAAACAAATATTAAGGATATTCGTTTTGTTTCACTACAGTTTGGGATCCGAAAATACCAATTAAATGAAAGTAAAATGTGCTGAAGTTGACACTCCTTGTGTTTTGATGTATTGCTGTCGATTTCATCTACGGTAAAAAGGTCCAGCGTGGTAACCATGCGTATATATGCACATGAGATGTTCTTTTTTTTAGTGTAAGAGATGATCATTATTTATTTTTTAGTTGAAAGTCTCTTATTTTCGTTTGAAATAGTGAGGCATGGTGCAATGACAACCTTGGTTACCCCAGACCGAAAACAAAAGTTTCTCGTTTGCTAAACCTTTAATAAGTCGCGTTGTCATCAACATAGTCCGTACATTTTATTATAGGTGTGAAAAGAAACACAAAATTTCTAAACCGTTTATCGTTAGCTTGAGAGAAAATTGCAAGAGAATCCACATCATGGATTGTTCTTATTTTACAAGAAAATTCATGCTCAGGCTGTTCTTCTTTTTTGGAACAAAAGGAGTCTCAAATGTTATTTTGTTCTTCTTTTTTGCTGAGGCTGAGGCTGGCATTCTCACAAAACGTGTAAACCGGTTACCATAAGGCGAAAAGTATGCACCGTAATGAAATGAAGTCTTGAGAAAATAGTGGCAACACATTCTCATCCCAGCTGTGAAAACATTTCCTAGTGTATGACTCAGCCTTATTATGTGTTATCAGAGAACATCACATGTACAGCTGCCCGCTTCATAATATCTTCCCATTGATTATAAGCTAAGGTTACGATAGGCGATGAATATTTTATTTTCACCTTTTCTTTGTGTTATTATGCTGATATATTTCCAGCGTTGTTTTATTGAACCAAATGCACATTTTTTGAAACATTAGTCAATATTCCTTAATGAACATATGTTAGGAACGGAGCCAAAACAGATAAACACGAAAAGAAAACAAGATGGGTTGTACATATTTTCCAGATTATTAATAAACAGTTCTTTACTTACAAAAATTTATATCCAGGTTTCGTTAAAAAAATTCATCAAGAGCGTAAAACCACGATCATAGTTACAAAAAAAGACTGAGGGTTCGCAAAAATCTCGAGGTCACGTGATCGTACGCGTTTATAAAAAAAGATTTAAGATTTTCACACGAACAAAAAAACTTATCGAGGATTATCGAGATATGATCCAGGACTCACGCGTTAATACTACAACAAAAGAGAACTTTTCTGAAAATATATACAAAAAAATTTGAGTATATAATACAACTCGTGAAAAATTGATAAAATTCTAAAAGAAATTCACTTTGGTTTACATCCATTTTTACAAAGAGAAACTGGTACCAGAGAAATCTGGTGTCGAATTTGACAAAATCTCCAAAAATAAACGATGATTTTGATCGATTCTTTTAAACGTCCATGCGATGAAATATACAAAGACAAATTAACTATTAATATTTCTTGCAAGAACTATAGTCACGTGATTGGAGATCTTGTATCTCCACGTGTTTTTAAAAACATATTAAATATTTGAAAGCAGCTGTGTATTCGCAAACCCTTGTAATTCATTTAAATATCATTCAACCAACATCAGAATTTGACAGCTGATAAAAAGAACCACTAATTGGAACAATAACACGATTTTTTCTTGAATGCATGCACAGAACTTCCCTAGTATGCACAGAGTATTGCAGTGTTTTTTATTTTCGTGAAGGACTTAAAGTCCAGTTTATACTACACCAAAATAGACATGTGAAAATATCCAAAACAGTTTGAATAATTTAAAAAAGATAGTTACCTTCGAAACGAAAACATCAACAAAAGAAAGACATCGAGCATCGTTCAGATTCCATGGATGTTTACGTTACGGAGATAACTATATTATTAAACAGATAACTATTATTATTTAGGAGATAAATAAGAGCTAGATACGCCATCGGGTTTTCGAGAAACTTTCTGATGAACCGGACGTCTTCCGTTTTCTTAAAGTCCTTAATTTCATCATTACATCGCTTGCATGAGGTCTATCATCAGGGTTAGCTTTCCATAAGCTGCGTATGAGTTGAACGTAAAGGCGATTGTCTTTCTCCATTCTCTTCGTAACCTTGGGACGTAGATTATAAGAAACGACACCAAAAATAACGACGTACATGTTTTCATTGCCGTACGGCTTTTCTCTCGTTAACAGTTGCCACAGACAAATTCCATACGAGTAGATATCTGCCTTGCATGTAGGATAGTCGCCTATAATGTAACGCCGAAAAATAAACAAGCATTTTCTTTTTTTCAATTATTAAATATTCGGCATGAAACCACGAGACAACATCAACAAAAGATTTGAAGGGGTCTGTTGCAATAAAATATAAGATTTATTTGTTAACTTGTACACTTTTGACGACATAATGCCCGGCTTGCGACCGAAATTCTTTCATTCTTTAGATTTTCTTTTTTTTTCTTTTTATGTACATATACCGATTTTAATGGCGGTGATCGTAATAACAAAGGAAGCAAAAGAAAAGAAAAGGTTGATCTTTAATATACACAACAAAATGTTCACCAAACAAAACGTTTTCAATTTAAATGCCATTAAACGGAACCGAACGCAAGTTCGAAACTAGGAAACTGGGATAATTAACATCCAATATTTTAACCCGATACAAGCAAAGAATCTCGTGCAAAAAAATTAAAAAAACAACGACAAAAAAAAACAAAAAACAAAATCAATTTATACCTTTTAACAGTTCCGGCGATCTGTATGCTAGCGTTCCAGTCAAATACGAGTTTGTTGGAGTGGTTGGCGAGCATTGTCCGTTCTCACCCAAAACTTTACAACAACCAAAATCACCAAGCTTGCATGTATTACTATAGTCTACCATGATATTCGCAGGTTTCACGTCTAAATGTGCGATATTCAAACGATGGATGTAGTGTAAAGCGTTTGCTATATCACTTGCAAATTTGATACGTTGAAATTCAGTTATTCTCTCCTCTTCATCGTTTATTACAGATAAAAGATTCCGATGGCCTGCGTATTCCATGATGACTAGCCGTCCGGCTTTGAGTTCTTTCGTTAGGTTAGTAGTAGCTAATATTCGTACTATATTACGATGTCGGAGAGACATGACGGTTTTTTCAGCTTCGAACGATTCGATGATGGCGTGTGGGTTTTTAATGTTATGATGTAGTTTTTTCAATGCAATCCTTTTACCTAAGCATTTCCCTTCAAAGACCGCCCCAAACCCACCACGGCCAAGTAACTTTCCAACTTCCAATTTAATATTTCTCTTCTGGTAAAATACTTCGTCACTAGACTCATCAGTGAAAGAACAGTTGACTTCATCGGGTAGACTGCATCCGGAAGACGAGCTCGGGTTGCCACGAGATAATCTGCGACTTCTACAAGAGCACTCCATCTTGAATTAAGTCGATATGTTAGAAAGATGTGCTGATTTTTTGCAACGTTTGATAGTGTTGTTTCATTAAAGAAGCCTGCTTCTACTAAAATGAAAATGTTCATGCCATTTATAAAGTTGCCAGCAACTTTATCGATGCTATGTAGTTCAGCATAGCTGCTTTTCATTAGTGAAAAGAATATCAGAATGATATCACAAATTCTTGTTATAAAAAATCATTATACTTATATGAAATCAGGCAAATGATCAGCTGGTCGCAAAACAACAGGCAATAACAATAGATCTATTGTTTAATGAATTATTAACCAATCACAAGTAATCGTATCAAAAATAAAATAGCCAATGAGTAAATCGAAATTCTTCCTAGCAACCAATGAGATGAAGTGGTTTCTTCAAGCATACATATGGACTTGGCGAGTTCAGTGATCGTTGCAAATCTTTACAGGTGTTTGAAAAGATCTGCACATCCATCACTGTAATGTTGGCAAACCAATCAACGAGCAGAATTTTTTATCATGCAGCTAATTAACTTATTCAAATTACTTTAAAATTTTTTTTAATGTTAATTGGAAAGCTGTTCTTTTCCATCGTCTGTTCCATTAATGTGTTTAATTCAATAAAAAACATCAGTCATAAATCTTACGAAATGAGTGCGACCCACGTGAGGCTGAACATAAAAAAAATCAAAGTATGAACGAAATATTCATAGAAGTAAAAAGAAAAAAAAATGCTAGCATATTTACAACGAAGTCTTTTACTTTTCCGAAAATTGTTTTATTTTACCGCTCAAACAGTAGAATTTAAACATTATATATATAGCAAAACTGCAGCAAAAGTTTCACCGTCTTTGATACACCCAATCTACGCCTGTTACAAAAGCCAGTTTCAAAGCATGACGGAAAAACTTTGTTAGATATGAATACAATACATAAAGATTAAGCATTTTGATATCCCATGCACGACCGCCAATCGTATGTGTCAATTTGAAATGAGCGGCTATTTAAAGGTTTGGAGATAATTAGAGAAGCGATTGACCGGAAACTCGCCAATCAAAAGTGTAAAACAAACAGTTGACGTCATCGCGAGTGAGATTAATCTCCTTTTAAATTCTTTTTTTCTATTTTTCGTTTTTTCCCATCACAAAATATTTGTTTTAATGAGATCAAATCTCGAATGGATTGCTTCCAAAACATTTTGCTATCAATTGAATGGAAGAAAATTTTTGCAGGCGAAAAAAAAAAAAGAAAGTAACACTTGAAGAAGAAAAAATGACAAAAGAAAAAAATATAAGAAAATCACAACATAGTTGCGCATTTTTTTCGAATAATTATTGAGAATAAAAAGCTTGCCCAAAGCTCGTTAATATCTTCTTTAAAACTTCGCACCACAAGGAACAGGAAGTGTACATTTAATTAGTTCCGGATGTTAAAAAAAAAAAATCAGGAAAAATTATCAATAAGAAATCATGTTAGATCTATGCTATAAAAAAGTTGCCTGGTGTCAAAGATCAGGCGCAGTGGTGTTGGTATATCGCAGCATGGGGGGTGCATATTGTGTACGCCTTAAACATAATCATGCTGTGATAACCACCCTGTGCTTACAGTGGGCGGTATACACAGAAGATCACTGAGACCTGATAATCAGTGGCGTTAGGCGATAGCAAAAGTTTTTCTTTGTTTACTAATAATACCGAAGAACACTGAAAACCACGTGGTGATGTTATGAAGGTTGAAAAAGAAAGTTTTACGTAAGAATACCAACAAATTAGTTACATCGACAAAACTCTCGATTGGTAAGAAAATATATTTACACAGTCGACAATGGGAAATTTACAATCTATTATGCAACTGATAAAAACAACAGAACACAGAAAAATAGAAATTTCGCTAGAAACCTCTCAGGAAGGTCAACAAAACAAGTTGATATTTTTTTTCTTCGAGATAATTAACTTGAGATTTAACGAAAACAGAAACTCAGAGAGATGGGACGACTTTTCACTTGATTCGATTTTAATGTTTTTGTACCAATAATAAACATCAGCCTGCGATTAAGTGTTAGTGGTAATTAGACTACATTAATAACAGCCATCAGCTGAAAGTAAAAACTGAAAAATATAACCGTTCGAGACATGTGTTGATGCATCTGGCAAATGCTGACGCAGATTGAACAATTGAGGAGTAACACTTAGCATAGCAGGCCAATTTCTTCCATAAAAGAATAACAAAAAGCTCACACAAATCTGCCCATCTGCTTATCTCTTGCAGGAATATACGCAATCTTTAAAATCTTTCTTGTCTTGTAACATTTTTTTTTTTTTTTTCATGGTTAGATTTCGTCATTCGGTAAATTTTATCGCAAGGGTTTCTTTAGAGTAACCGCAAGTTTGCCGCAAACGATCCATTTATTCAAAAATACTAGTTGAGCTCGTCTATCTTGCAAACATTTTTGCACATTGCAATCACGTTTTTAAAAGATGACGTGCGCCGGAACAGGAAAAAGGGTGCAAAAGGGTGCAAGACAGACGAGGTTTCACAGATTTCTCTCCAAACTATATTCAACTTGACACTCTCAAAAGCTACAATGAAGTGGCAACCACTTGCCAAGTTAGTGAGACCGAAAAACGGCACCAAGCTAAAGGTTGGATTCCAAATCTTGTCCAGTTTCAGAAAAACCCATGTGATGAAGTTTTTTTTTAGATTTTTGGTGAAGTTACAGAAAACGTCAAAATTCATTTAAAAGTGAGTAGATCTACCTCAGACGTGATTGATTAGGTGATTGATTGGGAAGGCGATTTCCTTAAATGTTATTGTGGAAATTAGTAGATTTCGAAAAGAGCCACTTTAACTAAATATGCAGGGGGATAAAATGAAGTAAACCCCGCTCTCTCTTCCTTATAGCCGAACTATTTAAATGAACGTGGGTCCAGATCTCATCTTCACAAGGTTAAAATAATAAATAAGCGCAAACAATGGTTACTAACAAAAATTCAAAACAATTTTTGTGTTCGTTTAGCAGGAAAGCAACAAAACTCACACAAACCTGATAACAGATTCTTCACGTGACACTGATTTCGTGGTTTCATCAATCTATTTCGTTTTGTGGTAATCACACACGATCGAACATCCTGTAGTAAATAATTCATTCGAATTACCACCAATCGTTCCAAACCTCAACAGGAATTGGAGTTCATTCAGGTGACCTTCACCAAGCAGCTTATGGCGTACAATTAATAAGAACTTAATAAGAACTCTTAATGACTTAATTCGAAAATTTGTTTTGTTCTAAAATGATCGATTTTTGAGGTGTGTTTTTAAAATGAATTCCGAAATCAAATTACGAAATATAAACTGTAGCTACTGCTTGTCTAGCGGCGGCAATGACGATCACAAACGCTTCCTTGCGGCTCTTTTAAACCCACAATCCCTTGCGAAGAAGGATTTCACGAGTTTAACTTGCAACCAATCAACTTAAAACCAGTCCCAGTACTTCTTACGTGACAAAGTACACAGACATTCTTGTTAAAAGAAGCTGAAAGCTTGGGAACGATATTGCAAATCAACATAAATTCATATCAGTTATTATCAAGAGATTAGGATTGAAGCATGAGTAGAACCCAGACCTCTGATGACGTTATATGGACATAAAACTGATGTGTTTCGCAATATTCCGTCACATGGTGAACTAGCTGATCGTCAGAATATTCTCAAATTTCGTCTTATATGAAAAAAAACGATGTTTCTTTTGTAACCGAAAACTTCCAAACCGTTGTTTCAAAACGTTGTTTCAAGCTATTGCTTAGCTGCAAATCAAAAAAGCAATAAACGAAAACATCGATGACATGAAAATAAGGACCAGCCTCGATCTGATGAATTTCGTCGTTTGATTTTTTCTAATTTCTAAATGAGTGATCAATACCGATTGATGCTATTTGAAAAAGAAGCTGAACATACAAGATAACAGGGAGATGAGATGAAAATTGTACAATAATAGAATTTTCCCGAATTCGTGTTTAAACACCGTTTTTTTAATGTCTGGTTATCAAGTATCAAGTTGTTATTAAGTACATATCTTTATTACGTGCTGGCTTGCTATATGCACTCGGCAGTGAGATAAAAAAATCTTTAAAACGAGGCTATACATGTTGGCTTAGCCATAACAAGGTGTTTAAACAGACATTCGGGAAAGGTCTTTTACAAACATAAAACTTACGCCATAACGCCATAGTAGACAAACGACTTCATTTTACGCCATTCACAATATCAACAGGAGATAAGTTTGACCCGTCACAATTTTCAACTAATTCCACAAACGACAGCTGTCTGGTCAATTCACGAAACTGCTGCTTATTAATGTCCACTTTGCTACGACTTTTATCGAAGAATATCGCTTCATCTTTAAAGCGATACTTTAAAACATCGAGGACTTTTTGCAAATCTTCGATGGAATCAAACTTCAGCCATTTCTTTAATTTCGTTAACGGAAAAGCGATTACCTTGCTGCTGTATGCGACATTCAGCACGTATAAAAACTCCACTCTCATTCGAGTGAATTCGTGGATAAGACAGCAAGCTTGTAGAAATGATAATCTCTCCAGGCTTTGAAAGCATCGATAATAGTTCCGCAAATGCAGAAGCCTGGCTGTATGCAATGCATTGCAAGTCATCTTGCTCTTGGCTTGGACCAATGCCTCGTTTATACAGGCAGTATTGTTTATGTTCCATAAAATATAATAGGACTGGAATTCGTCATAATTTGAAAGAACGTCGTCAGCACTTTCCAGGGAAGCAACCTCGAAAGCGCTCAGCAAGCTCGACATATATGTACTCAGTAAGCTTTGGTTAAGCACTGGATCGAAGTCACGTGGCTTTTCCCCCTCAAGAACATACGAAATGTAGACATGATAACGCACAATTTTTTCCAACAACGGAATGGACAGTTTCCATGACAACTGCTGGACAACCACATCTTGTCGGATAGCTCGCAGTCGATCGGTGACAAAGTTGGTGGTAACCAGCCAACTATGTCCGTGTTTATATACATCCAGAAGTCCTGAATACGAATAACATTGCAGAGAGATTTAAATGAAAAAACAATAAAAAACAACAGCTAGTTTAAAGAATTTTATTGTTTAGTTGAGCATGCACATTGTGTGTAACATAAAATGTAAGCAATATATGTGACGTTCCAGGGGATTTTGATAACAAACGATATTAACGTAAATATCGTTATTTACATTAATATCGTTAATGGAATTATAGATTAACGTAATTATCGTTAATTTTTATCGTTAATATCGTAAGAGCACAGATTACCGTTATTATCGTTAAAAAAACTTCGTTCCAAGTCTTTTGTTAATAGTTTTCACATTCGTGTATGCGTCATTTTTGGAAAGTTACAGTGTGACGGGGGGTACTTATTTAGTTAGTATTTGCTAAATAAAAATAAAAAGTTTCCAAAAGACATTTTTTATTTTGTTGATAAATTTTGCTTTGCATTTAGATGTTTTTTTTTTAATAACCTAATAATTTTTCCAGGGGTGATTTTGTGAATCTTCGCAATTATTTTCACCCCACATCTTCAAATATGCGTTGCGTTGTACCATTGCACGATTTTTCTCGCATGGTCGTTCTTCTTTGGGATGGCGTGTGGCAAAGTTTGGATCATGGTATGTATCTTTTTAAATCTTTCAATTAGAGATGTTTTAATACTCAATTCAGTGTGAAAACATAACTTTTCTTACTTGCGTGTCGCACATCCCCTTTAGTTCATTTAAACTGACCTGTCTTTGTGTAGGTCTTACCATCTTCACAACATGAGCAAACATGACGATGTAGATCAAAAATCTTTGTCGTTGGAGATAATCATTTCTTCTGGTTTCTTCATGATCAAACCGGCTATCTTCTGTGTTTATTCTTTTGGATTTTTTATCTTATCTTTCTTATTTTGTTCCATACTATCTAAGCACCCCCAATCCCCCCACCCACCACCCCCGGCTACAAGGTTGTTTATATATATTCCAACCAGAGAGTACCGTGATTAAATAATTAATTAAATTAATTGGGTTATATTAATTGGAGTCTTGTAATAGCAGAAGCTTTTCGATTTATTTAATCATTTCAATGTAACAAATTCTAAAAATGAAAACATCTTTTTATACGTACACATAAAATTACTCTCTGTACAGTGTGTCCCAGAGAATTTCGGTCTGAGATTTTAACAGTTCATAACTTTTCACACATATATCAGATTTCCGCATTTTTTACACCATTCGATAGGATTTTATTCATAGATTTTAAACATATACATTTTGTTCTCCAAAACCTTTTAGTTTGGAAACAATTAAGGATTTTACCATGAAAAAATCCAATTATCTTCTTAATGGTTAATTAACACATCTTTCAATAACACCTATCAAAGGTCATTATCAAAAACAATACCAAAGTCAAGTGACTGTAAAACACAAGAGTCATTAAAAACAAAACTTTAAGCTGTCTCAACATGTCCCCCGTTTCTCTTGACACAGCGATTTGCTGTTGCTGTCATAAAGATTGGCGAATAAAATTTTGATTTTGTCTAAGATTATTTGCTGCGTCAACAATTTTACTTCTCAACTCTGATAGACTCTGGATCTCAGTGGAGATAAGTTTTTGCAGCAACTAAAGATTGCTCATATGATGTCAAAAAATTTTTGTAGAAGCCCCCGTCTCACAATTTTTAACTTTGTGATGAGATTATAATTTTAGTGTGTTCAACAACACCAAGACATGTTCTTAATAAACAAACGAATAATCGCACGTGGAAACTTACTTTTATTAACCATTAAGGAGTTAATGACCGTGAAAGTTTAAAGAAATCCTTATAACTACAGTGTGTATCAAAATGTCTTATCCACCAACTTTCAAGGCGTATATCTCATTACATGTCTCATAAAATATTGGGAATTTTATATCACAAGAAAGAGCTTTTCGTGCTGTATCCATAAATATAAAATGTTTGCCAAAATATTTGTTCTTTGATAAGATATTGAAGAAAAACTCAACGATTTGGCTCATTAAATTCTTAAAAGTCAATTAACTCATTTTACAATGAAGGCCATTTGTAAACACAATAAAAAAATTAAAAATTTTATTTGAAATTTTTATGATTAGTTGTTATGGGAAATTGATACGCAAAGCTATACTTAAAGTTTTCTAAAGGCTTCATCAGCAAAACAAAAGAAAATTACACCATTAAAAATTCATTAGCATGTCAGTTAATTGACTTTTAAGAATTCAATGAACCAAATCGTTGAGTTTTTCTTCAATATCTTATCGAAGAACAAATATTTTGGCAAACATTTTATATTAATGGATACAGCACGAAAAGCTCTTTCTTGTGATATAAAATTCCCAATATTTTATAAGATATGTAATGAGATATACGCCTTGAAAGTTGGTGGATAAGACATTTTGATACACACTGTACAAAGGAATTGGACTAAATTATTTAAAATATAGGTTTTTAAAATCCTTGAAAGAAATGCTATCGAATGATGTAAAAATCTCTAAAATCTCATGTATGTGTGAAAAGTTATAGCTGCTTAAAATCTCAGACCGAAATTCTCTGGGACACACTGTATATTAGTTTAAAATAGCTGTCTTTGTATTATCGTGCCTCATAAAGGCGAATATGCACTTGGGATAATTGTCTACGGACCGGATCGGTTCGCAAAAGAATAGACCACGTGAAAACATTACGTATTATTTTCGCGTGGTCTATTGTTTAGCGAACCGATCCGGTCCGGTTTGCGGACAATTATCTGAAGTGGATATTCGCCTTAACGTAAACCATAAAGGCCGGTTTCCAGCTCATTCGCTGTGGTCGCGCGACTGAGCGAACAGCTTTTTCATTCGCTCAGTAGTTCAAATGATTTGAACTACCAGGCGAATGAGATTACGTCAGCCAATCAATAATCAGTTCGCTCGATTCGCGCGACCAAGTGGAAACCCGCCTTAATACAGTTTAACTCGTGTAATTCGAATCTCAACGGGAATTCAAAATTTGTTCGGATTACACGAGTTTCGGATTATAGGAGTTTTCGATTTACATGAGTTAAACTGTATGTGAGCTGAATGTATTTAAAAATAGCTATATTCGTATTTACAACGTCTTGCATCACAATTTATCTGTCAGAATGCAGTTCAACAAAGCTCTCCACTTCACTATCAACCCCATTTCTGAGGCGGGAGATTAAAAAAAAGAAAAGAAAATTCATTTAGGTGCTTCCCGTATAGCTGGTGCTGGAGCAACAGTATCCTCGATACCTGCCAAACAAAAGGGCCTTATTTCTTTGTACAGATATTCTTTACGGTCTCCTGACAATCCTGCCGGTTTTATTTCAGGTGGTATATCTTTCGATATGCTTGCACGTTTCTTCAGCAACTAAAGAGATTCCCACTCTGAATCGAGCGATATACGACACTTGACGATTCCTGGTTGTCTTTTGTCCATCGCGAAGTACTGGAAGTTGGTGATGTTTTCAATTTTACAAAACATTTTGCTGAGTGTGTTTGACCAGTCATGAGTTGGAATCATAAATTCACCGTCATGTCGGCCTACTAGCTCAGCAATGTTGCATGCCCCGCTCTCATTACAGACATTGGCGATGTCATAAACGGTGCTATTCTTATTTTCTTCTTGAGCACTCCGAAACATCTACAAAAACAATATAGTGATGTAAATTAGGAATATTTACAAGAGACTTTTAATAATGCTAGAAGAGGTAGTTGTAGCACTAGTATTGCTTGAGTAAGAATGTAAACATAACTAACCTGTCACAACTAAACCATGACTAAACTTGGTATGCCCAACTGTCATGAAGGAATATTCTATTCTTTCATGGAGACTAACCATTGTCCGACACAATAGATACCACATAATACCACATGAACATTTTGAACATTTTGATTTTGACCTGTTGGAAATAAAATTACCGAGTTACCATAACTCTAAGGGATTTTGATTCAAACGATATTTCATATATTATATAAAAACACAGCTTATCAGCGTGGATGGTTGCAACAGTTTCTCCCAAGCCATGGTTTTCAAAGAAGTGATGTACGTAAGAAATTGTAGAGTTTGCCCATTTGTCGGTTGTGACAATTTCATCAATTAGATAGTTATATTGAATATTTAGCCCGTCATTTACGCCCTGTCTTGAAGTAAATGGGACCAGGTTGTAGTGGGTCTTGGAGATAATGAAGTTCCTGGACATAATCCCAGCTATAGTGTACAGGTGCATTGAAGGAGCATGGTGAGTGTTTTTCGAGGACCTTCATCACTGTCAAATATTTTCTTGGGCCACTGTACATTGTCGTCTACATAACTCAATATCAGCTTTTGCACATTTTAGGTGATGCAGCTGATCCTTCAACATCTCACATTTCACCTCAACACCTTCATTCGAACTTTTAACAAGTCCATTGTTGTTGTTTTGGCACTTCCAGCATAGATCTGTCAAAGGCTTAGCAACCACAACCCAAGGTATCAGAAGATTCCACAGCAGACAAAATAAACAATAGTTACGAAAGGCATTTTAAATGCCTCTTTGTAATACAATCAAACACTTGTTTCGTTTCAGCTGATGAGATTAAAGAGATATCTTGGTTCCGATAACCAGGAATTCGACCAGGAAGACGAACAGCATTTTCTCGGCAAAATTGGAAATGAACTCCTTCACTTGTTGTGTTGTGCAATGTTTGTGTGTGTTTGATGGTAGCCTTCTTTTATAACCGTGTGTTCTTGGCTTTAACCCGTTATTTTCGTAGTGTTTACATAAATATATCCATGTAACGACATATTCACAAGAAAAAGAAATGCCGTTATGCAGATTTTTTCCCCAAACATTTGGTACTTCAGGTGTTGCGACTCATCCGTTGAATTGGCTTATTCAATTGTAAAAAACTGAGCACAACATATCGAGGTTTTCGGATGATAGCTCAATCATTGACACCCGACGATGTGATCTCATCCTTTGTGAATTGGAAACTGCAATGTTTTCCATCTGGCCCTTCATTGTAGTTTTGTTGTTCTCACGGGACCTCGGAATACATTCGATTTCTGAACGTGCTTGCATAAGTTACGGAAATGGCCAATGAGAAGTATTCCTGTCGAATAATTTACCATAAACGTCAATCATTTTTTAAAAATAGTAACCCCGCGAATATTGAAAGTGACATACCGTGAAGATTTTTTAGCGATTGTTCAAGATTTTGTAATGACAATGCCAAAATTTGTGTTAATTCAATTCGATTCCGATAAATTAACAGCTATTAATGCTGCATCAGAAGTGAAATGTTTAGAACTGGTCGTTGGTGCTCCATGTGAAGCTCGATTCGGGGCAAAATTATATTCTGCTCAAATATTAGCGATGGCAGGTACTCACAAATATTGAGTACCTCCCAAAGAATTTTCAATTTTTTATTTTCATCTTCGTTTTTTTACAGATACGAAAACGGAACTAAATGAATGGGAATTGTCGTGGCAAGATAATATAGATTCCATAAAACGGAAAAGAGCTCATAGCCTGGTACTTTTCTTTCCACAACCTTTTATGTACTATAAGAATCAAAACAACTTATTTTACAATATTTTACAATAACAATAGGATGATGTTGCAGTTAACAGCGACGAATCGATTCTTGACAAAAGTTCCGAACTACTAGTTCGAGTAAGCGTTTCTGTTGTTTTCATTCTATCACCTCACAAAACAATTGGGAAACAAAAATCTTTAATGGATAGGTGCACATATTCATGTTAATTCTGAAGAATCTGAATCAACCGAGAAGGAAAAACAATTTTCTTAATAGATACTGCAACTGATAGGGTTGGGGTTAGTTTTTATATTCAAGGCAGAAATTTTTGTGAAATTGAAAAAAATTGAATTCTTTCACAATTCGTGAATTAAAATACACGAAAATGTGCTCTGTATTAGATGAGAGTGAAAATTTTTAAACAACAAAAATTTCTACTATTAAGGGATATCCTGCAAAATCTTAACTCGTTAGGGGGTGTTTATATGAGACAAATCAACCTGGTTTCAGCCCGGTTAAACAAGGACCTCGGTTTGTTGAGACAGCTTTTTTTTCTATTTACACGAGGAAAATTCAGCGCGGCAAACCGGGCCAGATGTGATCACGTGGTTTCGTTTTGATTTTCTAAGCGGGTAGAAATTCATAATGGCACACATAAAAACATATCTTATGTTATTGCTGATTTTTTCTCATATAAACTCCCCCTTAATCTTAACACATTAAAAAATTTATAGAATATTTTCTCAACAACAGCTTAAAATGTCATACTCTTTAGTTTTGGATGTTAGTTTTTTCCCTGATTTTCCAGATGCTGTGAACCCTGCAAATGAGTCGAAGTGGAAAATAAATTGACGACTTATCCAATTGGATAACAGAGCCGTGCCATCTCCAACTCTGCTGCCAGCTTTGAATCATCTGATGAAGATGACGATTTACAAAGCGAACACTAAATACAACACTAGATTTACTTTACAGTCTAGATGCTTCTATTCCTGCTATTTCTCTCCCTCTTCCAGACAAATATGTTGCAGCACATATTTTGTTTTAAGCATACCAACATGGTAGATGCTGCTTTCCAACTGTTAAAGTCCCCATTAGTTCTTGCGTTTTACAACTCCACTCCCAAGTTGACGTCTACTCACAAACGGTTCCCGGAACGAAAGGTCCATAGCGTGTACATGTGTCAAAGAATACTTTATAGGCGAATTTTGCAGAACATTTTGTAGGGTAGTAGTTTCTTGATTGTTACAGGATTGGCCGATCATAAGACGATGATAAAAAGATAACTTTGTCCAATTGATTTAATTCGATTGATACGTTGTTTTCAGGACATATTCAGGACATATTTTTATTCCCTGCTTATTCAATATGTCTCTGTCCATAATAAAAACTGTTCTGTAAATTCAATATTACCTATACTTACGTTATTTACGCAGCCTTTCTAATTCAGATTCGTTTACCACCTCGGCAAAAAATTGCCGACGCAAAATCCATTATACGTCGGTATAAAAGTAGAATTTACGTCGGCAAATTGAAATCCTTTCAATTCACGAAAAATAGCAAAACTGTGCCGACCTGGGAGAGTGAATGGGTCTTTTTAGATTAACCAATAGTCCACTAAATCTAACTTATTCTGTTTTGAAAATGATGTCTGAATATACCATGGACTCCAAGCACTTTCCAACTACCGTTTACCGGTAGTTGAAACTCAATCTTGAATTGAGTTTAGAAACTCAATCATACATTGTCAATCAAACATTTTTTAGCTCTTTTATGCGTAGTATTTAAAAACATGTTCTGAGAGAGTAATTAGGCCATTATTCACCATTAGTCCCGTTGCTAAGGAGAACGACCATCGTTGCTAAGGTAATTTTGAAATTTCCTTTGTTATACGCATTCATTTCTACACCTTACGAAAGAATATGTAAACGAAAGTGGTACCACTAGGACTCGTTTTCATGTTATTCAATGAAATTAAAGAACACCTTAGTTTCCAACTCCCTACGCATGCCTCTCATGACAAGGCCTGTTAGTAGAGATTGAAATCTCTAAAATTGCGGAGCTTCCTGGACTGTAAAACTCAATCTTCTCAAAGAAAGGCGGTAGTAACCAAAAGTGCTTGGAAAAATCCCTGTATTAAGTAAATTTCCATTGTCCAGCGTCAATTTTTCCCAATTCGATTTCTAAACGGACGATAAGATCGTCTGTCTATAGAGTAGACACTAGTTTCCGTACTCTCGTGTAAATCAGGCTTTACACTCATTCCGTGTAAGTCATACTTAAAACTGCCTCAAGTGAGATGGTAGACAAGTTGTGGAACGCAAACCCGGAATTGGTTGAGACAAGCGAACATCAAGATGAGGCCAAAGAAATTATTTAACAGTTTTCAGTTTGGTTCAAAATTGTAACTTTACAATTTCGCCAAATACGTCGGCATTTACGTCGGCATTTGCAGAATGCCGACGCGAATTAGAAAGGCTGTTTACGTACTATATTTACGTTATTTACGCAAATATCGAAAATATAGTTATTTTCTTACGATAACGATAATAACGTTATTTGCTTAAATAAATTAACGATAACATCGTTACATATTATCGTTATGTAGAATAATATTCTGCCAGGTTAAAACATATGTGAGAAATAGATGAGACTAGTGTTTAAAATAGCAAAAGCTTTTCGATAAAAATCATCTTCAGTGCATAAAAACATATAAACAAGTTATCGTTAATTCTATTGTTTTATTTACGATATTTTCGTTAATAATTAACGTTAATATCGTTTGTTATCAAAATCCCCTGGAACATCACATATTATTCATCTATAACGAAGAAAGCAGACATACCAACAAGATGATCGAGCGTCATCTGCAGAGCTTCGTATGTACGAACTTCGTCTGCTGCTATCTCTTTGCCGGCAGCCGAACGTCTATATTCTTTCACAAACAAACTATCCTCCTTCTCAAACACACTGACAGTCGCATGTCGTTTCCGTTGAATTAGTTCAGTGACTGGACACATTGTAGTGCAAAGTCCAATGACCATTATCGATGACTTTTTCACCGTGATACCAAAAAAAATTTACTTTTAAAGGAATAATCTAGGAAAGAAACAACTACAGGAACAGTTATTGAATTTAACTTAAAATTGACACAACATTTATAATCCAATATTTTTCTCAAACATAACATTATCAAAATGTCAAGAAATGTCTGTTTCCTTTGGTTGTACAAAGTTGTTTCGGAAAATGAATTGAAGTTTTGGTTTCCGACCTAATCATCTGACGTCATCACCCCATAATTATCCACCTTAAAATTCAAATACCTGCACACTACAAAAGTAAAGTGTATACGTAAAACTGTCCAATACCACAAAATAACTTTTGACTGGTATAAAAATTCTTCATAAGAAAGAATAACTGAAAAAACCACTGAGACCAGTTGTATTTATTGCTGACTCTAAGTTACAATAACTGGATCTTAACCATCATATATGTGCTGCACAAAGATATACTAAAACTATCAATACAGTGTAAAATTATCCTTCAGTAAAAGATTTGTGACACAAGATTTCTTGGCAACAACCCTCAGGTTAAATCATAGCATTTCCATATTTTCACGATAATCTTATTGTAAGTCACTTCTTTTCGAAAGGGAAATTCTTCAATTCCTAATGACACAAAATATGCTGCTGCTCTAGTTTCATTGAGTTGAAATTCTCGGGCTAATTTCCATGTCTGTTCATTCGTTAGATATTCCAAGAAATCCTTATATTTCAGTCTTCTCTGAAACTTATTGTAATCAGCAACACGAAAAGTCCCATTCCCTGATTTCGTATACACTTCCGAATGATTGACACTTCCTCCATAAAGATCATGTCCATAACAAGAACAAGTTAGCACAGAGTAAGAGGTGTGATGAAAAAGCTGAAACCTTGCTTCGTATTCATTGATAGCATCCAATAACGGTTGAATTTGATAAAAATCAGCTTCAACTTTTAATAATTCAATTTCTTTGAAATCTTCAGGAAGAATCAGCTGTCCACAGCGAAGGAATTGCAAAATGTGACTGAAGACCTTAGGATTTCGATCGATGAAATAATAACCACTTTCATCTTGATATTTGGGCAAATTACCTGAAAACATTATTCCTAGCATGGATTCAGGAAACTTAACCAAAGTGGATTTTGTTGTAACAAACGTTTCACCACCAACATTCAATTTGATTAATTCATGTGTCATAATACAGGTTTTTGGTCATTCTAGAACAAGTTACATTGTAAAACATAGCCACAAAAACATTGTAACTCACCCATCGATTAACACGATATCAACAATGTCTATAGTGGAAGATTAAAATATCATAATACAATCAAATCAACCTTGATAAAAAGTGCAAAACAACAAAAGTGTGATTGAGTAATAACAACTATATAATACAAATTGCATGATGCTACGTGGTAAAATGTAATGATAACACAAAAAAATATAAAAATAACAATAATGGACGAAATTGAAGCATTACATCACATAGTAGCTTAGAATATACCTGCCTAATAAACCACTAAAATTTCTGTACCTTCAGATAATAAAACTTAAAGACCACAACACTTCCATACCTCCACAGTGATACTACTATAGGTGCAGTCCTTTTCAAAAGGAAAATCATGAATTCCAATTGATATAAAGTACGCATCTGCCTGGGCTTCATTGAATTTATATCCTTTAACTAATTTCCAAACTTCTGGTTCATTTTTCAGATAATCATAAAAAGTCTTATATTTATATTTTCTATAAAAATGAGGCTCACCACGAGAAAAAAATCCATTGATAGATTTAAAATATGTTACAAAATGCTCATGGAGATTTCTAGATCCGTAACATGCAGAATTGATAACAATATTCTGTTGGTAAGGTAGAAGTCTCGCTTCATACTCATCAATAGCATCCAACAATGGTTTAATTTGATAAAAATCAGCTTCGACCTTTAATAATTCAATTTCCTTGAAATCTTCAGGAAGAACTAATTGTGCACAGCGTTAAAATTGTAAAATGTATCCAAATACACTAGGATTTCGATCAATGAAATAATAACCATCTTCGTCTTTTACTGTAGGTAAATTACCCAAAAACATTGCTCCAAACATGGAATCCGGGAATCTAATTAAAGTAGATTTTGTTGTTATGAACTTTTCACCGCCAACATTCAGTTTGGCTAATACATTTGGCATCATCAAGTATTTTTGTTTTCTAAAACTGTCAAACATATCACAAAACAGGAATGAACAAAGCAAAGATGTAATTACAATTTCACCATACACTCAAAATTTTCAATTTCCTCAGTTACTGTAAATGTTACATTGAATGAAAAAAAACACAAAAACCTGAGTTTATCAAGTTCATACTTGTAGAGGGGATGTTACTAACAGAGAGATTATACAGAAGAGGAGTAACTTCTGCTCCTATCATGCTTCTTATAAAGAGATATTGAAAATGGAATCGTAAGCACAGATGCCAAATCATGATAATTTACAAAGGAGAGAAAAAAGCAACATAAACCTAAGAGAACAAAAATCACATTAAGCATTAAAATTTGAGCTTTTAAAAACTTAGGTAATTTCCCAATTTTCACCCAAAATACTTTACGGTAATTAGTTTTACTAATATCTAATATCCTATTATCCATATCCACACTAATATCCATGAAAGTGTGACCCTTGCATATAAGATCATTAATGTAAAACAACAAGAATGTTAAAACATGATGAACTAATAATGCAAATCTGTAAATGTAAAAGCATTTTAATTGGCTTGTCATCTCAAAACATAAATACTACTGAAAACCATAACAAGAATATTCAAGGTATCAGGGAAATATATTCATACGTTACTTCCATAGGTCTGTAATTTATAGAAACACCTATATAGTTACTTTCAAGTAAGCAAAATTAATCTAGAAATGGTAAAATAATGTTACGAAATCTTTAATATGATAAAACTAATTTGTTTGTTATTTTTGTATTTGTCAACAGCTCATTTCCAGACCCATTTCTTTTGTTCTATTGACATCTACATTACTGCAATCCTCAGTTCCACATATCTAACAGTTTAATTTGATTTGTGCAATTCACACATCAACAATTTTTAGATTAAAATCTGTATACCGAGTGAGTCAAAAAAGTACCGGTGTTTCACAAAAAATATCTTTAAATTGAATTATTATGAAAGATAGTTTTTTTATTTCTGATTGAGGAATCCGCTTGGTACATTTTGGTGTATCATTCTTCTAATTTGGTTGAGTAGAAAAAAAGTTATGGACAAAAAACTGGCCCTTGTAAAAATCTTTTAAAATGGACTATCTTTAAACTATCTTTCAAAATTTTTCAATCTAAAGATATTTTTTGTGAAACAACGGTATTTTTTTTTGACTCACCCGGTATACCAAAGGATGGAAGATTTTCAAAAATGGTCAACAGACTTGTCAATCAACTTTTCAAAACTGAAAGCTGAAAGTTGAAGAACTTATGAAAAGTAATACGAAAAGCAAGTAATAAACAATGTGACTAACATATTTAACACAAAATTTCAAAATTTCATCTATTCAAAGCACAGTGAGATAGACACAAGGAAGAAAACAAAACAACAAAACAATAAAATGATTGTGCAAAATAAAATGACTACATAAAAGAGGAATGATGAACACCTTTCATCACAAAAACATTTTCATCTACCATTAACATCTTAAAATACCACACTTGAACAATTTCTTTAAATCATCAGGAAGAACGAATTTAGGAATTAAAGCAAAGAAAAAGCAGACATACCAACAACATGATCCAGCCTCATTTGCAGAGCTTCCTAAGTACATACTTTGTCTACTGTTATTTCTTTGCCGGCAGGGGGGCTTATTCGAGATGGGCGCTTATTCGAAAGAGGCGCTTACAAAAATTTTTCGAAAAATAAGGATTAAAAATTCAAAGATCAACGTTCTTTTTCACATGTTTTACATCTGTCAGGAGAACAAAAGTCAAACACGTAAATACACGTTGTCGTTTTTATAATAAACCGGTTTATAAGGAACCTAGTACTAGAATCTTCAAAACTTAAGAAACTTTTACTGCTACAAATTATTCCTGCTTTCCGAGATAAGAAACATTTTTTTGTATTTTCGTAAAATATAAATCATGCTTGGAAGAAAAAAATGCATTAAATATCAATATCCTCGTCACTATCATGGTCTTCATCGACGATTAGTTCCTTAGGACAGGCATCTGCCATATCGATTTCATCAGGAACAAACGGGTTCAGTTCAGGAGTGTTCATATACTCTAGTTGCTTTTCCAACATAGAGCGCCCATCGCTACAAGGCTGACCTTCTTTAAATTTAAGAAGTTTCCTGATAAGAGAACAAAAAAGAATAGAAATTGTCAAAAAAAATTGGCGCTTATTCAAGAGGGGCGCCTATTTGAGAGGGGTGCTTATTAGAACGATTACGGTATTTCTTAAACATAACATTATCAAACTTAAGGGCTCAACGTACCTTTTACTCACATATGCATTGCATAACTTTTTCCGTTATTTCTTTTTACCAGTACATTTTAAGTAAAAATATTTCTTGAATTCGTGTGGAGCAATAAATTTTCTTTCCAACGGTGTATAAAATCATATAATTTACATAAATAATAAGGAAGTAATAAGTCTGTAAAAGTGATCAAAAATACTTTTGTGCGCTTCTTTGAGCTCTAAGAAAAAGGTTTTTTTGAATGCTATTATTTTGTTGTGTCTCATTTAACGGGTTTCAGAAGAACAACAGTTTTTTGTTTTTTCCAAACTTCTGCACCATTGGATAGTTGAAAACAATCACAGATTTTGAGCCATTCAGGAATTTTCTCTCAAATCACAGGCACACTTTTCATTAACAGGCTGTGCAAAGTTTTAAACGAAACGAGTCACTTGCTGGGAAGATGAAGCTCAAAGAAGGTAGAGTATATGACAAATTCCATTAAAGGTTGTCATAACTTAGAAATGTTGAATAATGAAAAATGCCCATAACTTACTCAAAAAGCAATATTTTTCCCTATAAATTAAAATTTTGTGTAATAATAACCTAATGATTACATCTGTCTTTTGACTTTTGAAACGTACGCTGAGCCCTTAACCCTCAGAGAACAAAATCACATTAAGCATTAAAAAATTGAGCTTTTAAAAACTTAGGTAATTTCCCATTTGTCACTTAAAATACTTTATGGTACTTAGTTTTACTAATATCTTTTAACTTCCATTAAGTATGAGCCTTCCATGTAAGATCACCAATGTAAAACAACAAGAATATTAAAACATGATGAACTTGTAAAATGTAAATCTGTTAATGTAAAAGCATTTGAATTAGCTTGCCATTTCAAAACATAAATACTACTGGAAACCATAACAAGCATATTCAAGCTATCAGGGAAAGACTTGCAAGCTAAGAAAACAATGCATTAGATGAACATTCTGAAACGAGTTTCATCCTGGGATGAAATGGAAAAGGTTTACATGTGTGCTTCATCCCGGAATGAAATCATGTTAATTTCTCCCCGGGATGAGTAGTTTCATCCCGCGATGAAATGTGCTTTTACTTGCCTTGCGTATGATAAATCAAAACTGAACTTTGATTAAAAAGAACTGATAAAGTAAGAAAAGTGTAGAAAGATGACTAATGAACAGAGAAAATTTTCACTTTTAACTGCAACTTTTTCAACAATTTTAACAGTTGTACCCCCTTCTTATGCAGTTACACGTAGTAGTTTTCCTAAAAAGAAAATGTATTAATGGTTATTTTGAGAGGTAGTTTCATGTAAAAGTTTATAAATGTTGCTCTATATCTGAAATGATAATAAAACAAACCCTTTTCCTTGATTCTCTCTTCCACTCATCTTAAAACCGCGTCCATGTGCCAAAGGAACGAAAGAAAACTTTTCGTGTCAAGATGAGATTTCATGTCATGATGAGATTTCATCCCGCCAAAAACATGTAAACAACATAAACGTTTTGACCTGACACAGGGAGCAACTGGTCCTGGGATGAAATTTTTACGTGTTAACCCCCCTTATAAAAACTAATTTGTTTGTTATTTTGTTATTTGTCAACATCTCATTTCCAGACCCATTTCTTTTTGTTTTATTGACAATACTGACATCTACAACCCTCTGAGTATTGCAATAACAGACCTCCAAGACATCAAATGTGTACAAAGCTGTTCAAAAGAACCCAATAAAGCTTCACCAACATATTTCACAAGGTATTTACAGAAAAACATCCTTATCAGGTTAAATCATTCACTGATAACATCTAATAACAGTTGAATTTGATAGAAATCAGCTTCAATTTAACAATTCAATTTCTCAGGAAAAATCAGCTGTCCACAGCAAAGGAATTTTAAAGTGCGACTGAAGATCTTAGGATTTCGATCGATGAAATAACAACCACTTTCATCTTGATCTTTGGGCAAATTACCTGAAAACATTATTCCAAGCATGGATTCAGGAAACTTAACCAAAGTGGATTTTGTTGTAACAAACGTTTTACCACCAACATTCAATTTTTTAAGATTAAGATTTTTTAAGATTTAAAGATTAATTACAGGTTTAATTCTAGCTACAAAAACATTGTAACTGATAAACGTAATATAATCAGTGTGGAACATTAAAATATCGTAATACAATCAACTTAACTTTGCCTCAGCAGAACATCATCAGGAACGTTTGAACAGAATTGAATGGAAGCAGGATGAAATATAGAGTTCATAATCAAAAATGAAACTTCTCGTTATACTCTTTTTAATAAAGCTTAATGCCCTGAAGAATATCTTCAATTAATAAAAATAAAAGTAAAAATATTAAAAAAATTGAAGCATTATATCACATAGTAGCGACCTTAAGTTGAGCGACGTACGACGACAACAAAAACATAAAGGAATCCCCTTGTCATAATACGCATGCACATTTTCAGAATTACGTTGTAGAACTCTAACCTGAACGTGAAATCAGCCATTTCCACGTTGTCTGGCGACAAAACGCATGCATTCAAAATAATGGCTGAGGAAACACAGTGAGTTGTTTAGTTTTGTTGTTTCCATACTTTCTAACCTTTGATAATTCATTTTTTACTAAATCTCTAGCTGTTTGATATTTTGCGAAATACTTTTAGTTTATATTATGCAACTTTTTCACTTTCATATTTATAGACAAAGAATGAAGTGGAGCGACGAACATAACATAATATTATTTAGAGAAATCCTGTCATTTGAACCCTTCTCTCACAAGCATGGGAGTGAAGAACGTGGAAAGTGCTGGGAGAGAATTGCTGAATCACTGAATAAATTTCAAGATGATGAATTGTTTTATAAAGTAAGCCAGCAATCTGTACGTGACAGATACAACTACTCAGAGAAAAAATTTAAAGAAAAAGTTCGAGCAGAAGAACATGCAACTGGGATTTGTCCAGAGGAGGAATCAGAAATACATCGAGACATTATGGAGCGTTTTAGAGAGACCCAACAACTACCAATTGCAAAAAATTACCAAAAAGACCTTGGACCCAGGAGATAAGCAACAAAGTTTAGAGACATTTAGGCAAACATTAAAAAGAAACTCAGATGATGAACCCCAACCACCAAAACATAGAAACACTGGAACTGAAACATTTCGTTTTTTAAAAGAGAAAGCTGACTCAGATAAATAAAAAAGAAAAAAGTAGAATTGAAGAAATGGTTAATGAAAGAGAGAGAGAAAAAATTCGTCTTCAACAAACACAAGTAGAACAACAACAACAATTAAATGTGGCTTTCTTTCAAGGTATGCAACAACAACAGCAACAGTTAATGGTTGCTTTATTTGAAGTTCTGAAAAATAAAAACAATTAAGTTCTAGCTAAGTTTATTGCATGTTTTTAATATGTTTATTTTTTATCTATTATGTTCATATGTTTGTTTATGTTCTTTTTTTTCCTTAACAGCCCGGGAGAAATTAAAGTTTTTTACTTGTGTTATATTTTTTTTCTATATAATACAGAAACGATATTTTTTCAAAAGCCCTAAGATGTATCCTTGGAATCTAAACAAAGAAGTTTTTTATTGATCTCTTTTTTTTATTACTCATCAACTGTACATATTTTTCAAATGTTTTCTTGTCTGGAAAACTTGTCTGTATTTTCCTGTCTAGACAACAATTGCTATACATATATCTTTACAAGATTGTTTACTTGTCACTGCTTATGTTATGCTCGTGCAAACTTAAGGTATAAAAACGAAAACGAAAACTTACGACGCCTGTTGGTTGCCGTCGCCGTTGTACGTTGCTCAACTTAAGGTCGCTAGCAGCTGAAGAACATACCTGTTAAATAAACCATTTATTGGAAGCTAAAATTTCTGTATGTTAGTATGATAGGAAACCTCAAATACCACAACACTTCCATACCTCCACATTGATGCTACTATAAGTGCAGTTGCTTTCAAAAGGAAAATTATCAATTCCAATTGATATAAAGTATGCATCTGCCTGGGCTTTACTGAATTTATATTCTTTGACTAATTTCCAAACTTCTGGTTCATTTTTCAAATAATCATAAAAATCCTTATAATCACGCCTTTTATGAAAAGCATATTGATCAGAATAATATCGATTACCTAAAGATTTAAAGTATGTAAATTGCTTAAAACTTTCGCCATAACCGCTGCTTTTATAACATGTTGAAGTGATCACAGTGTTGGGTCGGAATGGTTGAAGTCTTGCTTCGTAATCATCAATAGCATCCAATAATGGTTTGATTTGATAGAAATCAGCTTCAACTTTTAATAATTCAATTTCCTTGAAATCTGCGGGGAGGATCAGCTGCCCACAGCGTAGAAATTGTAAAATGTGTCCAAAAACATTAGGATTTCGATCAATGAAATAATAACCATCTTCGTCTTTTACTGTAGGTAAATTACCCAAAAACATTGCTCCAAACATGGAATCCAGGAATCTAACTAAAGTAGATTTTGTTGTAACAAACTTTTCACCACCAACATTCAGTTTGGCTAATTCATTTGGCATTATCAAGTAATTTTGTTTTCTAAAACTGTCAAAAGTATCACAAAACAAGAATGAACAAAGCAAAGTGTAATTACAATTTAACCATAGACCAAAGATTTTTCAATTTCTTCAGTTACTGTAAATGTTACATTGAATGAAAAAAGCCACAAAAACCTGTATATACCTGAGAATAACTTGTAGTGGGGATGTTACTAACAGAGAGACTATACAAGAGTAACTTCTGCTCCTGTCATGCTTCTTATAAAGGAATATTGAAAATGGAATCGTAAGCACAGATGCCAAATCATGATAATTTACAAAGGAGAGAAAAAAACCAACATATCAAAAGAATTTTTGTGGAACTTAAACCTAAGAGAACAAAAATCACATTAAGTATTAAAAACTTGAGATTTTAAAAAACTTAGGTAATTTCCCATTTTTCACCCAAAATACTTTATGGTACTCAGTTTTACTATCTTTTACTATCTTTCAACTTCCATTAAGTATGACCCTTGCATATAAGATCATTGTAATGTAAAACAACAAGAATGTTAAAACATGATGAACTTGTAAAATGTAAATCTGTAAATGTAAAAGCATTTGAATTAGCTTGCCATTTCAAAACATAAATACTACTGGAAACCATAACAAGCATATTCAAGCTATCAGGGAAAGACTTGCAAGCTAAGAAAAAAATACATTCATATGTTACTAACATGGGTCTGTAATTTATAGAAACACCTATAGAGTTACTTTCAAGTAAATATAAAATTAATCTAGGAATAATAAATAATGTTACGAAATCTTTAGTTGAAACGTTTTCTTTTTCTAAAAGTGCCTTTTAAATATTCTAAGATAATGAACTGTTATAAAGGCTATGATAAAACTAATTTGTTTGTTATTTTGGTATTGTCAACAGGTCATTTCCAGACCCATTTCTTTTTGTTCTTTTTGTTCTATTGACAATGCTGACATCTACATTACTGCAATCCTCAGTTCCACACATCTAACAGTTTCTTTTATTTGAAGGAATCTTTAGATGAAAGATATTTTAACACCATGATGGAGATCAGAAAAATTGATTAACACAGCCTTTTAACAACATGATGTCATTCTTTGTTGTTTTCGAGATATGTTATTTTCAAAATATCAGATAATAATGATTTATGCAATGCACACATCAACAATTTTCAAAGTGAAATCTGTATATGCCAAAGGAAGGGAGATTGTGAAAATTGTCAACAGACTTGTCAATCAGCTTTTCAAAACTCAAGCTGAAAGTTGAAGTATGAAAAGTATGATACGAAAAGCAAGTAATAAACAATACGACCAACATAATTAACAAAAAATTACAAAATTTCATTCCTTCAATTCAAAGAACAGTGAAATGAACACAAGGAAAAAAACAAAACAAAAAAACAAAAAAAATGATTGTGTAGTGATTATGTTAAAGGAAGAATGATGTAAACCTTTCTTTCTTCAAAAAAAATGTTTTGATCTGCCATTAAAACCTTAAAATATCACACATCAATAATTTCTTTAAATCATCAGGAACGGAATTGATGAATTATATTCAGGAATTGCAGCAATGAAAAAGTAGATAAAATAAAATGATCCAGCATCACCGTCAGAGCTTCGTAAGTGTTACATCTTTGCTGGCAGCCAAACGCCTGCACTTTTTCAGAACAAAAAATCTCCCTTCTTAAATACTGACAAATGCATGTCGTTTCCATTGAACTATTTCAGTGACTGGGCATACTGTAGTGCTGTAGTCTGTTGACCATTACCAAAGAGTATTCCACCGTGATACCAAAACTATTTACTTTTAAAGGAATAATCAAGGAAAAAAACAACTAAAGGAAAAATCGTTTGAGTTTAACTTTAAATTGACACAATATTTATAATCCAATATTTTTCTCAAACATAACATTAAGAAACTGTCCTTTGATTACAAGTTGTTTTGAATGATGAATCGAAAAATTTTGGTTTTTGACCTAATCATCTGATGGTTATTTCTATTTCCATATTTCTCCACCTCATCTATTTACTTTGAATGTATTATAAACAAATTTTACATAAATGAAAATTGAAATATTTTCTATGAGAACTTTAACAACAACAGGACAATGTAAACTATTACTATTAAGTAGCTCTCACTATTATGAATGCCCCCGCAATGGACAGACCTATGGTTGGAAAGGTTTTACAAAACAACAAATAGTTTAATGAGTAGTGTAACCATGTGGCATAGTGTAGCTGTGGCTACACTAAATTGGGATAATGCAAACCAAATAGATGTAAATTTAAACTGCTGAAAATCTGCGCAAAACTTTGTTACTTTTTGCTAATATATAAACTTTGATTCAAAACAAAAACAGTAGCCAAAATTTTATTATATAAAAAGGAAAAAAAAAAAAAGAAAAGAAAACACAAAAAGTTGGAAGATGAGGAGGAGGAGGAGGATGATGTACAAAATCGAAAACTGACTTTCGCCTATCTCCTGAAACTACTAAGCCTCCTCTATTTATTCACAACTATTATTTAATACTTGCATTGTCGAAATGGCGCATTTTGTATTACAACATAAACTTTCAACTAAAAACTTTGTTTATTCCTGAAATTTAACAATCCCAGACCTCCAAAACATCAAATGTGCACAAAGTCGTTCAAAAGAACCCAATAAAGCTTCACCCACATATTACACAAGGTCCTTACAGAAAAACATCCTTATATCTACAGGTCTGGGAATTACACATCAACTTTTGGATTAAATAACAAAATTCAAATATCTCCACCTTACAAAAGTAAAGTATACATAAAATAACTTTTGACTGGTGTAAACATTCTTGATAAGAAGAAAGAATAATAGAAGAATCCACTGAGAGCGGTTGCATTTATTGTTAGATAACGTAATATCAACAATGTCTGTAGTGGAGCATTAAAATAATCATAATACAATCAAATTAACTTTACTAAATAAAAAAAGTGCAAAACAACCAAAGTGAGTGCGATTGAGTAAAAACAGCTAATGTTGCACGATAAGCTGTGTGTTTCCATATTCTCTTTCATGCTCATCACCTTTGTTGCAATCAGCATTCTACAGACACGGTCACTCTTCCTCAAATGATTTTCTCATTATTATGGCGTTGCCATTTTCCCTTTCACCTAAGGTGATACTTTTTGTGTCCGGCCACTCTCATTATCATATAGCTGTTGGTTTTATTATTTGAATAAGCGTTGTGGTAAAAACATTGTGGCTTTAGAAACATATAGGATTAAAAGACCAACAATTATATTTTCGCGATATATTTCGATAATTTTTTATCATCATCAGGCTAAAAGTAAAATCAGTAAAACAGTTATAAACAGCTAAAAAATGGTAGATTAAAATATATACAAGAAGTCAGACACACAACTTCATTTCAACAACTATCACAATTTAATCACTAGAGCTCTCGAACGATATTCGTCTTTAGTGGGATTGCATTTTATTACGTGTAATAGCAGTATTAGTTTTGAAAACGTTCATATAATTGCATCGACATATAGATCATTGACGTATTTAATGACCCTAGAAGCTCTATGGATCAGTGAACTCAAACCATCAATTAATACTAAAGACGAATATCGTTCGAGAGCTCTAGTGATTAAATTGTGATAGTTGTTGAAATGAAGTTGTGTGTCTGACTTCTTGTATATATTTTAATCTACCATTTTTTAGCTGTTTATAACTGTTTTACTGATTTTACTTTTAGCCTGATGATGATAAAAAATTATCGAAATATATCGCGAAAATATAATTGTTGGTCTTTTAATCCTATATGTTTCTAAAGCCACAATGATTTTACCACAACGCTTATTCAAATTGGAATTGCAACGTAGTGAGTGCTGGCCGAAGTTTCTTCGATATCAAACAGCCCTGCGTAAAGTACAAAATCACAAACTGCGATCAGATTTTCTTACAGAATGCCTGAAAGCAGATATCATACCACGTTTCTTGAAGTTTCGGATACCAAACAACGGTTGTTTTGATGATACAACAGTTCATGACTTTCAACTAAAGTTATTACGGAAAGAGATTTTTACCACGAAAAGAGATGTAACTTCAACCGCAGCGAAACTCGAAACAGTGCGTAATGAGTTGAGACAGATAATACCAGTCAAATGTATTCCATCTTTGGTATTTTATACAAGATTAGACACCAATGCATACCGACACGAATTAGCAGATCGCCATCACAATAAACTAACATTGCTATCTAAGGAGCAAGAGAAACCTCTTCTGAATATACATAATACTGTTATTTGTTATAATCTGACAAAACAACCACCAAAACATGTAATTGAAACGCTATCGCTGGGTCCAAGGAACTCTATTCTTGACAAATTTGATAAAAAAGAAGTGCTAGTGGAATTAGACGGTTTAATGGATTTCTGTAAAAAGAATAATTTTGATGAGGAAATGATAACTGATATTAATGTTAAAACACTTTCATATATAAAAAACTGTCAAAAACAAAAAACACCCAGAAATTTGATGTTAACGAGAAAGTATCTCACTGAGAATGGATTACTTGCGTTACCGTTTGACAAAGGTATCGGTTTTTGTATTATGTCGAAAGAAGATTACGATAAGAAAATCAAGAAAATCACTGATTTACCGCAGTTTGAGAAAGTAGAACCTAGGAGGAAAAACGAGAGGAACATTATCATAAAAGAAGAGGAGAGATTGAATAATATGTTGAAAAATCTGAAAAGTAATGGAAAGATAAGCGAGGAATTATGCAAAAAGCTTCACACAGTAGGTAGCCAACCACCTAGACTGTATGGTCTCGCCAAAGTACACAAGAATGACACTCCTCTCAGACCAGTGTTATCAATGCCCGGTTCCCCTTATCATAAAATAGCTTTACAAGTTTCGGAATGGTTATCGGTTGTTAAAGAGTGCAACATAAACACATCTTCGAAGCAGATATCTGAATCTCTACCCACAATTAAGTTAAATGATGATGAAGTAATTGTAAGTTTTGATGTGACATCTTTATACACAAACGTCCCTGTGAAAGAAGCCATTGATGATTGTACTAACCTTTTATTTTCTGGCCGATATAAAACGCCACCTGTAGACAAGGAAACTTTTCGACAACTTTTAACTGTTTGTAGTTCCAATGTAGTCATGCAAACAAATGATGGATTCCACCGTCAAATTGATGGTCTTGCTATGGGCAGTCCCCCTGCACCACAAATCGCAAATGGTTGGATGAGTAAATTTGATTCAAAAATCAAAGATAATGCAAATTTGTTCTCACGTTACATGGATGATATTTTGAGAAATATTTTAAGAACTCAGATAGATATAAAACTTGCTGAAATCAACAATCTCCACCCATCATTAAAATTTACTATAGAAAGAGAAAGTAATAATACATTAGCCTTCTTGGATATGTTAATAACACGGACAGGAAACACATTACAATCTACTTGGTACCAAAAGAAAACTGACACTGGTCTGACCATGAACTTCCACAGTCTAGCTCCACTAAAATATAAGAAATCAGTTGTGTCAGGATTTATTCACCGAATTTTCAGGTCTTGTAGTAATTGGAGTAATTTTGATGAAAGTTTAGTGCGTGCAAGGAAAATATTACTCGACAACCAGTATCCACAAAGGTTTTTCGAACCCATTATCAAACGAACCCTGGAAGATATAATAACGAAACAAAATGACAACGATAAGAATGAAGAAGAAAAGAAAGAAGAGGATAAGGAGGAGAAAATGGTTTTCGTTCAATACCGTGGTCGAGTGTCTGAGAAGTTTGAAAACGCACTAAAGAGAACGAATGCACCATGTAAAATTATTTTTACTTTGAGAAAGGTGAAAACTGTATTGCCGTCCCTGAAACCAAAAGTTGATATATCGTTGAAAAGCAAAGTTGTATATAAAATTAATTGTCCGTGCTGTAATGCATGCTATGTCGGCCAAACAAGTCGTCATCTACTTTGCCGGATTCGGGAACATCGACGAAGGAGTAGCCCTGTGGGATTGCATTTTATTACGTGTAATAGCAGTATTAGTTTTGAAAACGTTCATATAATTGCATCGACATATAGATCATTGACGTATTTAATGACCCTAGAAGCTCTATGGATCAGTGAACTCAAACCATCAATTAATACTAAAGACGAATATCGTTCGAGAGCTCTAGTGATTAAATTGTGATAGTTGTTGAAATGAAGTTGTGTGTCTGACTTCTTGTATATATTTTAATCTACCATTTTTTAGCTGTTTATAACTGTTTTACTGATTTTACTTTTAGCCTGATGATGATAAAAAATTATCGAAATATATCGCGAAAATATAATTGTTGGTCTTTTAATCCTATAGGTTTTATTATTGTTGATATTAGCCATGTCATTGTGATACGCCCTGATATCTTCTGCACGATACTATGCGTTAAAATGTAATGATCTCCTAACATACAAAAAAAAAAAAAATAGTAATAATACTAAAAAAAATTGAAGCATTATATCATATAGTAGCTAAGAATATACCTGCCAAATAAATTTCTGTACGTTAAGATAGCCAAGCTTAAATACCACAACACTTCCATACCTCCACATTGATGCTACTATAAGTGCAGTCGCTTTGAAAAGGAAATTCATAAATTCCAATTGATATAAAATATGCATGTGATTGGGCTTTACTGAATTTATATTCTTTGACTAATTTCCAAACTTCTGGTTCATTTTTCAAATAATCGTAAAAATTCTTATAATCATAACTTCTATGAAAATCAGGTTGACCACGATGAAAATGACCACCTAAATATTTAAAGTATGTCAAAAATTGCTCAACAATTTCTCCATAACGCATTCCATAACATGTAGAAATGATCACAGTATTGGGTCGGAATGGTTGAAGTCTCACTTCGTAATCATCAATAGCATCCAACAATGGTTTAACTTGATAAAAATCAGCTTCAACCTTTAATAATTCAATTTCCTTGAAATCTTCAGGAAGAACTAATTGTGCACAGCGTAAAAATTGTAAAATGTATCCAAATACACTAGGATTTCGATCAATGAAATAATAACCATCTTCGTCTTTTACTGTAGGTAAATTACCCAAAAACATTGCTCCAAACATGGAATCCGGGAATCTAATTAAAGTAGATTTTGTTGTTATGAACTTTTCACCGCCAACATTCAGTTTGGCTAATTCATTTGGCATCATCAAGTATTTTTGTTTTCTAAAACTGTCAAAGATATCACAAAACAGGAATGAACAAAGCAAAGATGTAATTACAATTTCACCATACACTCAAAATTTTCAATTTCCTCAGTTATTGTAAATGTTACATTGAATGAAAAAAAACACAAAAACCTGAGTTTATCAAGTTCATACTTGTAGAGGGGATGTTACTAACAGAGAGATTATACAGAAGAGGAGTAACTTCTGCTCCTATCATGCTTCTTATAAAGAGATATTGAAAATGGAATCGTAAGCACAGATGCCAAATCATGATAATTTACAAAGGAGAGAAAAAAGCAACATAAACCTAAGAGAACAAAAATCACATTAAGCATTAAAATTTGAGCTTTTAAAAACTTAGGTAATTTCCCAATTTTCACCCAAAATACTTTACGGTAATTAGTTTACTAATATCTAATATCCTATTATCCATATCCACACTAATATCCATGAAAGTGTGACCCTTGCATATAAGATCATTAATGTAAAACAACAAGAATGTTAAAACATGATGAACTAATAATGCAAATCTGTAAAGCATTTTAATTGGCTTGTCATCTCAAAACATAAATACTACTGAAAACCATAACAAGAATATTCAAGGTATCAGGGAAATACATTCATACGTTACTTCCATAGGTCTGTAATTTATAGAAACACCTATATAGTTACTTTCAAGTAAGCAAAATTAATCTAGAAATGGTAAAATAATGTTACGAAATCTTTAATATGATAAAACTAATTTGTTTGTTATTTGGTCAGCGCCGCAAGGTAGCTGATCTTTCATTTCCCCGTGTCTGTCAGTCAGTCAGTCCCGTGTTGCAGGTCTTTACGCCCCAGTTTAACGCCCGTTATTGCTAACTTTCAATTTTGCAGTTTAAAATGAGAAAACTTAAGCTGAAGTAATTACTTTTAGAAGATAAGAGTGCTAGAATATTACATGTAAGTATTACATACAAAAAGTGTTGAATTTCAGTATTCTATAAAAAGAAATTGTCTGTTTAAATGCGCCCTCCTTTCTCACCCAAATTCCAGTGCATTCTGGGATCGAACCAATACCATGCTGCTGCTTCTGCTTAAACGTTCATGTTGACGAGGAGCTTTTCATAATTATTACGAAAGAATACTGCGGAATTAATTGTATTGTATCAGTTAATTGTATTAATTGTACCAATTCTGAAACCACGTATCCAAATTTGAAATACGATTGTAAAAACGAGGAAGAAAAAGAGCCAGGTAAGAAAATATATCATAATTAAATTATACATATATAATCATGATGAGAAGACTACTGTAAGTTGTGGCTTTTGACTTGACCTAAAATACATAATTTCTATTGTGGAGTAATTAGAACTATATGCCCTTAGATTTGATAGAAGCTTTAATTGGCCCCCATATTTTTTTACTGATATGAAGTCTGAAATTGTGCTCATCGCACTTTAAAAACTGGTGGGAAAAAGATAGTATAAAAAGCCAGGAAAATTCTTTCTCACAGATCTAAGATCATTATTATATATTATCTTAGGGGAAGAATTTTTGGTGACAAGAAAATTTGGTGGAAATGTAAAAGTTCATTGCATAAAACTTTGCAGGAATTTAATTTGGTGGACATAAATAAATACTTATATACAGTGCAAAAAAGTTCTAAGATTTTCATCAACAAAATAACAGAACAAATTCTTAGCAATGTTTAATACTGAATCAGTAAATTAAAGAGTCCTTCGTCATTGTCATTGATAATAAAATTGAAGTTCTTTCTGAATCATCATCTTCATATTCTCAATCAGAATCATCGGCACACAATGTACTTTTCCAATTAAATTCATCAACTGGTTTCACTTTCAAAGACGTCAGATTATGGTATTTTACAGAAGAATCTTAATCTCATACATACCTTGAGGGAATAAATTCTCGCGGGAATTGAATTTTGCGAATCGAAAAAAATGGATTTTTCGCGAATTTACAAAAGTCTAAATTTTCACGAGAATTTAATTTCGTGAATGGCTAACAATCACTTTCGCAGGAATTTATTTTCACAATCTTGAAGAATATACAAAATTTTCAGTTAAGGATAGGAATATTTGAAGCTTATCACAAGTCACGACCAATGTAATCAAAAAGAAAATGATTGATATAGATTTAACTGACTAGTGAAATATGAGTTTTCCATTGTCTTTATGTCCCGCATTCAGCAAATCTGGGCCGGAGAAAAATAAAAAGCATTACTGGCTACGCACAGGTTTAGTTTAAGGAATTCCATTATAATGAATTGGGTATAAAAACAATATGGATTTTCTTGGCAGGAGTTTAAAAATCCCAAATCAGAAGACATTTTTTTCACGAGAATTTAATATTGTGAATTTGAACAAATCAAATTTTTTGCGAGAATTTAAAAATGTGCTTCCCGGGAAAATTTCTTTCCCTAAAGGTATACTTTGTATTTTTCTTAATGTTTGTAGAAAAGATTATCACTTTAGAAAAAGAAATATATATAGTAAGTCATATTACGGTAAATTTTCTTGTAAAAAGAAGTCACCCTAATTAAAATGGATTTTTTTATTTGATCGAGATTATTTAACATTCTTTTTAAAACAAGATATTTTGAGATCAATTAGACCTAAGATTCAGTGTATGAAATATTTGCATAATTATGTACTTCTCTCTAGTTTGCATGTTCTGTGAGTGGGAGCTTTATGAAATATTAGAATATGCGAAGCTAAGAAAAATTATGCAATGAATATTCCTATAATTTTAATTTTCATGAATATTTTAGAATTGCTAACCTGATGAAGTCACGTAAGATGACGAAATATTGTTAATCAAACAAGCTGTTGTTTATATATATACCGGGTGGGCCAAAAAAACGCAACATGAATTAGGGGGCTCAATAGATTCTTCTCAATTAGAAAGATTCAGTAACAGTTTTTGGGGAGCAGTTTCTACAGTTAAAGTGGAACGTTTGTTTAAAATTTCAGAACGAAACAAGTAAGTTTCGTCAAGTTATGTATTTTTTAGCATAAGTAACTAAATTTCAATTGTTACATTTTGTTACAAAACTGACGTCAAAAATAAATTTTACAGGAAAAATTCTTTTCTAATGACGAAAAGTCGCGCAAACTTCTTCCGAAATTAAATTGTAAAATAAATAAATCATTGACAAGAATGAGAATCTATAGGGTGTATAGCTCACTTGGTAAGACGGTTGGCTTGTAATACAAGGGTGAAAGTTGGTAGTGGTTCAAATCCTGGCACTTTAGAATGCTAATGCGACATGAAAATATAGAATAATAATAATGTATGCAACGAAAAGGTATATAAGTGAGATACATATGTGCATGATGTGATGTAATGAACAAGTGCCTCAAATTACATAAATAAAACCACAGCCACCTATCAGTCTAGTATGTGCAAGTTCTCTGCCTTAAATCTGAGGTGTACATTCCTGGTGGAGGCCCACATCAGTGGATAACACTGCCAGTTCCCCCCGGCCTCGTTAAAATAAATTAAAAAAAAAAAAAAAAAAATAGTTCACAAAATGATCATAAAAAAATCATCTTAATACAGTTTCCTTCACTTTCGGAAACCGCGTTTAGAAGCGGAACGAACTGTTTCAGTGTTTTTCTGATTTCTTTTGTATCCTTTGCGACCTCGGGCCAAACTTTTCGAATCTTTCTCTTTAACTCATTGATATCTTTGAATGGATTTACCAAATCTGTCCTCATAGACATAGATCTTGTCCCAGAAATGGTAATTCAGTGGATTACAATCAGATGAGGCAGGTGACCATTCTGTGTGTTTGATAAATCGTTTGTTCAATTTTTCTCTGAGAAGATCTTCAACAAGCGTTGAACGATGTGATGGAGCACTGTCTTGCAAAAAGATCCACCGTTCATGTTTCAAGAGATGTTTGATATTAGGGAGGCTTCCTGGATCGTCCTCTTGAGAGCATACGAGTTCCTCAACACAATCTTTGTTTTCTTTAGTGGTGACTGGTCTACCCGAACCTGCTTTTCTCTCCATGGAACCACTTTCCTTGAACTTTTTTAAAAGACGATAAACAGATACCCGATCCCAGTTTTTCGTAGGATGTTCCACACAGATTCTATTGGCATTCCAACCCTTTTCAATAAAATCGTTTTTAATAACAGCTTTTTCATCGCTAGAGAACACCATTTTCTTTGAAAAAAATTTTCGCGATATTGTCTAACCAAGGTATGATCTGGAAATGAAGTGTAAGGACTTAAGCAATGCAACGGACTCAAAATAATGAATTGAAAACATTGTAGTGCAAAGCGTAGCAGAAGTAGTTGACCAGAAAAGAACGCGCTTTAGCATCATAAGTGTATGTAGTAACTTTAAACACATTACAACTTTTTACGTCAGTTTTGTAACATTTTGAAAATAGAGGCCTTCCCTAAAATTTGTATAAAACATTTTTTATTCAACTTTATGGATTGGTTGCTTTAGAGAATGATCCTAGGCGGTTGGATATTGCTTTGTATAAAAATTGTAATCACAGCCTAAGCTATTCTTGAGATATACTCACTTGAACTTATGTTGCGTTTTTTTTGGCCCACCCGGTATATATATTATGAACAATTAAAAACACATCTTTTTACAAATTTTCGATATTTTACATCTCTTTATCAAGTTAAAAATGATACAAATGTTAAACGTTTATATAGAGAAAAAAATTAAAAATTAAAATTAACAAGAGGTTAGGTTTGAATAAAGATCGTGATCAAAAGTTAAGAATGTGCGTGCAGTTAAAATGATAAAAGACTCAAGAGTGTGACGGCGCAAAGGATTGTATAAAACAATGGTACTCAAGAATGAATTGCACGTATTTTCTAAAAAAGACTTGAAAACACAGAATGAGAAAAACACAGAACAAAAAAAGTTTAAGCAACAGAACGATGTAATACAGAATGGTCACTCCGACCTACCCCGATTCTTCGTAAGAGGAGAGAGGAAATGAACCTTACACAAGCACACTTGAAAACAAATAAATACACATAGAGGTACTAAATATAAGATGGTCTACCAGGTAAACTCTCTGGACCTGACCAATGACAAAATAGGTTCCCTATAATGCATCGGAGCAATCACACTCCGTAATATATATACAATACCTAAATGAGCTTCAACACGAGAGAAAGTGGAGGCCAAAGTATGAATTTGTTAAAACAAGACTCTTTCCGCCGTACAGAATCAAGTGTGCTGGCCTGGTCTATCAAAATAAACTCCCAGTCTCCCATACCGTTATGACCCTCCGTTTTAAAATGAGTGTGAAGTACCTCCGGTGGAACAGTTTTTCCTTGCTCATGTTTTCTACTACAAGATTTATAGTTGTTGAAACGCAATCTGAATTTAGTAGTGGCGCTACCCACATATTGTTTTTTACATACTTTACATTGTAGTAATATACAACATTCTTAGAATTACAATTTAAATTGTTTGCTTTTATATGGTAATGATTCTCTGAGAAACAGTCCGAAAACTTATCAGTCTCCTTGATGACAGAACAAACTTCACAACGTTTACTACCACACTTGCTACACCCTGCAGTACCCTCTTTAGATTTTGGGAGCTGCGCACGAACTAAAAGGTCCCTTAGGCTTTTACCACGTTTAAAACCCACCATCGGTATTTGGTAGAAAACTTGGATGGTACGTATATAATATTGAGAGTCAACACTGAGCCTTGACTCTTAGACTCTCTCTGTAAAGAAGGTCATCCCTTTTGAATTTTCTTGCTTTAAGGATCTGAGCTCTAACAAGTTTGTCACTGTAACCTCGCTGTCCCAACCACTTTTCTAGGTCATTGCACCTTTTATCAAAATAAATACCCTCTGAACAAATTCTATTTAGCCTTAAGGCCCGAAAATAAGTATATTATACTAATATATATACTAATAAAATAATAAAATAAGTATATATTGAAAGAGAAAGAAATTAAATGTACTTGAAGCATAACGAATAACAAAGCTAATGACAGCAAGTGTGAATAATGAAAAAGTATTAGGTATTCATGGTATTTCATCAAAATTATAGTATTCGTGTGCTTGCACAACAGATTCTTTCTGCAAAAATTTATCATGAGTAACATTCTGTGGTCACAATAAGATTTCATTTGAATGGTTTGGTGTAAATAAATATGGCATCCATTATGATGAATAGAACGTAAATCCAAGTTGCATGTTCTAAAATGTATCTATTGGAGGGCAGCACTAAAAAGAAGAAAATGCGGTAAGGGATGGAAAAATGAAAAAGCAATTTCTTTCTAAAATGAACATAGACCTAAAGTATCGTGTAGGCAAAAAACAAACTGCAAGCTTTTGAACTAAATCTCTTTGAACACAACCAAATGAATATGTTTGTTGCAAACACAACAATTACAATGAAATTTTGGCGGATTGTTTCAAAAATCCACCAAAATCTGCCAATATTTCTTCCCGCCAAATTTGATTTAAATGCTTGTCCGCCAAAATTAATTCCTGCCACAATCTTTTTATCTTGCCAAAATAAATTCCGCCATTCGCCGAATTGCGCGAATCCGCCAAAATTTCTTTCCTATAGACCTTTCCGGAAAATACGTCAGAGCAGATCTTGCCTCGCTTTCAACCTAAATAATAGTTGCATTTGTGTTGTTTTTGAAAAGAAATGATACCCGAGAGGAAACCTTACACGAACTTTTTTTATGATTCTTTAGAAACGAGGAAAATACATTAGAAATACATTAGAAGTATTCAAATACGAGGAAAACCTTAGAAACGAGGCAAGATCTGCCGTGACGTAATTTCCGAAAAGGTCTATTTAGTAATGTTATATGCATTTGAAAAGTTCTTGTCCAATCTGAAGCTACCTATTCTTAATTTGGAAGTCGTTAATTGTTCTTAGCTTTGAAAAACACAGTTTCAGATTTCAACAACCCTATCTATATACTAATGTTTGATGCTTCTCTGTTTGTCTTACATGTCTAATAGCCCATAACATCTTTAATTAACCCATTTTCCTCTAAGCTTTTGTGCATTTTGCAGTTAGGTTATAACTGTTATCTTTTTACTTTTAGGAAACGACAACTACTTGGCACATCTTCCAACTCACCTCATTTGAGGGCCGCCTAATTTGGCGGAATCGAAGGTTCACGGACGTGAACAGCCAAAGCTCATAAGCCTCAAAGCACATAAGCCTCAAAGCTCATAAATCTCAAAGCTCAAAAGTTCAAAGCTCATAAGTAAAAGTAAAGCCAGTAACTGAAGTTGAATATTGATTATAGTATCAAAGTTGTTGTAGTTGTTCTTGCGGCCGATATGATTTCCATTGATGCGTATCGTATCACCATAGGCAGTTTCTATGCCGCCACCAAAGTATCCCGGGCTAAGAAATACAAGGATTTAATTGATTATTATGGAAATGCAAGGGCGACCTGTCTCTTTTTAAGAAGCGTGCCAATGTTTTATTCTTTGCTTCTGTGTGTTAATATGATTTTGATAATGGCTGGCGATGTTGAATTAAACCCGGGACCTGCTCCTTCTGTCACAGTTACTGGTTCATTCAGTCAAGGCGATCTCCGCTTCGATGAATCCGCCGGTAAACAGTGCGCGTGTATCGCGTTATGGTCGATCTGTTATTCGGGACTAAAGAATTTGCGGTTTTGGTCTCAATGGGATTTAGATCGGATATTAACATTAGGTAATGATCTGTATAAACAGTTAGGCTTCTCCAGTTATCTTTCTTTTGATGACTTACCTCACAGCGTACCATTCGACAGTTTTAACATAATCCTTGAGAGGCATGGTGTGGTCACGGGTATTTTAAATTCAAACAGCGACAATTTCCTCTTTCGTTTCCATTGTGAAAATACTACGGGAGCTATTTTCATCACGAGTGGTTTTGCTACGGCTTTGTTTCGTGTGAATAAATTTACTTACATTTTCGATTCGCATGCCCGTAATCCGAGCACAGGCTTACCAGATTCTAATGGTGTGTCCGTCTTAATGAAATTCGATTCTGTCAGTTCTGCGGAGGATTATATCAAAACTTTTTATCTTGGTGTTAATGGACAAACAGACAGCGTCTATTATCAGGTTCAGAGTTATGATGTGCGGATTAGTGCTGATGTTTTAGTAGAGGTTCGAAGACTTCTAAGAACTGAAAAGTGTCGTCATGAACGTAAACGTAAAGTACTAATCCCTGCTGAAAATGAAAAAAAACGGGCAAAAGCACGGACTGATATGCTAATCTATCGGGCTGGCATTTCCTCTGAACAAAAATCAGAAATGCTTAAAGAAAATCGTAATAACATGAATAATCAACAGACTTCGTTTAATGATGAGCAGAAATCAAAACAAAGGGAAAAGAATCGAACTAGGAAACAAAATTGGAGAGCTGGGTTATCGGATGAAAAAAAATCTGAACTCAGAGAAATAAACCGAACTGTACAGCAAAATCGGAGAGCTGGGTTATCGGATGAAAAAAAATCTGAACTCAGAGAAATGAACCGAATTGTACAGCAAAAGCGAAGACATTTATTATCAGATGAAATCAAGTCAGTATTGACAAAAAAAGTCCGAACGTATAAAAAAAAACAACGTGCTAATCAATCTGAAGAAACTAAGTTTGAACTACGGCAAAAAGATCGGGTTGATAAACAAAAGAAACGAATAGGATCAATAGATTCATTTAAGAAAGTCATCAAAGAAGGTCCTTATTATATTTGTGTATGTTGTAACAGAACATTATATAAACAGTCAGTTCGAATCTTCGACGATAATATATATACTGTGGATCGAAAAGTGTTTGCCTTTCAAGTTCTCAGTTTTGATGACAGTGAATACATTTGTCAAACATGCCATCTAAAGTTAATAAAAGGAAAACTTCCTTGCCAAGCTGTTGTTAACGACTTGGAAGTGTTTGAACTGCCTGGTATTTTCAATGATGTTCGCAAACTTGAAAAAACGATTATATCGAAAAGATTATTATTTAAAAAAATCACTATTATGCCTAAAGGACAATCTCCTAAAATGAAAGGGGCGATTTGTAATGTCCCAATACAAGCTGATGACATTTGTAATATTTTGCCAAGAGGATTAGATAACAATGGCATTGTCCAAGTTGCTTTGAAGAAGAAAATGTCTTTTAAATCAAATGTTTTCTTTGAGGCTGTAAGACCTGATGTTGTTAGAGGAATTTTGATGTATTTAAAGCAAAATAATGCATTGTATTCTAATATTGAAATAAATATAGAAAATGTGCCTCGTTGTTGGATCGGAGAAATAAACAATACTTTTGAAGATGAGGTCCACTTTGTAAACGAAAGTCAAATTCCGCATGTCAAACAAGGTGACGAGGAAGAAGACATGAATCCTTTAGATGAATTTCGACTGGCTGTTTCTGAAACTGCATACGTACCTGAGCTTGCATATGAAGTTAGAGATGATGCAAACGTAACTATTGCACCAGGAGAAAATAAAGAACCCTTAGCTTTAATCTGTGATGATGATTGTGAACTACTTGCACACCCATGGTTGTTTCCGACAGGAAAGTTTGGATATACACATGACAGAAAAGAAAAATTGAGTCCCTGTAAATATTTCAACCAAAGACTGTTAAACTATAAACAAAAGTTTGCTTCGGACTCGGATTATATATTTTTTGCTCAATCACTAATGCAACATTTGAATTTAAACAGATCTATCAACATTGCTATGAAAAAAATAAAATCTGACGGATTGACAGCAGGTCAAATCTCCCAAAATTTTAAAGAAAAAATTGGACAACTGATAGCCAGTGAGGAAGCATTTAATTTCATGAACACTTTAAAAGGAACTCCTGCATATTGGAAAAGATTTCTTTTTGAAGTACTAGCCATGGTTAAACAGCTGGGATTGCCAACTTATTTCATGACACTATCTTGTGCAGATCTTAGGTGGAATGAGTTAGTTGAAATTATAGGGAAATTAAACGGTATGAATTTAACGGCAGGCGAAATTGAAAATTTGAACTATTTTGAAAGAACGAACATTCTTAATAGCAACCCGGTGCTCTTAGCACGACATTTTCAATTTCGAGTGGAAAATTTTTTTAAACATATAGTTCTGAACGGACCTTTCGGAAAAGTTATTCATTATGCTATTCGTGTTGAATTCCAAGTGCGAGGTAGTCCCCATGTTCACTGTTTATTATGGGTCGAAAATGCACCTATTTTGAGTGAACAAAATAAAGACGCGTATGTTGCATTTGTAGATAATGTTATTAAATGTGAACTACCTGAACAACAAAGCAATGATGAGTTGTTTCGCTTGGTAAAAACATACCAAACACATAGTCACTCCAGATCTTGTCGGAAGTATAAGAATATCGAATGTAGATATTCGTTTGGTAAATTATTTACAAACAGAACGCGTTTAGCTGAACCAATCTCTGACGAAGTCCCTGTGGAAGAGAAAATAAGAATGCTTCAAACACGAAAAGAACTATTAGATAAAGTTCAAAAATATATCAATGAAAAATTAAATCCGAAATATCGTAACATGTATGATCCTACAAAAGAGAGCTACGACCCACCTCAATCCATTGACAAGATATTACAGGAATTAGATATTGAAGAAGTAAGTTACTATCGTTCACTAGAAATGTCACCTGATAGCAGTTATCAGATCCATTTTAAACGATCTCCTGGTTCCTGTTTCACAAATAATTATTTCGAGGATGGTTTACTTGCATGGGAAGCAAACATTGACATACAACCTGTTTTAGATTATTACAAAGCTGTAGCCTACATGTGCGCATATCTGTCCAAATCAGAGGATGAGTCTACAGAAGCAATGAAACAAGCAGCTAAAGAAGCACATGAAACAGGAAAAACTGCTTATGAGAAAATGAAATCAGTATCCAAGGCTTATAGAACTCACAGAGAAATGTCAATCCAAGAAGCAGTTTCAATTGTTTTGCCAGAAATTTGGTTACGTAAAACATGTCCAGCAGTAACCTTTGCAAATAGTAATCTTCCTGAAAACCGTTATCGAGTTTGTCGGAGCGAAGAAGAAATAGCAAATATGCCTGATAACGAGACTAATATTTTCAAAAGAAATATGTTAGACCGTTACATTGACAGACCAAACCTGTCTTTTAAGAAAGGAAAATACGCCATGATGGATAATTTATGTTTTGCCAAATTTCTGTCCAGTTATGTATTGGATGTAAGAGTTACTGATGAAGACGAAAATGACTGCCAACCAGAAGTTCTTGAGGATCTGTTGCTCGATGAAAAAGACACCCGCCTACCGACTACTGTCCCACTTATGTCATCAAAAGAACGCGTTAAATTGCGGAAAACCAAATGTGTATTAAGATACCATGTACCTAACAAAATAACGAAGCCAGAGGCCTATGCTCATCATATGTTGTTCATGTTTTACCCTTTCCGAAATGAAACTGAATTAAAGGCTACTGCATCCGGAACATATACAGAAAAAATATTAGATCCAGAGGTTTTAGACGTCATCAACACTAACAAACAGATTTGTGAACCTTACGGTGAAATAGTCGACAATGCATTTGTTCATTTCAATGCAAACAATGCTAACGGTTTAGATGCAGCTGGAGAGCAAGAAAATGATTATGTAAGAGATGAATTAGAACAAAATGAAAACGAAGATGAGGAAGGTGAAGATTTTACTGAAGAAAATATTTGTGGAGCGCCAGCTCGTACACCAATTACAATTTCTGATGATGAAATGAATGAAAAAATCCGTTCGTTAAACAAAAAGCAGAGAGAGATTTTTAACTTCGTTAATAAGTGGGTGAGAACTTCAATGAAATCTTTGCAAAGCAAGGAGACAACAAAACAAGAACCGTTTCAAATTTTCATTACTGGGAGTGCTGGATGCGGAAAATCACATCTACTAACAACTATCAAAATGTACTTGCATAAAGCTCTGTCTTATGGTTCAGGTGAACACAACAAAGAAAGAATGTTAATGTTAGCACCAACTGGAGTTGCAGCTGTGAATATTGATGGTTCAACTATCCATTCAGCGTTAGGAATATTACCAGATCGGACGAGTGGCAAATGTGTTTCAAAATTAAGCGACAAAAAAAGAAGTTCCCTTAGACAAAAGTATAGTGAACTTAAAGTGATAATTATCGATGAAATATCAATGGTGTCAAACAAGCTACTTCTGTATATTCATCAAAGATTATGTGAAATATTTGGTTGCACTGAAGATCTTCCATTTGCAGGAATATCAATAATTGCTTGTGGTGACCTTTATCAATTACCACCAATTCAACAAAAACCTGTTTTTGCAGAATTTAATGATCATATGTTGAATATCTTTCACTGTTGGCGATATTTCAAAATTGCTGAACTTACTGAAGTCATGAGACAACGAGGTGATCAAACATTCATCGGTCTTTTAAACAATATCAGATTAGGATTACTGACAGACAGAGATAGAGAAATACTACAATCAAGAAGAATTGAAATAGATGACCCAAACTATCCAAATGATGCTATTCATATTTGGGCTGAGAATGCTTTAGTTAATGAACATAACCAGAGAAAATTACGAGAACTACCAGGTTTCGAGTACGAAATTGAAGCCATCGATAAGTTGCCTGAGAATATTGCAGCAAGTGTTCTTGAAAAGGTGTATCAGCGAAGTCAAATGGATACTGGTGGATTAGCTCAAAAACTTTCATTAAAGATAAAATCGAAAGTGATGCTAACATCAAATCTTGACGTCGAAGATAAACTGTGTAATGGCCAAATAGGAACAGTTGAACATCTGAGGTTTGATCAAAGAGGTAACATAGTTACTATATATCTGAAAATGGATGATGAAGATATAGGGGTAAAAGCGACTAATGGGGATCCTTTTGGAAGAGCTCACAAGTTAGTCCCAATCAGCAGAGTTGAAAAAGAGATAAAAATACGGAAGAATAGTTTATCATCACCAGTAATTAAAAGGCTTCAATTTCCATTAGTTCTTTCATGGGCTTGTACCGTTCATAAAGTTCAAGGTAAAACATTCCCAAAAATAGTATTCAGTCTTGATATGCTTCGACAAAAGCGATTTAATTCCGGTCAAGTTTATGTTGCTTTAAGTCGTGTAACATCTTTAGCTGGATTGTATATCTTAGGAGACATTGATAAGAAACATGTTACCACCGATTCAAGAGCATCTGTTGAGTATGAATTTATGAGAGAAAATCTATCTCTAGATTATAGAAATTCACCATGTACGGAAGAAGTCCTTTCAATTTCATTGCTTAATGTTCGCTCCCTTTCAAAACATGCAATTGATATTAAGCATGATAACGTGCTTATGGAAAGTGATGTACTTTGTTTTACTGAAACTCAATTGACATCCAATATTGACACGACACAAATATCAAGAACTTTGACTCCTTTTTCATTGGAATTCAACAATACTAGTAATGACAAGTTTTCAAACATTGCATTGGCATATAATGATAGTGTTACATTGGTCAATAACATTTCAATTCCCGGAGCTTCTCTTTATACATTGTGCAAATCTGATACTTGCTCTGACCATCTGAATATCATCCTTATATATCGAAAAAACAACCTAAGTCTCTCAAATTTTTTATATCATATCCAACATTTGAGTAGCCAAGTTGACTTGGTTCATATAATTCTAGGAGATTTCAATATTAATACCCTGCAATCAAATAACACCATGTTGCATAATTATCTAAATGAGAATTATGTGTTAACAAATGAAACTGCCACTCATATTTCTGGGTCATTGATTGATCATGTGTACATTCACAGAGATCTTGCTCAACATACTGACACTAACATTTCTATGCATTTTGTTTACTATTCAGATCATGACGCAATTAAGTTGCAGATAAAAGAAAAATAGATACAACCTTGCATTGTGTCAAAATGTAAGTTATTAACTAAAACAGATAATTATTTAGTGAAAAGGTTTACTTTTCCATAAATGCTTTGACAAATTGATAATTTGAATTGTAGAAGAATGATCAAATCAAAAAGATGGAAAGTGAAGTTGTTTCATTGACACTGATCGACCAACCCTTATTGTGAAAATTACTATGTTTAATTTACAGCAGTACATCGCATTTGGAATATCAATTACCACTTTTACAATGCTATCTGCGCGGGTCAGGATCTATTTCTACTGTTGTGTGAATAAGAAATATATTATAAAAAAATGTGTAAGTAAGATTTCGACAAAATTGCTACCAACAAGTTAACTGGAATTCTGGCCACGATAATTCCTAATAATTCATCAATGCAGTCCGTTTATTCACATTTATCTCCGTAGTGTTTTAAACCGTCTACTTCATGAAGCGGGATTAATGATAGTATAGCTATAGTGCATCCTTTTATGTGGTGTGAACGGCCTGAAAATCCATGTACTACAGTTAAGACTTTTGGGAACTAGATGGATTAATTCGATTCGTTGGTCACCTGTCGCCAAACGATTTCCTCACTCAAAAATGTGAGTGTTACAAAAAAAAAAGATATGAAAATGTAAACAAATAGATTGAAGGACGAGGAACTTTTATTTTTTGTCAATTTTGTTTGCAGATTGCAGGAAAATGTATAGAGAATAGTTAAAAGTGATGCAAAATTAAGCCAATTCTCAGAGAATCTAGGTTTCTCTTCTGTAAATTAATTATATTCTTGTGATTTCTGAGCATCAAATTTGCGCTGACCTTAAGGCCTATGGGCCTCTTGTTTTGTATTTGTCAACAGCTCATTTCCAGACCCATTTCTTTTGTTCTATTGACATCTACATTACTGCAATCCTCAGTTCCACATATCTAACAGTTTAATTTGATTTGTGCAATTCACACATCAACAATTTTTAGATTAAAATCTGTATACCGGGTGAGTCAAAAAAGTACCGGTGTTTCACAAAAAATATCTTTAAATTGAATTATTATGAAAGATAGTTTTTTTATTTCTGATTGAGGAATCCGCTTGGTACATTTTGGTGTATCATTCTTCTAATTTGGTTGAGTAGAAAAAAAGTTATGGACAAAAAACTGGCCCTTGTAAAAATCTTTTAAAATGGACTATCTTTAAACTATCTTTCAAAATTTTTCAATCTAAAGATATTTTTTGTGAAACAACGGTATTTTTTTTTGACTCACCCGGTATACCAAAGGATGGAAGATTTTCAAAAATGGTCAACAGACTTGTCAATCAACTTTTCAAAACTGAAAGCTGAAAGTTGAAGAACTTATGAAAAGTAATACGAAAAGCAAGTAATAAACAATGTGACTAACATATTTAACACAAAATTTCAAAATTTCATCTATTCAAAGCACAGTGAGATAGACACAAGGAAGAAAACAAAACAACAAAACAATAAAATGATTGTGCAAAATAAAATGACTACATAAAAGAGGAATGATGAACACCTTTCATCACAAAAACATTTTCATCTACCATTAACATCTTAAAATACCACACTTGAACAATTTCTTTAAATCATCAGGAAGAACGAATTTAGGAATTAAAGCAAAGAAAAAGCAGACATACCAACAAGAATATCCAGCCTCATTTGCAGAGCTTCCTAAGTACATACTTTGTCTACTGTTTTTTTTTGTTTTTTTTTTTTTAAATGAGTTGCTCCCTGCAAGGCCGAAGCCACTACTTGGCAGAAAGCTACAAGATGAGAAAAGGAAGAAGAGTTCTAAAGACAGATGAGAGGGATGAGAAAAGGAAGAAGAGCTATAAAGACAGAGCAAGGTGGCGGTTAACCTTGGATTTAAAAGATTGTAGATCATACTCAGCAGGAAAACAACTATGAGGGAGAGAATTCCAGAGGCGAGCAGTCCGAGGGAAAAAGCTAGATGAATAAAAGTTTTTATGGCAAGTTGGGACCTGAACAGTCAAAGGATGAGAATTCGAAGAGATGCGGGTGTTCCGAGAGAAAGTCTTAGGAGAAGGAGTAAGTTGATGCAAGTCATCCGAACAATGCCCATGAAAGTATTTATAGAAAAGAGACAGGGAAGCAACGTTTCTCCGATGTGAGAGGGGGTGAAGATCAGCACAAAGATCAGGGCCAACTAAGTTAACTAAGCGCTTCTGAATACGATCGAGAAGATGAAGACAATGAGCAGAGGCTCCAGCCCAAAGGTGGCAGCAGTACTCAAGACAAGGGCGAATAGTGGCCTTAAACATGTAAATGATAGATTTAGCCGAAAGTAAGTGACGGACCCGTAAAAGAGAGCCAACCTTCATAGGAGCAGATTTAGCAATGGACTCGATGTAAGAATTCCATGTGAAATTCTTTGTAAAGGTTAAACCTAAAAGACGAACCTGAGATGACTCTGCAAGCTCACTTCCATTCATAAGAACAGAAGGAATTACAGGGTCCCTGAAACGATTAATAGAGAGAAGCTTAGTTTTCGAAGCATTGAAGGAAACCAACCATTTCTGACCCCATTCAACTACTGTCCTAAGATCGTCCTCCAAGTCAGCAGCCATTTCAACCTTATCAAACAAGTCCTTAGTCCTTTCAAGAGACGAGTAAAGAGTAGTGTCGTCAGCGTAGATAGCAAGTTTACAGAAAATACAATCAGGAAGGTCGTTGATGAAAATGAGAAAGAGGGTTGGACCAAGGACAGAACCTTGAGGCACCCCTGAATTAATAGAGTAAGAAGAAGAAGAATGACCATCGAGAACCACCTTAATACTCCTGCCACTGACAAAGGACTTAATAAGATTCAAGAGAGAACCAGAAATGCCATAAGACTTCAACTTGTGAAGAAGGCCACGATGCCAAATCTTGTCGAATGCCTTGGAGATGTCAAGAGCAATAGCACGTGTCTCACCACAAGCATTGAGGGACTGACATATACGTTCGGAGATGACGGTCAGAGCATCAGCAGTGGAACGACCAGAACGGAAACCATACTGGTGATCAGAGAACAGATGAAGAGATTCTATATGATGGGTGATGGAAGAGTTGATCAATGATTCGAAGACCTTACTTATAATAGAGAGAAGACTAATAGGACGATAGCATAAAGGGTCCGATCTCTCACCAGAGTTTTTGATTACAGGCACAACAGAAGCAATCTTCCAACAAGAAGGAAAACAAGATTCATCGATGCACTTCCTGAATAGCCTACAGAGTATGGGAGAGAGTTCAGGCAAGCATTTTTGCAGAACGATTACAGGGATTTCATCGGGACCAGTAGCCTTAGAAGAGTCGAGCGAACTAATAACATCCGAAACCATCTTAGGAGTTATGTTCAGAGAAGACAAAACCACGTCAGTTCTGTTATTTCTTTGCCGGTAGGGGGGGGGGTGGGGCTTATTCGAGATGGGCGCTTATTCGAAAGAGGCGCTTACAAAAATTTTTCGAAAAATAAGGATTAAAAATTCAAAGATCAACGTTCTTTTTCACATGTTTTACATCTGTCAGGAAAACAAAAGTCAAACACGTAAATGCACGTTGTCGCTTTTATAATAAACCGGTTCATAAGGAACCTAGTACTAGACTTAAGAAACTTTTACTGCTACAAATTATTCCTGCTTTTCGAGATAAGAAACATTTTTTTGTATTTTCGTAAAATATGTGACCGTCCATGGGAAAAGAATAACATTCAAATTATAGATTATAGATTATAGGTAAGAAAACAATAGAAATTATAGATTAATCTAATCTATAATCTATAATCTATAATCTATAGTTATCTATAATTATGCATTATAGATTATCGATTATAGATTATAGATTATCGATTATAGATTATAGGTAATCTATAATCGATAATCTATAATCTATAATCGATAATCTATAGTTATTACAGGTTATAATACATTGTATATCTATTTCGGCCAGGCCTCTTGGAGAAACGTCTAGTTCATTAAAAGAGCAGTCATTTGTGACATAATGTTACGTGTAACAAAGTTCAAAACGTTGTACGATAATTTCGCCAGCGTAACATACTCTTGATTAGCAAGGGAAAGTAATTACTTATCTTTTTTGAAGATAATCTTCAGGGCGTAAAGTTTAATCAAAAAGAGATGAGAACTTTTCTTTTTGATTAAACTAATCTTTCTCTACCTTACAGACTTCAATATTAAAATGTTAAGGAACAAAAATAACCTTTCGCTGGTGGCATCTGTCGATTAATAAAATTAGACATGGCGACCTGGTTCACATTCACTTGGAAACTGAAAAGACAGTTTGTTGAAAACCAAACTAAAATATGCTTCAAATAATAGAAACCACCCAATTGTACTCGAGTGTATTTTATAACTCACTTGAGATTACAGTGTTCGAAGCGGATGTTCGAAGTACCGTGCAATGCATACGAACACCAGTTATGTTTATGTACACGTGCTTTTTTTTCTTCCTTGTCAAACAACAAACATAACATGATGAATAATTAATGAGTTTTTTTGCACAACAATACATACAAACGATGTATGGTTCTTTTAGAAAGAAGTTTTTAATTCTTTCTTATTAGTTTGTAGCGGTGTAAAATATATATAATGGGAAAGAGAAATTTTCGAGCCTATCGAGGGAAATTATTTTTGTTTTGTGAATTGTTTGAGTCAATTTTCGAAGCAAGTAATCATAATCTAATTAATAGGTTCTATGTAACCTATAATCTACATCGATGTCAATCTTAAAAAATTAGTCTAGTGCTTATTTTTATTCAGCTGTCGGAACGTATAATACTCCATTGTACTGTCATCCGACCTGGCATGAAGATTGTAAAAGCACTAATTTGCGCCAGGCCTCTTGGAAAAACTTCGTGAGTTTTATCCAAGAGGCCTGGTGCGAAGTTGCTATTCACATGCATACGTCGCTTCAAGCGTTGGAAATGGCGGCGGAAAAAAACGTGGTTGAAGTTTCTTCAAGAAATCGCCGAATATCTGTAACATATACGCCACATCACCATTAACGAGTAACTGATATACGTTGTACGTTTGTTTATATTGTTACCAAAGAGTTATTTGGCAATATCTAATGGAAACTACTGACCTCACCCGAAAGAATCACTGAAAATAGCAAATTATGTGAAGGACCTAAGTAGTTTCACCAAGAAAATGTTTCTGGCAAAACTTTAATTTCTATTAAGGCTGACATTATTTCGCGAAAGAAAAATTGACTGACGCCTCTGGTCATGTTTTTATTAAGGCTAATATTATTTCGCGAAATAAAAATTAACCTGCGTCCCTGGTCATGTTTTTACTCCCGAAAAATGGCGCATTGAAAACATAAACAAACTAAAACGAAGAAACTTTTATGCGATAACAAATTTTCGCAAGTAATTAAAGTTGTTATCGCTTGTTTCCTATAAATATAGCGCATGGACTACTCGATTATAGATATCGAGTAAAGTTTTTCTATTATAGGTTATAGATTATAGATTATTGATTTCGAACGTAGGTTATAGATTATAGATTATCGATTATAGGTTATAGATTATCGATTATAGGTTATAGATTATAGATAATCTATAATAATCTATAATCTATAATATAGATAAAATTTTACCTATACATAGATTATAGATAAAATCTAATCTATAATATAGGTAATTATAGATTAATCTATAAACCAATGTTATTTTTTTCCCATGGACAGTCACATATAAATCATGCTTGGAAGAAAAAAATACATTAAATATCAATATCCTCGTCACTATCATGGTCTTCATCGACGATTAGTTCCTTAGGACAGGCATCTGCCATATCGATTTCATCAAGAACAAACGGGTTCAGTTCAGGAGTGTTCATATACTCTAATTGCTTTTCCAACATAGAGCGCCCTTCGCTACAAGGCTGACCTTCTTTAAATTTAAGAAGTTTCCTGATAAGAGAGCAAAAAAGAATAGAAATTGTCAAAAAAAATTGGCGCTTATTCAAGAGGGGCGCTTATTTGAGAGGGGTGCTTATTCGAACGATTACGGTATTTCTTAAACATAACATTATTAAACTTAAGGGCTCAACGTACCTTTTACTCACATATGCATTGCATAACTTTTTCCGTTATTTCTTTTTACCAGTACATTTTAAGTAAAAATATTTCTTGAATTCGTGTGGAGCAATAAATTTTCTTTCCAACGGTGTATAAAATCATATATTTACATAAATAATAAGGAAATAATAAGTCTGTAAAAACGATCAAAAATACTTTTGTGCGCTTCTTTGAGCTCTAAGAAAAAGGTTTTTTTGAATGCTATTATTTTGTTGTGTCTCATTTAACGGGTTTCAGAAGAACAACAGTTTTTTGTTTTTTCCAAACTTCTGCACCATTGGATAGTTGAAAACAATCACAGATTTTGAGCCATTCAGGAATTTTCTCTCAAATCACAGGCACACTTTTCATTAACAGGCTGTGCAAAGTTTTAAACGAAACGAGTCACTTGCTGGGAAGATGAAGCTCAAAGAAGGTAGAGTATATGACAAATTCCATTAAAGGTTGTCATAACTTAGAAATGTTGAATAATGAAAAATGCCCATAACTTACTCAAAAAGCAATATTTTTCCCTATAAATTAAAATTTTGTGTAATAATAACCTAATGATTACATCTGTCTTTTGACTTTTGAAACGTACGCTGAGCCCTTAACCCTCAGAGAACAAAAATCACATTAAGCATTAAAAAGTTGAGCTTTTAAAAACTTAGGTAATTTCCCATTTGTCACTTAAAATACTTTATGGTACTTAGTTTTACTAATATCTTTTAACTTCCATTAAGATTTTAACTTCCATGTAAGATCACCAATGTAAAACAACAAGATTATTTAAAAACATGATGAACTTGTAAAATGTAAATCTGTTAATGTAAAAGCATTTGAATTAGCTTGCCATTTCAAAACATAAATACTACTGGAAACCATAACAAGCATATTCAAGCTATCAGGGAAAGACTTGCAACCTAAGAAAACAATGCATTAAATGAAATATCATCCTGAGACAAGTTTCATCCTGGGATGAAATAGAAAAGGTTTACATGTGTGCTTCATCCCGGAATGAAATCATGTTAATTTCTGCCCGGGATGAGTAGTTTCATCCAGCCATGAAATGCGCTTTTACTCGCCTTGCGTATGATAAATCAAAACTGAACTTTGATTAAAAAGAACTGATAAAGTAAGAAATGTGTAGAAAGATGACTATTGAACAGAGAAAATTTTCACTTTTAACTGCCACTTTTTCAACAATTTTAACAGTTATACCCCTTCTTATGCAGTTACGCATAGTAGTTTTCCTAAAATGAAAATGTATTAATGGTTATTTTGAGAGGTAGTTTCATGTAAAAGTTTATAAATGTTGCTCTATATCTGAAATCATAATAAAACAAGAGCCAGATGGCGCAAAACGGTAGCAGCTAAAGTACTTGCCACAAGAATACTTTCGAAATTTTACTTAAAGTTCTTAAAAGTTCTGTAAACGTTATTTCTTGAAATATCTTACTGGTGGAAAACAGGCATAAACGATAATAATATTTAAAATTACTAACTCGTGTAAATAGGGTCTAATTGTAACACACCAGCAATTTAATTTATTAGAGGACAAAAGAATTATACATGCATGAGCTGTTTATAACGTACGTTTTTTTTTATAAGAGCTTATGTAGAAAAAAAAAAACTCGTTTCTTCGAAAAACAAATGTATGTTTTGAATTATAATTTCTTGAAACCGAAAATGAAGAACAGATAACTGCCTTTTTTTAACTCGATTTTTGAAAACCTTGATGATAAAAGACAGAACAGATAACTAACAAACGTAGAAAGTAACAAGAAAGTCTGATCTGTGCTTTACTGACACGAAAAACATATCTATTTTCAAGTGCCAAAGTACATTGATTCAGTACCATAAGTAACTAAAAGTCCCAGCTTTATGTAGACCTATTTGATTAATATCCATTCCTTCATCAATTAAGTGATAAAATATCAACGAAAACGTTTTTTAAATGTATGTGATTTAAAACCTTCGAAAATTCAAAAGGCTGCGTTCGTTCATTAGAATGTATATTGAGTTTTTAACGGGGACTCGCAGACTCTAAATCGCAGACTAATTGCCATTTCGGCCGGAGTAGGAGGAGGAGGAGGAGTAGTAGTAGTAGGAGTCGGAGTCCACGGGTGTTTTAATACGGTATTCGCTATCGCTGCTACCGTAACAAACCTTTTTCCTTGATTCTCTCTTCCACTCATCTTAACACCGCGTCCACGTGCCAAAGGAACGAAAGAAAACTTTTCGTGTCGAGATGAGATTTCATCCCGCCAAAACATGTAAACAACATAAACGTTTTGACCTGAGACAGGGAGCAACTGGTCCCGGGATGAAATTTTACGTGTAAATCCCCCTTATAAAGGCTAATTTGTTTGTTATTTTTGTATTTGTCAACAGCTCATTTCCAAACCCATTTCTTTTGTTCTATTGACAATGCTGACATCTACAACCCTCTGAGTATTGCAATAACAGACCTCCAAAACATCAAATGTGTACAAAGCTGTTCAAAAGAACCCAATAAAGCTTCACCAACATAATTTCACAAGGTATTTACAGAAAAACATCCTTATCAGGTTAAATCATAGTTACTGTAAGTCACTTTTCAAAAAGAACTTCTTCAGTTCCTATTGACACAAAATATGCTGTTGCTCTGAATTTATCGAGTCAGAATTCCCGGGCTAATTTCTATGCCTGTTCTTGTTTGCTTCGTATTCACTGATAACATCCAATAACAGTTGAATTTGATGGAAATCAGCTTCAATTTAACAATTCAATTTCTCAGGAAAAATCAGCTGTCCACAGCAAAGGAATTTTAAAATGCGACTGAAGACCTTAGGATTTCGATCGATGAAATAACAACCACTTTCATCTTGATCTTTGGGCAAATTACCTGAAAACATTATTCAGAGCATGGATTCAGGAAGCTTAAGACCAAAGTGGATTTTGTTGTAACAAACGTTTTACCACCGACATTCAATTTTTTAAGATTAAGATTTTTTAAGATTTAAAGATTAATTACAGGTTTAATTCTAGCTACAAAAACATTGTAACTGATAAACGTAATATAATCAATGTGGAACATTAAAATATCGTAATACAATCAACTTAACTTTGCCTCAGCAGAACATCATCAGGAACGTTTGAACGGAATTGAATGGAAGCAGGATGAAATATAGAGTTCATAATCAAAAATGAAACTTCTCTTTATACTCTTCTTAATAAAGCTTAATGCCCTGAAGAATATCTTCAATTAATAAAAATAAAAGTAAAAATAATAAAAAAATTGAAGCATTATATCATATAGTAGCTGAAGAACATACCTGCTAAATAAACCATTTATTGAAAGCTAAAATTTCTGTATGTTAGTATGATAGGAAACCTCAAAGACCACAACACTTCCATACCTTCACATTGATACTACTATAGGTGCAGCCCTTTTCAAAAGGAAAATTATCAATTCCAATTGATATAAAGTATGCATCTGCCTGGGCTTTACTGAATTTATATTCTTTGACTAATTTCCAAACTTCTGGTTCATTTTTCAAATAATCATAAAAATCCTTATAATCATGCCTTTTCTGAAAAACATATTGATCAGAATAATATCGATGACTTAAAGATTTAAAGTATGTAAATCGCTTACAACTTTGTCCAAAATGGCTGATTTCATAACATGCAGAAGTGATCACAGTATTGGGTCGGAATGGTTGAAGTCTCACTTCGTAATCATCAATAGCATCCAATAATGGTTTGATTTGATAGAAATCAGCTTCAACTTTTAATAATTCAATTTCTTTGAAATCTGCGGGGAGGATCAGCTGTCCACAGCGTAGAAATTGCAAAATGTGTCCAAAAACATTAGGATTTCGATCAATGAAATAATAACCATCTTCGTCTTTTACTGTAGGTAAATTACCCAAAAACATTGCTCCAAACATGGAATCGGGGAATCTAACTAAAGTAGATTTTGTTGTAACAAACTTTTCACCACCAACATTCAGTTTGGCTAATTCATTAGGCATCATCAAGTACTTTTGTTTTCTAAAACTGTCAAAGATATCACAAAACAAGAATGAACAAAGCAAAGGTGTAATTACAATTTCACCATACACCCCAATATTTTCAATTTTTTCAGTTACTGTAAACGTTACATCGAATGACAAAAAGCCACAAAAACTTGAAGTGTAGAACTTGCAGAATGAAGGTTAATCAAGTTAGCTCCTGCTACGCTTCTTAACAGCAAGATGGAGATCAGAAAAAGTTGATTTAAAAAGTCTTTAACAACAGATATTATTCTTTGTTGTTTCCAAGATATATCATTTTCAAAATATCAAATAGGATTTATGCAACACAAACATCAACAATTTTTAAATTGAAATCTATACATACCAAAGGAAGGAAGATTCTCAAAAATTGTCAAAAGACTTGTCAACTTTTTGAAACTCAAACTGAAAGTTAAAATACTTATGAAAAGTATAATACGAAAAGCAACAAGAGGCCATGAGGCCTGAAGGTCAGCGCTTTCAGCAAAGTTGAAAAATTTTGGGGTGCAAAACAAAATCAAAAACATTTTTGCTCTAGGAAGGTCAAAATAGCAATTTCTGAGTGATAACTGGTGACAGCAATTAATGGACAGTATACTTCACAAAATTTCATGCAAACTTTGATTCTCTTAATCATAAAGAGTTCAAAAACAAACTTTTCTCTGCACAGATGAATTCCAAACAGGAATGACTGATATTAAAAATAAGTGACAATATTAAAAAATACTGACAAAAAAAATACATATGTTAAAAGAGGTTCAATTTTTTCGCAAATGCATTTGTTTCAATGTCGATTTCTTTCCTTATTGACACGTCAGCTTTTTGGTATGATTTTGTGATGTTGTCATGTAATACTTTTTTGTAATCATCGTTTTTCATTTCGTAGATGTTGTTGTATTTATCGGCAAATACCAACACATTCTTTGATGATTTAATCCTGTTTACATCGACATTCAGATTCAGTAAGAATCTGTTGGGGTGTTCACGGAACTTTATGTCTCTAACCATTTCGTACAAGACCCACAAGTAGTTCATGTTGTGGTGATGTAACACATGCTTTGAAACCAGTTGTTACTCTAGCGTCGTCATTGTTGTCAACATCATCTCGTTCTGTTTTTCACAAAGATATGCTTTCCATCTGGTTCGTTTAATAAAGCTTAGACAATACAAATACAAATATATATGTTTTTGTCTTTCTTCATTGAAAATAAAAATAAAAGGAAAACAACTGCCGATTATTTATAAGATTAAGAACATAAAATTGCTATCCATCCATGCAGAGACACGGTAAAAACTAATAGACGAAACAAAAACTAAACAACAAAATTAGAAAAATAAAGATAAATAATAACACTATATAAGTGAAGAGGATAAATGATTCCATAGGGAATTTGTTCGAATGAAAAGACAACATGTAAACATGTGGTGGGCGTGTGTGCTTTGATTGATAAATGCATTACAATAAACACAAGAATATCATTAAGTCAATTTTGAGTAGGGCACAATGCACCTTCACAGGTGATTAAATGCTTTACTTCCAAAATGTTGTCTGTGTATTTGGGTGGTGACCAGAGATTTTCTCATTCTATTTTGTGAGATGTGCTAATTTAGCTTTTAGTTCAAACAGGGTATGAATCGTCTAAATTGATGGATAAATTGCTGGATATCACTGTTGTATAAACAGATACAAAATAACAAATGGTAGCATATATAATAGGGTATGCAATGTATCACATAATATATCAGAGGCCCTTCTTGCTTGCTTGGGGAGGAGGTTAGCAGAGCTCTCCTCACCTCGATAAAGCATAAAGGTCTGTGACCAGTATAATAACACAAAACACCAAATCAGCGATAGCTACCAAGAAAATTCAGAAGTATATAATCACAAGATCATTTATAATACTAAGATCATTCATAACAAAGAATTCGTTTGCTTCAGATATTATTAAAAACACAAACTCCACTAACTAAGCAATTTCACGTGAATCTTCTGAAGTCCGTGAAGGCCCGCACTCACCTTAATAAAATAGTTGTAGTTAACAATTAATAAACGAACACGAATGCTAATGAAAGATCAGCTGTTCCCGCGCTGACCAATAACAAACAATGTGCCCAACATAATTAACACAAAATTCTAAAATTTCATTCCCTCAGTTCAAATCAGTGTTACCGACGCAAGGAAGAAAACAAAACAATAAAACCCTTCTTCAGAAAAACATTTTGGTCTGCCATTGATTACAATTTTAAAGTATCACACTTCAACAATTTATTTATTTATTTCTTTCATCAGGAAGAATGAATTGGCCACAGCAATGTGTCTAAAAACTTAAGATTTGTATTGATAAAATAACCACTTTTATCTTATACAGTTGTTGAATTATATACCCAAAAACATTGCCAATACCATGGAATCATGAAATTTAACCAAAGTGGATTTTGTTGTAATGAATGCTCAACTTTTCATCTTTTAATTTCGAATACTGTTTGAAACATGAAAACAAAATATATTTTTCAAAGATTTAATTTGCTTAGCAATCTTTTTAAACATATATAACAATCAACACAATATCACCATGTCTGTTTTTGCCAAACATAACAAAAGGCTCAAACATTTTGTTATGTTCTTATTAAAAGAACTACTACTAACTACTAACTTATACATGCATTTAAAGGACTTCCTTTAGTTAATCGTTTTAGTGGAACTTTTCTATTTCTTCTGCTTTTCCAGCCAATCACTGGTACTGATATCTTTCTTGAGAGTTTTTATAAGGGCTTCTAAGGACTCGTGATTGTCTTCAACTCCTACAGGGGCAACATCTTTGTTCTCGGTATCAGAGGATACATTATTACATGTCAAGTTACTTTTCAATTCTTCGCGATACTGTTGAGCTAGGACTGGATTTTTCTTTTCCCAATCTTCTGCAGTATTATTTTTGAGCCAATCACCATCTCGAACTTGATTCATGAAGTCCTTCACTAGAGAATCTAAAGTTTTGTCATCATGACCAGCCGAAGCATTATCAGCAGGTTGCATTTTAAAGCTGAGAAAGGAAGGTAGTAGAAATTAGACTGCTTTCATTACAATTGATTAAAATCAGACTTCTGAGCATCAAACCAAAATGTATAACGATATTTGGAATGAAAATAGAATAGCATACAAGAAAGAACTTATAACCATATCCACAAATTGTTATTTTAATATCATTACAGATCTTTGAATTGGATTAGATATAAAATATAGAAAACAAATGGCAGGCTTTGTTAAACAATGTCTAAACAAAGCAGGTTCCTTTAATATTTCATTGAAGGAAATCTAACCCCCAAATTTTTTTTTCATTAAATTTTTCTTGTCAGGCCATAATTTTAGTGGGGATAATTAAAAAATGCATTGAGGGCACTTTTTACCTATTTTTTTCTCTTATAATAATTCTTGCAGCGTTGCTGAAAATAGTGCACAGAGGAGATTTATAGTATATCAATAATGAGATTCATATGTAAATGTAATAAGGGTAAATCTTATATTGACACAGTTACAGAGTAGTTATTGCAGGCTGGATGAGGAAAGTGTACACTTTTCGTTTTACCAAAGTCTAAATGGGCTTTTAGCGAATGGAGAATTATATATTATTAACTATTTTTTTACTTTTCCATCTATTTTCTCTATTCATGTGAGAAAAGGCCCAACCATAGAGTATCAACATCTTATTACATATACAACAATGTATCACACTCTTTTTAGAGAGTTCTAGGTTCTTCAATTGCAGCCACACAGCTTCAAGAAGTGGTTTTTCAAATATCATAGTAAGAACAATTGGCATGACCTCAGCCTGTTCTGATACTTAAAACATGGTCATAGCCACACACGGTATTGCAGTTTCACCTAATTGGACTATTAATGTAAGTCTAATTTAGCTATTTGTTGCTTAAATTAAGTGTGTATTTTCATTTTATTTTATACTGTCTAAACAACAAAATCATACCATGATGAGCACATCTTGGCTTGATCACTTCTTTTGGAGAAAGATCTTACGGGTAACAATCAAGATGATTCCTTGACAGGAAGATGAAAATGAAGACACAATCCAAGTTAATGATGATCCGGAAACTATCACACCACACGATTTGGAGTCACCAGTTCGAACCTCAAGAAGGCTTCCTACTCTACCCATAACACCCAATGTTATCCTGGACCAAGATCTCAGCCAAAGTACTACAGGACATGTTGGTAGAACACACTTTATGAAAAATAAATTTAAAAAATCACTTGAAAACCAGAAACAATTAATATCAGAAAATACAACAACATCAGAATTAATCAATTCCAACAACCAAGAATCTACTGATGAAAACCATGAATCTAAGAAGAAACATAATGATCGTGTCTGTAGATTCTACTTGAAAAGCAAATGTCGACATGGACTGAAAGGTCGTGATTGCAAACTCAGCCATCCAAAAGCGTGTCCTAAACTGATGAAACATGGAAACAAAGGTCCCAAAGAGTGCAAATCTGGATCTAACTGTGAAGATTTTCGTCCAAGAATGTGTGCATCTTAGATTAAAAGAGGGGAGTGCTTTAATGATTTATGCAGCTTTGCACCTATAAAAGGACAAGGAGGAAACCCTTAAAACCATATAGACAAAATAATCACATGTCAGAACCTGAGGATTTTTGGAAGATTCTGGACAATTTCAAACTCTAAATGATGAAAATGTTAAACGAAAAATTACAGACCACATTGCAACAGCAGATTCATCCACTACCACAATCAATAAATCACTCAAGGGAGCGAAGATTTCCAATTCAACGAGTCGGAGAACAACATCAACATCTTCCAAGGCATCTTTACAATCATCCACCAAACTTACCAACCCAACAACCACTTCTCTTCTGAACGTATTGTTTTCTTAACATACGGGGTCTTTGCCAGCAAACAAGACCATCTTCTATACCATACTTAAAGGGAAATTAAGCCATAAATTTCTTTTCTGAATTTGAGCATCAAATACTTCATTCATCCTAGAGGAACACCTTTTTATGTATAAAAGGTATTCCAAATGAAAAAAACTGCTAAAAAAACAACTTAGTTAAATCGCCATTACAGCTTTCGTTATAAATATCATGACGTCACAGAGCGAATTTCATTTGCAGAAACATCAGACGTAGGCAGCACATGATGACATGTTTTTATCGCCTATGTTCTAAAGATACGAGAAACGGTAGAAAAACAACACGAAGATATTTATCGTTCATCAACATAACAATCTTAAACATTAAGAAACAGCAAAATGTAAAATAAGTTTATCGTTAATGATTCAAGAAAAACAAAAACAGTCATACTGAAGATTTCATTTTTTATACATCTAAAATATACACATTTGTTCAAAAACTCACTTACGCACATATACCTGCTATAAATCTAAAACAAAATACTTTTTAATAAAGGTTTTATATCACAAAGAACACAAGAACTTTCATCAACAAAAACAAAATATTGTAGTTTATGTAATCCTTACAAAAAGAACGATCGCGCTGTGACGTCAAAATTTCCATCGCAGAGCATTGCAATGGCGTCTGTTGTTAGATACTAAATAACGAAAAACTGAGAATAGTTATCATTTAAAATAATTTTTAATGGTCACAGAAGATTAATGACTGCAGCTAATATAAAAAGTTTTTGATAAAGGCTTAATTTCCCTTTAAGGGACATTATGAATACCTCAAAGTACCTCTTCGTTGGCCTAACAGAGTCTTGGCTAACTGAAAGTCACAAAGAAGCAGAACTACAGATACAAAATTACAAACTTTTCAGGAAAGACAGAGTTCGTGCAAAATCAAAGTATGGGTGATCAAGTGGAGGTGTTGCTATTTATATTCGGGATGATATAGCACCTTACTTCGAACCATTGCTTGAATTTTCCAACGGTTGTGAACGAGGCACTAATGGTTTTCTCAAGAAAGCTGAATTTATTGTGTCGTCTACAGGCAACCAAACAATGCCACCGATAAAACCAATGGATTAGAATTTGTGGAACTCACAACTGCCATTCAAGCAAAGATCGATGCTATCCAAGGCTGCGTTCCTGACTTTTATCTATTTGGTGACTTCAATATTCCTCATATACCCTCCATCAACTCATGCACTCCATCACCTTCCTGCGATAAGCAGCTTTTAACTGATTTTAGCTTACCCCTTAACCTGACACAAATAATTCACAATTCTACACACCGCGATGGTAACGTCCTTGATCTTCTATTTACAAACAATACAGACTCTGTCTTTAATTACACATGCACAACCACCACCTATTAAGACAACTATTTCATTGATATCGCTACCCACTTAGCCCAGAAGAAACCAATCTTCGAAAGTAACTGCAAGAATTTAAAAAGTGAATTTGATAGATTTAATTTCCATAGCGATAAAAAGCATTAACAATCAACTATCTCATGTTAACTGGGATGAGGCGTTGGATCAACCAAATCCTGATTCACAATAAAGCTTTCCTTGACAATTGCTTACATATTATCTCCAATAACATACCTTCAAGAAAACCACCCAAAAAACATTTGACAGTTCCATGTGACTGTAGGATTTTAATGAGAAAACGCAGAAAACTTAAAAAAAAATGCCAAATTAATAAGAGCAAACAAAAACTTATCGACATCGAATTCAAATTACAAGAATCTTATAAAAAAGAGAGAATGAACAGCGAATACGATGCAACATCTAAGATAAAAACAAATCCTAAATAATTTTACTCATATGCAAAACGTTTTAGCAATATCAAACAATATCATGACCCAACAAAAAACAAACTTACAGCTGACTGTTACGAAATGGCTAACACTCTCCAAAGACAATATATGTCTGTGTACATCATCCAAAAAAGACTACAATTTTCCTGACCATCAAGAACACCAGGAAAGTTCATTTCTAGAGGACATAAAATTCACTGAAGACGACTTCATTAAAGAGATCGAGACAAGACCGTCTAATTCAGCTCCTGGACCTGATGGAATACCAGCAGTTTTCCTAAAGAAGCGCAAAGATTCACTTGCGAAACCATTGAAAATTATCTGGCAAAGCAATTTGGATAATGGAACAACCCCAAGTATCCTCAAAACAAGTCATATATCTCCTATATTTAAAGGTGGTGATCAAAGCGCGCCAGTGAACTACCGTCCAATTGCACTAACATCATTAGTAACAAAAGTTTTTGAGAAGATTTTGAGAAAAAATCTACAACTACGCCTCAAAACAAATCAACTCTACAATTCGTCCCAACATGTCTTAGTCAGCTACTTGCACACACAGAAAAACTGATCTCACACATGGAAAAAGGCGAGAATGTAGACGTTATATACCTTGATTTCAGTAAGGCATTTGATAGGGTTGATCATTCAATCCTGTTAAACAAGCTGAAAAAGAACAAAATTGGAGGAAGAATCCATAAATGGTTAAAGTCTTTTCTTACAGGTCGCTTGTAATTCGTCTCCGTCGATGGATTTCTATCATTCAAAACCATTGTTATTTCTGGTGTCCCACAAGGCTCTGTCCTCGGCCCACTACTCTTCCTTATTATATTCCAAGATATTGACAAAGATGTTATCCATTCAACTCTATCTTCATTTGCCGACGATACGAGGCTTCTGAAAGGTATTTCAAACATTGAAAATGTTGCAGAGCTACAATCACCTCTATTCAATCACCTCTATGAAAGATCTTGGTGTTATATTGTCAACTGATATGTCGTACGACTTGCAAATTGGAAATATAATCCAGAAAGTTAAGAACTTAAGTTCATGGATCTACCGAACCTTTCAATCCAGGGACACAATACTGATGCTAACATTATGGAAATCGTTGGTTATTCCACACCTGGACTATTGTTCTCAGTTATGGGATCCAACGAAACGATCTCTTAAGCAAGATCTTGAAGCTCTCCAGAAATCATTTTTGAACGGTATACCACCACTAAGAAACCTAAATTATTGGGAGAAATTGAAGAAGCTGAATATCTACAGTCTCGAGAGGACAAGAGAAAGATATAAGATCATATAAACTTGGTGCATCCTTGAAGGATCAGTCCCAAACTTCAATCTTGATGATGGTAACGGTGGTATATATGCACACACAAGTCAGAGACTAGGACAAAAATGTCACCTCAAATCAGTTAATTCAACCCATAGAAATATCTGGAAAGGTTGTCTGTCTGAAGAAGGGCCAAGACTCTTCAATGTCCTTCCCAAACATATCAGAAATACAAGTGACTGTGCCAAAACCATCTTCAAAACTAAATTAGACTAATTTCTACGACACATACCTAATAAGCCACTGCTCTCAAGCTACCTTTCATTTAGGAGAGCGGATTCCAACAACATCGTAGAAATGGTCAAGCATTGGACACCATCGTGTTGAATGAGTGAAGATTCACAGAGGCCATCTCAAGTAACTCAAGTAAGTAAGTTGACAATACAAAAAGGCTAAATAACCATATTTATGCAGCTTAAAGCTACTTTTATCTATATATATACTTTGTTTTTGACTTTCTTAGCTTTTTTCTGTATCCACCAAATAGACGAATAATCCGCTGGCTCTTAATGTAGTGGCGAATATCAAAGATGCATTTTGAACTATCGGCTACGTAAAAATTTCCAAATTATTTTGTCAAAACATTTTCAAAAAATAAAAATTTTTTTTTCAATTTTTTTCTGCCCCTATTTAAGCACTATATTGGCAGTCCCTACCCGGAGACACGTGCGATCGCACGTGCACGTGCCAGCACACGTGCAAATTTTTTTACACGAGTGAAATATCGCACCTGCAAGTAATGATATAAATCATTTCATCGCACATGCAAAAATTCATTAAGAACACAGAAATGTAAACTGTGGACTCTTAACGAACGCGAAGCTGTAATAAAAGATGCCGCAGAAAAATACGAGTGAGCAAAACGTTGTGTAAGGAAACTAGATGAGCCCCCTGAAAAAATCCCGACGATCGATCTCAGTGAAAATGCGGGCAGCACAAGTGAAGATGACGGAAAAGATGAGGATGAGTATGGTGTCAGTGATGAAGATGTATTGTAAATAAGTAAGAAACAAAAAGAAAGTTTAGTGGTTGCCCTCACGTGAACTCCTCTCATTTTTTCTGATTCCCTTAAAGGGGAAGTCTACTTTTGAAAAACATTTTTCAGAAATTGTCAAAAATGATACATTATATTCCATAAAACAGATAAAATATATAATGCATCACTTAAAAACATTTTTTCAGTTATTTTCATGACGAATAGGTTCACCATATTCTTGTGTTTTTGATACGGTCGCGCAAAGAGCGAAAGCCTGGACCCCAATCGAAGCAATTACGTCACGTCGTGCAAGAGAGTAAACCAGACGTTGATATTCACATGAAAAATCAATGTCAACAAGCAGCGAGGACTCCGAGACTGATGATTTTTCGTTTAATGAAGAATTTTCCTCTTCCAATGCAAGTAAACTGAAACCTTATGATTTTGAACCAATCGTTTCCTCGGATGAAAGTAGTAATGTAATCGGTTACAACAGCTCTTCTGCATCAAATTCTCGCATAGGTAATATTTCATGGTGCGAATGCGGCGGCGAGTTCAAAAATATGACAAATGAAGCTGAAAGCATATATTGCGTCGAGTCTAATGAAATACCAGACGATTTCTTTGATGGTAAATGCAAAATATTTGATTACACTTTTATTTTCTTTTATGATTTTTTCGAAATTCTTTCAACTTTCAACTTTAACTATTTCTCTCGCTTTCACGCATCACAGATTTGTCAATTACGATGCTATGAAAAATGCTCCATCGTTGGTCATTTTCCCTTTGACTTCAAATAATAAACTAGGCCTCTTTGAAATAGTAGTAACGATGGAGAACGAAAATGTGATCTTCGAAAAGTTATTCTATCTGAATGAAAAGAATTATTCCAATCCATATTCATAAACGGGGGTAAATGTGTGCTTATTCTTTAATCAATCAAAGCGCCTGGTTTTCATACGATCTGCATTGAACAGCGCGTTTTGGAAACAGCCATGGCAGCTGTTAACGAATAAAGGGGAGACGTTGGAGAAAAAAAACGAGTTAGTTTAATTTTGTTTATATAGTGAATGATATCAAGTTTTCTGAAGATTGGCGGCGTTTTTTCTCAGAAGAGAAAGTAAATAGTGTGGGCACAGCGTCTTCCTTAAGACGACGGTTTCTCTTAATTCCCAAAAGTTCAGCCAATCAAGAAAAAAGAAAGAAAGATTGAAAAATAGTATAAAATTGAAATGTGTAAAAACCAGGTTTTACAATATCTCTAGTAACTCCCCCCAGTTTTCTTATTTTGATATTCACGTGGTGCACATGTTTCATTCGAAATCAATTTCTTTGCAATCGTTGTAGAATACAGAAATTGTTTTGAAAATAGTCGTACGGTAGAAGGATAATAAAAGCACTTTACAGTATTCATCATCCTTTATAGTGGGAATGACATACAATATCTAAAGCAAGTTTATATGGTGTGTTCATACCCTGCAAGTCACGTACGAAGCAATGCTCTTCAAAGTGATCTGAACAGATGTAAAAACTACAGTCTTTGGGAAGTGTTCCGTCACATCGTATGTTATGCAGCCATTGCTTTCGAATATCTTTGTGTTGTTTAGATGGAATTCGATGGAAACTAATTTCGTTTTCCTTTCGCTTGGACCGATTCGTACAATCTATTAGCTGAACAGCTAACCATAATTTCACAAGAACTTAATTATAAACTTTTACGAAAAAGATATTTTTTTGCTTCACTGAATTCTTCGCATGCGAGATTTGTTTCTTGCACGACGTGACATCATACAGTGTACTTGGACCCAGTTCTCTTGAAAACTTTTGCTACTCGTATTTTCCGTAGTAAATCAAGAGCATGATGGCGGGGAATTTAAATGTTTTGGAGAGTAAACGAACACTGAATTTGTATTTTTTTTGTTCTTCTTATGTTTGAGTACAGATAAAACACAAAATCTGTTATTTCATTTTTTAGTAGACTTCCCCTTTAAGATAAAACTGTTGACGATAGAGCAATTTCCTCAAATAATTATTTCGTGAAAGATTACGTGCCACAAGCGCTATGATTTCAGAATATTACATAATCTACGCCAGAGCTATAACATCATTGGTGAAATGATAAGGCTAACTTTGTTAGTTTCAGTGATTAGGGTTTACTGATAACTAGCTGACTTTAGGACGCTAAGGTTGCTAGAATCGTCCCCTTCACCAATACTACATAAATTATTTTCCCTTTCGACCTTCATCACACGTGCAATATTACTAAAAAAGACTTCATCGCACGTGCAAACTCTATGACACGAGTGAAGTATAGCTCGTGTACTAATTTCTTCCTGGTAGGGCCTGTATTGGCTTAATTAAACTACTGACTTCTCCTAACAGGCATATTTCCCAGCACTTTTAGCTACTGACATTTTTTGCAGTGATGTCCCTGGAAGTTGTGCAATTCTAGCGTTTTCCACGATCTCAAACAGATTTTAAAATCATTTTCTGTTTCTCTTTCTTCATGATATCATTGTGTAATTGGGTATAAGTACTTTGCTCTTATATATATACTGCAGAACTCCTGCTGAGAAACATCTTAAAATTTAGTATTACCAAAAACATGACTACACCCGTCCACAAACATGTGTGATTTTTCCATCATTTTTAAGAAAATATTATCTCCGCGAGGAAAGAAGATTCAATTGCCCCAGGAGCAAGCGTGATATCTAATGACGACGAGCTCTAGAATCTTCTCACGAGAAAAAAAGGAGAAGACAGAAAAGGACCTCTCCACTTAAAACTGTTGATTTAAAAAACAAACGTAGCCAGAAGGCCCCACCATGCTCTCTATAATGGCTGAGCCTGCCTAACTAGGCATCATTCCTCAAACTTAACCTTCATAGCTTAATTACACACTTTTTTTATAAGAACCAGTAAAAGCTGACCTGAGGCTAACTAGCCTTTAAGCTAAATTGTTATTTTATTCTTACGCCATGGATATTTGTCCGCACTTTTATAAAGTGTGGACAAATAATTTTGAAGTTATTCGTCCGCACCTTTAGTGAGTGCCATAAAATCCGTTAGAAGATAATTTAAATATTATTTTAAATGCTTAAAGTGGTATAGCTTGTGAATAAGATTGCACTATGGTGAAAGAGATTGCGACAGGGGTTCAGCTTTTTACAATTGCGGAATTAGAATAATCTGTTAAAAGTTACGAAAGAACGTCTAACACATTGTATGCCGTAAAATTAGTGCGGACGAATAACTTCAAAATTATTCGTCCACACTTTTATTATATAAATAATAATAAAAGTGCGGACGAATATCCACTTCGTTATTCTTAGCATTAAGAACACACTTTCAGATGTCAGCCTCATTTTGTTCTTATTTTTGCTGCAAGTGTTGTTCTTGTTGTTTCCATCTTGACAATTTGAATTAATTTGTAACGCAGCATTAAAAATGGTTGGTATTTGGTAATGACTCAACACGGGGCTGTCCGTAAAAGTAAGTCGCACCATCATAAAATTATTTCTCACAGATTTATTGAAGGTCAGAAAAACAATACACTTCTAAACCAGTTCACAGTAGCTTTTGAATTGTTGTTACTTTCCAAGAAAATTCAGGCTCAGGCTGTTCTTAATTTTTTGGACCAATGACTTGTTCTTGTTGTATTTCTTTTCTGCCCAATCTGAAGCTTGCTCATGTTCTTATAGAATTGTTCTTATAAAAAAAGTGTGTAGTTGTCCCTAACTGAAATAGGTAATACCTATGTAAATATAGTATTAGGCAACTGAAATTATACATACAAGAGATTAATTTTATATGTGATGACAAAACCCTTACCTCACAGCTCAGAGAAATAAAATGAAATAATTCTTTTGTTTGGAGAGAACAATGGGTTGTGGAGAAAAAAATGTTGTTTGTTTTAAAAATTATTTTAGTGATGGGTCTTCAAATTTGAGTTTCTTCCTTCTCTCACTCTACTCCATGTTCTTGCAATACATAAAACACATTTTTTATCAATTAAATGAAAACTATCGTTGTCCGTCTTGCCATCTTTGTTCTCACGTTTTCCATGTCTAGATCATTCCCTGAAATTTGAAATACAGCTCTGAGGCGATTCCCCACAGCGCGAGACACCCAGCCAGAGGGGGTCGGTCGAGAAGTTGTTGAACTCCATGAACTACTTCATGAACGAGACTGAAGGTCTCTACTACACTATGAGAGTTCCAAAGTGAAGACGACCAATCCTTCACCATCGCTAAAGTAAACAGACATGCGCTACGGACGTTTTATGTGTTTTTAACCACACCACACCAGGCTCTCTGTTTCCAATTAAGGTGTGAGTAAGGGAAAAAATCATTAAATTTTCTGAAAATAATTTTTTTGTACATAAGTATGAAAGGAACTCTGAATTTTCCAATGGTGAAATTATTTTTTCAAAAATCGGTTGGGAAGTCTGTTTATTTTCCAAAAATGTTGTTTTAGCGGCTGATTAAGTTAATTAGTTGTGTACATGAAAGATCATGATAACATCACACACATTGAGCATATTGCAGCGCGAATCATTATATTCTTAATACGAGACTTACCCACAGTCATTCATTTCTTTTATCATTTTTTCTTTCTTGCTTATGATTCCAACAGACATCTCCCAGGTTTCATAAGATTTACTTTTGTTTTTCCGTTTTTCACTCTACTCGTGCAGAAGGAATAAAAATTTAACACATGGCGCTTGAATTACCTGTCGACAAAATTCCGTTGTCATAGTGATTAATTAGTGCGCGCAAAAAAAAGTTGATCTTAGAAAAATCTTTGAAGCTCTTTTTTCAGAGTTCATTTTTCGTGTCAGAGCCACTAACGTTTGATGCTTCATTTACAAAACTAAAAAAGCTCTGACAGTGAGACTTGGCTTACTGAAAAGCTGAAGGGTAGATCTAAAAACGGTTTTTTTTTATCTTTTTAATTTGAACAGAATATGAGTTATAGTCTTGAAAGCAAAAAAAACAAGATGCCCTTGCAGGCATAAGGATTTCTGCAAAATCAGCTGAAGAATGAAAATTGAAAGACCATGAGGTAGTTTATACGGTCAAACTTGTGCCTTGTCTAATGTAAATCAATTGACCTGCGATTAGACAATACTTAGGAATGCAAGAGTTTTCTTAAGTACAGGTCATTAGATTTACATTAGACAAGGCAAAAGTTCGACCGTATAAACTACACTTAAGACATTCTTAAAATTTAAGAAAGGTTAATCATTTCCACGATATATGTTTATTAAACTTCTAATCATGTACTCCCCAAAAATCTGGAAAAACATAGTCACTACGCAAAATTTTATACCAATAAACAATAAACTTGATTATAGAATGCCATAATGTTCTTTATTTTGTTGGCACGTAATGATATCAAGGACACAGTGATTTACTCAGATAAGACAATGAGTATGCATGTAATTCAATCGAAATGTTATAAATTTATATACATGAATTCAATATGTCTATTCTATCTTCCTAACCGGAATTCCTAAATCACAAGCACAGAAAGGAAAACATAGATTTTGATCATGCAAAATATATAATACATACAAAATCAATAAACATATAACTGAAAACAGCTTTAGTTCGATTAACAATGTCATTGCCATCTTTTTAATTTACAAACATTACAAACAAAGCATTACCTGAACTTAAATTTAATGAAAAGATTATAAAGATTTATACAGAAACTTAAAAAGCATTTAATTTTTAATTACGCATACACCCCAGGGCATTATGAAAGCATAACTGACACAATACGAAACTGGCAATAAACTTAATGAACAAAATAACATTAAATTTAAATAGATGCTTTCAGATATCACAACGATTTCATATGTATATATATAAATCTTTCAACAATATGTACGGTCAATCTTACAAATTACGAAAAGACTTCCCAAACACAAAAGTAAACAAAACTTATCAAAATTAGCAAACATAACTGAAAGCAGAAATTTGCGTTAAAGGATGTCCAGTATTTAGAATTTACAGACAACCAAAGTAAGTAAATAGTAAGTCCCCATTCCTAATTCAAGACATTGATAATACAGCCAAGAACTATACAAGTAAATAAGCTAAAATAGCTAGAGAAACATCAAACATAAAATGATGCACCACAGCCACAGGGTACACAAGACATTCTTGTATATATGTTGTTGGAACTGAAGAGGAAACTGAGCTGAGCTGTATGTATCCAGAGCTTAAAAAGCACTACAGTCCACACATGAAACAAACGATATTTCGTATTAGAAAGGCTTAAAAGAATCCCAGACATTTTCCAAAAAATAAAAGCATTCTTTTTCACACACTGTTTTTATAAAACATCGAGAACTTGTTTTTAGAAAAGAATGAACACAGTAGAATCATTGTAAGATAAATTATAAATTTTCTACCCTTTACTTTCGGTTTTGGAAGTGTAAATCTTCTTTTAAATATATTCCACATTGATCAATCAACTTTCGGAAATCTAAGTGGGTTTCTTCGGTACCGCTGATAGTACACCATTATGCGAACGGCGTGCAAATGTAAAGTCGAAAAATACCCGGATGATCACATGGCACGGCGCAGATCAAGCCAATAAACTTTCGCTATTGAAGTTAAGGTGGCTATATTAGCACCCTTTCGTAGAAATCGGGCATTATGCACCAATCACGATTGAGACGGCTTTTTTATGAACCAATGAAATTGGAGAAACAAATATGACTAGGTTTGGACAGTAAGATGAAAAAAAAACAAAAAAAAAAACAAAGACGATCGTAAAGTATTTCTTGCTTACGCAGAAATCCAATGAAAACAGAAAACGATACTTTTGAGAAATTGAAAATAACTCTGAGAATAATTTGCTTGAGTAAAAAAAGAAAAAACCGTTTTTTACTCTATCTCTTGTGATTACAAAAGTGTAAAAAACATAAGTTAAACTTAACTCGTTTTGTAAATGGAGCTACGTTTTTACAACAAGGTTCATTTTCTTTGACTCGTTCTAAAATCTTACATTTTTAGTTTACCTTAAAATTTTTAACATGGGCTTTTAGAGATGTAAATAAGCTTTCCAAAAATGTATCATACTTGATATAAACATATTCCTGTCAAAGGAATTAATTAAAAAACAAAAACACGTTTTTTTCCCTTACTCACACCTTAAACAAATTTTTTTTTGCAGATCAGTTATGCAACTGTTGAACAACCATTTAATTAAGGTTTTGAGTATATAGTCGGTTGTGCACACGTGATATTATGCGTAGTGTTGAGTTTATAATTTTTTGACTCTCGGACACGGTTGGAAGATTACAAATTTGTTATTAAATCACAGTTGAATAAACAAAAAGTGGCAAATATCTTTTATTTTAATACCGCTTTCTGTGTGGCAACTGACAAATATGAATTTTTCTTCCTTTTTGGCTGCTCGTCTGCTGATCGGTTGCCTCTGCTGTTCGTTATTTTCGGCAGTATTTACAACAGAAAGTGAGTTCTCATTTTATTCGTCGTATAAGTAAATCAAAAACTAAAAATTCACTAGTCAATACAGTGCCTCTTCTCAGAGTAATTCGAACATTTTCTGGGGACCGAAAAACCGGAATGACTTTATAAAGAAATTCGAACCTCCGTTCCGTGTATAGAGATTTGACTATAAATACTTTATTTTAATTCACGTTTTGTTATAGGTACCAACGAAGATTTCAAAACTGGTGGGTTAAACACTCATAATGCTAAACGAGCGAAGCATGGTGTACCACCTTTAACCTGGTCGGATGATCTGGCTGACAAAGCCCAGGAATTAGCCGAATCACTTGCAAGGACAGAAACGCTAAATTATGATCAGGATCTTTTAGATGAAGGTTACGGGGAGAATATTGCCAAGGTGTGGTCAAGAAACGGTGCTGGCGGTGCTGGGGTAGAAGCGACGGAGTTGTGGTACACTCAAAGTGAAAATTATAATTTTGATGATCCACATCTGGATGAAAATACTGGTCAGTTCGCACAAATTGTTTGGAAGAATACAAAAGAAGTTGGAATGGGTGTGGCCCAACATCCAGACGATAAAAGAGTTGGAAGACACTACTTCTATGTAGCTGCCTTGTACAAACCCTCAGGAAATACAGAAGATCGTCTTCAAGAAAATGTTCTCCAACCCAAAAACTGATTGTCTCCACAGTTACGACGAAAGATTGATGGATTGAAAATATGATTATCTGTGAATTGTTAATTTTGATTCTTGTTAAGCTCCCCTATTAATTTCGGTTTTCGGATTATATATAATTTTGTTTATTTCACTTTCAATCTTTCCAACAAATACCCAATTTTCTCCCTATAGGCTGCTCTGTTCAAAAGTTCAAGATGTATCAGGAGGTATTGATGTACTATCACAGTTATATGTATACAATTTCGTGACGTTGTAGTAAAGCGAAATGTTACTATACCTTATCATATATTCTTAAATTTCTTGTATGAACTATATGATCAAACCAATCTGCGACTTGTATCATTCCAATAACTGACCATATCATTTTGAAATTATTGGATGAAAAATAGGATATGGGCGATTTTGAATTTCCTGCAGCTTCGTGTGAACACAGGGCTTCTCGCCTTTCGATAAAAAAACAAGAACAACTAAGAACACAGCTTTGTGAAACTTTGAATTCACTGACGTTGAATCGCATTGAATCGTTTTATTTGTTTGTCAACCGGGTAAAGCACGATGCAGCAGCATGCGAGTCCAAGTGTGAAACTACCATGTTTCAAGTGTGACAAAAAGGGAAATTTTAAAGGATCCAGAGCATGTAAAGGCCGCAGGAAAAACAACAACAACGGAGTGGAAGGCCAAAGTAGTCCAAGCAGTTCTGCATCAAGCTCCAATAATACAGGCACTGAGCACTGTGTCAGTTCTGTCCTTGGGCCAACCCTTTCTCTTCTTTTCATCAATGATCTGCCTGATGACATTATTTCATAGTAAAAATTGATATAATAAGAATATCAATTGATATACTTGGTATATCAAATGATATACTAGGAATATCAAAAGGTGTGAAGTGATATACTTAGTATATCAAGTGATATACCAAGTATATCATTTGATATTCTTAGTATATCAAAAATATGTGACAATCGGCTTCCATATTTCCAAGCTTGCCATCTATGCTGATGATTCAACCATCTATTCCTGTACTCCAAAATCAGATTTGTTCAGCCAGGTAGAAATGGCAGGCGAAATTGAGTTTGATCTGCAATCTATAGTTGAGTGGGGAGAGAAATGGCTGGTCACATTCAATTCCACAAAAACTAAACTTCTATCTGTAAATCATACTAAAGATCCCTTTTTACCGTCAGTTTCCATGAATGGCACCCAGTTGGAAGAAAACAACTCCTTTCGTCTCCTCAGGAACACTTTTTCACAGGACTTCTCCTGGCGCTAAGTCAGCCTCGATGAAGGCTCCCTTCTTCATGCAAGAGCATACCTCAGCCCTGATGCCATTCTTTACCTCTATAAATCTATTATTCGACCTTGTATTGAGTATTGTTGCCATATCTGGGGTGGCGCACCCTCTGATTCTATAAATCTTTTAGATCGCATCCAGAAAAGAATCTGTAATGCTGTAGGTGATGAACTTGCAAGTAAACTTGACACACTCTCCCATCGCAGATCTTTGGCATCTCTTTGCCTCTTTTATAAATACTTTTACGGAAAATGTTCAACTGAGCTCTCTTCTCTCATCCCTGCATTAAAAACTTTCAAGCGAAACACAAGATATTCATCTAATTGCCATGATCACACTGTCAGCATCCCAAAATCATCAAAAAATTTTTACCAACAAAGTTTCATTCCTCGCTCCTCCACTCTCTGGAATTCTTTACCCCAGTCTGTTTTTCCTTCTCATTATAATCTTCAACACCTTAAATGTAATGTCCATCGTCACCTTTCCTCCTTGTACCTCAATACACATTAGTGGTTTTAAACCTTGTATTGAGCGACTAATTAAAAAAAAAAAAAGAAAAAAAGTACATCAAGCGTGGAGGATGAAATAACACCCACAAAACGTATTACCAAGAAGTATTCACGTGCTCTACGAGTCAGAAGATCCCGCAAGATACGACAACTAACAAGCAAACCCAGATACCAAGTTCAACTCGGTGATCAATGAGGAGATGGTTGACGCTCTTGCCGACACAGGAGTTGGTGTGAATGTGATGTCAACCGCACTTGCTAACACTTGCTAACACTAACTCAACGCACTTCTTTCCAAGAGAAGAATGAAAATTAAACCGCAGGGATCATCCAAGTCGATCACCTATAAAATACACTACTAAGGTAAAGTCATGTGCGGGGAAATAGCAGCAAACATCAAAATCTATGTTGTTAAACAAGACCTGGAGTTAAGGACGTTGGAATAGTCCGAGTAACTGTAGACATGCGCAACCCGAAAATGCCATCAAGGATAAATCAACCATTCCATCAAAACGTACGTCTGTACGTCTGACCAAGTAATGTTTAAAACATGAATCGACAATCAAAGTTTGAGCCTCTCTTTGAGACGGACTGCCCTACACTGTGATTTCAACTGAAGGAAGTGCATAAACGTTACGTGAAAAGGCTCCAGCCATTATCTACGGTCATAGATTATAAGATTTTTTATCCATTGGCGAAATAAAAAAATAAAAAAAAAATCCACTAACGAATCAGATCCTTCAAAGACATAAAGACCACGTAAAGCAATACAAGTGAAGTAAACTGGTATTTCGATAACAAAGTTAAGATTGCAACCCCTGACTCCGAGAACACCCAACAAGCACTAGAGCCGAATGAAGCTCTGCGACAAAGTAACCCACACATCTTCAAGATTATGACGATACAGAAGGATAGGACAATACTTGGACTATTCAGTGCGAAAGTGTGGTGATGATGTGACGTGCAGCTAATATTTTGATTTCGATCGGCGCCGTACACACAGATTAAAAAGGGTAGCCGAGCTGTATATTTTTTATGTTGAAGCAGTGTTTTTTTAACTGAAGTGTTCTTTCTCATTCTCCCCCCCCCCCCCCCCCCCCCCCCCCTCCTGCCTAATTTACTATTATCTTGAGACAAAAATCCTTGTTTACTTTTTAGCATCTGAAATTAGGAGGATGATTGTCTTTAATTAGGCGCATCGACGGTATTGCACTTTCGTACCCACCCCAATAATTTCAATTTAATTTCAATTATATTAGTGGACATCTTTATGATGTGAACAAGTTGTAAATTAGAATTTTTTAACAACATGCATGGATCGTTTTACATTGATTTATTTCAAAGTAATATTTCGGCCTTCTTAGATGAGGCCATCATCAGACTAAAAACCATTACAAAATTTTACAAAAATTGACATCTATGTATGACTTCCTCCGAACATCGGTTTCCAGAAATTTTTAGTGACCTATTGACTATCGTCTTGGTTAAGGTCATTGATTATTATGGGAGGATGTCTTCTGGAATTGGATTTCCAAAGCTTCTCGCACTTTGCGGTCAAATTTGATCATCATGTAGAGTGACTGCTCCCCTCTTACTGCTAACTTTAATTATAATGTTGCAAAATTCATCAATTCAAACGTAAAAACACAGTTAAATGGATTTAGCACCAGAATTGGTCATACTAGATTTCAAATCAACAAGAACAAACAAGGAGAATAAGATTGATAACAAATACTGTACCATAAAGCGGGGTGACTTCGATCAATTTTGCCACTATTTTAAAAGTAACTTCCGAAATACTGAATCATTACTTCTGAAACTTTGGAATCATTATATTACATATTTCTTCTATTTCAGTGCAAAATTTCACATTAACTTAAGTTGTAATTCCAGAGAAAAAACCTGATCTTTCCAAGAAAACGACAATATCGATTATGGGGTGACTTCGATCAGCTTATGAGAAGCACCAAATTACTTATAATTATATTTGACAATGTTTTTAAAGTGCCATTATTACAATATCAACAGACCACCATTTGTCATCCGCGGTACCCTGGTTGAAATCCTGGCTAGGATCCTGACAGGATCTTACAGGATTCCTAACAGGATTCTACAGGATCCTGTAGGATCTTACATAGGATCTTCATTTTCCAAGAGTTGATTTGAAGTGTTTTGATACAGTATGGACTTTGAGTGGAGAAAGATCTTATGCAAAGTTGTATTTAAAGAATCTTTCGGAATTTTGGAATTTTTGTTAAGTGGCAGTGGCAGTAGTCTCTTGGTAAATCGAGTTATCATCATCACTTCAGGGCTTTAGCCAGAACTTAATAAAATACCACGTATTACCAGAATTGGGAATTTTTGGTGCCAAATGTCACCCACCATGGTTGGGTGACAAAGAAAATTTTGGGATCTAGACTCTCTAAAACGTCTTTAAAATCAACTTCTCTGTGATTTTCGAGCATATAAATAACAACCCAACATTATTAACTTCATCGTTTTTTCATTCATTTTTTTGAACAACAGATTTTTTCTTTCCAGTCTTGTCATTATGAGGCGCACTCCTAGAGTTAGTTAAGACGCGCTTTTAATCGCGCACGTAGATACGCTTTAAAAACATACTTAACTTATTATATTAGTTTTCGTGTTCAATTGACAATGAAGGATAACTTAGGTATATTAAGTGATTATTCACCAACTTGTTGTTGCTAGGGAGAATGGCCACCGTTGCTAAGGTAATTTTGAAATTTCCTTCGTTGTATGAATTCCTTTGTTCACCAAACCAAAGAATATAAAAACATAAGTGATACCAGTAGGACCCGTTTTCGTGTTATTCAATGAAATTTAAAAAAAGAATCTTAGTTACCACTCCCTTTACAATCAGAGAAATGGAAGCTTAACCAAGGTTTCAACAAACAGAAATTTACGAAATTTACGCTCAAAATAATAACTAAAACATCGTTGATGGAACTCATTTAAAATGAAATGATGCAAACAAAAGAAGAAGTTGAATTGGAAGAAAAAGATTCAAAATAGAAAATTAATCTCAGCCAGCTGACTTTCAGCTTTTAGTTGAATTGATTTCCTCATTCATTAGTTCCGATTTATTTTGTTTTGCGAAGTTGCTTACATGCTCGATATCACGTTACAAAGGTATGGTAAATTTGGCCTGTAAAGTATTTATTAACACATTAAATACTTTTCCCTACAATAACATAAAAATATTAAAATTTTATCAAATGGGAAAACGTAACATATACAAATTTGGGAATTTTCTGACAATTGGGAATACCGCGTTATACGCGGTATGACAGGGCTGGCTAAAGCCCTGCACTTTCACTACATTCAATCACTGTATTAAACTCCATTTTATTGCTTCTACAGAATGGACACAATTTCATAGCACAACTGTAAAGCCTTTAGCACATTATAAACTTAACCGCACTGATGGTAACTTCTCGAAGACTATCTTAATTATATATAGTTATAATTATTATAGAAAATTCACTTCCAAGTTCTTCTATGTAAAAACCATTTTTCCTTGTATATGTCAACAAGTTAATCTAGGACTATCATTAGCAATTCCAACTGCATGAAGATGTCATCATGTAATCAGAGCAAATTAATCTAATAGCTACTTTACACAAACTTTTTCATAACACTTATAAACTCTACATAAATCTATATAAATCTATATTCTATACTATTCTTTTTAATTAACTAGGGAATTAATTCCTGGGAGTATTCTAATTTTAGAATTCTTATTCATGTGAAATTGATACACATGGGATTTGAAGTTCCAATATAAATCTATTGAGAAAAAAACATTGTTATAATAAAGACAGTCATAAAATTATTAATAAAATCAGATAGTTTTTCGAATAAGTCACTTTCATCAACTTTAGAAATACTAGAATGCTTCACAGTGGCGTAATGAACATAAATTTTGTTAAAAAGTTCTTTGAAGTTGTATATCTCCTGATTGCCTTAGATGGCAAAGCCAATTTTTTGCACAGATATGGCTCAATATCTGTTATAGATATGGGAAATTTCCAATTTTGCCAAGCTTGGGAACTCGGAAATCAGTTGTATTCGAAGGTCTTACTAGGATCCTAATAGGATCCTGACAGGATTCCTGAACAATATCCTGGCAGGATCTTAATTAGATCCTATTAAGATCCTGACAGGATTCCTGAACAATATCCTGGTAGGATCTTAACTCAATCCTGGCAGGATCTTAATAAGATCCTATTAAGATCCTGACAGGATTCCTGAACATTATCCTGGCAGGATCTTAACTCGAACCCTGGCATGATCCTAGTAAGATCCTGTAAGATAGTCCTGAATAGGATTCTTTTGTCAGGATTTGAGTTCTACCAGGATCCTAGTAGGATCCTAGGAGAATCCTGGTAGGATCCTGTTCCTGTCAGGATCTTACAGGATCTTGTAGGATCTTACAAGATCTTGTAGGATCCTGTCAGGATTTTAACCAGGGTAAATGTTCGACCGTAAAAAATCAGCGAATGTTAATAAAACAAAAGATATTTACGACGTTCACACATGTGTGACCCTCGTTAATACGAAACGAAATTAACATTGAAATTTCATTGTATCTCAAACAAGATTTTTGAGATCTATCATCATGGGGAAAGAGCACGCTTATTAAAATTTCTTCGGTAAGTCATTAAATCTCCCATGAGATACGACGACTTTTCACGAAGTTCTTGCGAACATGTAACTTAGCGGTATAAAACATTCGGTTTTTTCGTGTTTTTATAAACACGATATTATCGATAAAGGAATAAGGAAAAGAAAAACAGAATATAGCGGTGAAGAACAGAATTTCTTTCAGACATATTATAATTTTCTTTACATTCAGCCTCTATACTTCACATATGTACCAAAAATGTCTAGGCTAAACTCTTGAATACGACGTAGAGCGATGACCAATGTGAGCGGTGAAAATTTTGATGTTTTTCGTCGTTAATTTCGGAAGAAATTAATTGTTTCGCTTGAAGACGATTCTGATGATATTTTACAATAGGAATCTAAATGAAAATTTTAAAAAATGTGAAAAACGCACTTTAATTTCAAAGTTTAAACAGTTTATTTTTACTGATCGAAGTCACCCCGCTTTACGGTAATTGTAAACATCATCGGGGTGATGTTCCTCTTTCCGCTAATTAATTTCACGTTCGCCAAAAGTGATGCAAATAACAAAATTTTATGGAATTTAGTGTTCATTGTAACAGTTTAATTCCTTTTTATCTCAATTTAAGTGCTTTCCTTCTTTGCTTCTGCAGATATAAGACAACCACAGGCTTAATAAAAATGCATGCCTTTACTGTTTACAAATCCTAGGCAGCCATATTTTTATGATCAAAGTTTTTTTAGAAAACAATAGTGCCGTCTCAACAAGTCAACTTTTGATCGCAAAAATCTAGACACGTGATGGGAATTGCCCTATTGTAAGCCTGCAGAGTAATTATACAATAAACACAGACATTTTTAATTTGTTTAAAGCATGAACGGCGAGTGTAATTATCAACATGTATTGAATTATTTTTTACACTCGCATACCTCGATTCCTTCGGGAGCACTTAAATTGGCACCTGATGAAATATAAAATTTTTGAAAAGAATCAGCTGACTGAAGAGTACTGCAGCGTAAACAAAGAGAACAACAACTGATATTTTTAATAATAAATATATATATAATAATAATAATAATAGCTTTTATTCGCAGGAACCTCATTGATAACAGTACCTTAAGGAACTGAAGAGGCTATCCTGGGTAAGCATTCGTAAATAATAATAATAATAATAATAACAAGTGAGTGATGAAATAATGAAGTATGGATATTTTGAATGTATATAAAAAATTATGGTAGGTTACTAAGAGGATTATTTTGAAACTAGCCCCCAAGGCGACGTCACCCGCCACCCATGTTCAGCTTGCGTTGTGTCGCAGAATTTAACTCATGTAAAAGTTTTTTACAGGCATTAATTTCAAAACGGATCTGCAAAAATCCCGCCATTCCCGTGTGAGAACCCAGTGACGAAAATTTTAATTTGAGAATTGGAAACAGAAAATGTTTCCATGTTGTAGAGCTTGAAAAACTGATCAAAAAAATGTATGGGATCGTTTCGCTACGATCAACCGTTGCAGAGATATCGTCGATCAAAGTTGTCTCCTTGTTTAAATTATCATGGTTATTTTATTTGTGTAGTGTTGTTGCACAACTAAAAGAAATGAAAACTTTTCTGTTATGGATGTCCATGTTTATGGTATCATCAATGTCATCGATTCTCATAAATAAACACATCTTATCGGACTTGCATTTTACTTATCCAACTATATTCCAGAGTTGGCAAATGCTGGTTGCATGTGTTGCCATGGTTGCATTGCATTATGTTGGCATAGCTGAAGTTCAAACGATAACATTGACAATGATCAAATCATGGTCTCCTGCGATTGTATTGTTTACATTGAGTATTTATTCCGGTTCAGTATCATTGTCCAGGCTTCCTGTACCAATGTTTTGCTTGATCCAGCAGGGGGTAACACACAGTTTTACATTGTTGTTGAATTACCGGTTAAAAAAACACCAACCAAAGTTTTACGAGATTATTTGTTTGCTTGGAAATATTTGCTGTTTAATACTTGTTATGAAAGCTAATGAAGAGTTGTCTTGGAATATTTATAAATGGATAGCCGTTCATTGTTCCTGCATATCTTGCTATTCCTTGTATGCTCAACATTTTAGTGGAGTCCAACTAAAAGAGATTGATAAAATGATGATCAATTCTATTGCTAGCATTGTTTTACTATTAATGGTGGGATATATTCACGGTGAAACAGTATCTGTGAAGGCGTTTCCTTTAATATTTGCCCGTCATTTCCACGTACACTGTATAGGAAGTGGAGTCTTCGGTGCAGCTGTTATTGTCTCCTATAGTCAACTGACACAAATCCTTGCTACTTCTAAAGTCCGTTTTTATAATTCTATAATCATGCTTGGTGTATCTGGTTTGTCTGTTGTTGTTTTCCAAACTACTTTTACTGCTTCTGATGCTATTCTCCTTGTTTTAAGCCAATCAAATGTTGTTTTGCTTGCCTACTACAATACTGCTGTTGATTACAAGGAGGAAAGTTCCGAAACTAGAACAGATGTACTGTGATATTTTCTTTTGTAGAATGGTTTTGAATTGTACTGGTTGTAATGTACTCTTTTGGATCATTTACTGTTATTTACGATTTTTTTTTCTAATTGAGCACTCAAATATTGTCACAAGAATATTTACCCAAATTTACCTAGAAAACACCAGTAAATTAGAATTGTGGAAATGGCGGTCGATAAATTTTGATATTAGTTGAGTATTTGTCAGTCTAAATTAATTCACTGGTTGTTGTTTGCCTAATTCGTAAAAAAATCTGAAGGTTTTTTTTGTAGAATGATAGGAAAGTTGACGTTTCCTCAGATGTGTCTTTCATTTAGTTTTGAGGCGGAGGGTGGAGAGTTGGGCACTTAACTTCACTGTATCATACATCCTTTAAACCCGTTGTGGCGCTTAATGCACTAATAAAAGGCGTCAATTCGACGAGGCGGTAAAATTTTTTCTAACTTGTACGTAAACGTTTGTGTTTTTAGTTCAACCTTCCATAAACATGTCGTCAGTGATATGCCAACCGAAGAAACGGATATTCCTACCAAACGATCCCTTTTTTGAAGATGGCAACCGTGAATGCACGTACTATGATAAAACTGTTGATGAGGACATCGATTTTATCGTAGACACGCTTGATGGTGTACGAATTGCTGAATTTGTTTGTCCAGCTAAAGGCTGTTCGTGTCGATTTTCGAACCCAACCCAATATAACAGACATTATGACATGCTGCATCGTTTTCGGTGCGAGAGCTGTGGAAGAAATTTCCCATCCAACTATTTACTATCACTGCATATTCAAGAAAACCACGATGCATTTTTCCAAGCGCGGAAATGCAAAGGTTTAGCTGTATATGAATGCTTGATTGAAAGTTGTGGAGAGGTATTCCATTCTGAGAAGGACAGACAGCAGCATTTAGTAGAATGTCACAAATATCCAAGTGATTTTCGCTTCAACGCAATTAAAAGAGTTCACAAGAAATATCAGTCCCACAAACACAACGAAATCAAAAAGGATGGAAAAGAAAGGAAGAAGAACGAAGAGGAAAGGATTTCTTCTTGTGATAGTTCTTCTTCGATGATGGATATTGAAAAACTGGATAGACAAGATGAACAGAGTAATAATATAAACAACTCGATTGCTAGAAAGGATTTCAAAGTTAAAAAGCGTTCGCATCGGGGTAAAAAAGACAAGGAGAAATGCAAAGACGACATGGTAACTGCTCTTTCATGTGCAGATAGTGAGATGACGGCAATATCGTCGGCAGATAGTGAGATGACGGCAATACCGTCGTCGGCTGATGAGAATGTCGGCGAAAAAATCCTGAGTCCTGTGATAAGTATAAAAAAACAAATTCCAAAATCTATCAGTTTTGGACGAGGAGTTCAGAAAGGTTTTTGTCGGAGGTAAAAATTGAAAGGAGTTGTAAATTTTTATAGTGTAGTTGTTATCACTGCCAGACACGCCTCCTCACAGCAGCATCGACTTGAGAACAACGAACCACAGGGTTTTCTAGCATGGCGAAAATATGTCTAGGGTCATGAAATCTCCATAACGAGATAATGCGTGTAAAGATTGAAAATGACGTAGTTAATGTGTATTTTGCAAGCTGATTTTTTATGAAGCATGCTATCTCCAGAAGTAAGTGTAAACTGCAGAAAGTGAGAGTGTGGTCCCTGGTTCGCGAATTAGACAAGAGTGTTGACCTTGATGATTATCAACAATTTGCACACTCCTCCATGATTAAGAATTTCGAAAAAATTATGGTCGTGTTATTTTATACTTCATAATACTGTACTCACCAACGTCGTACATGGAATTAAAAAACAAAAAATTACTGAGTTTTGAATTGTTCGTGGGTACCGACACGCATGGACGAGCACGAAATTTTTAATTCTACAACAGTTAAGTGAGAAGAACACGGCAGAAACCAGTAGCAACAACAAGAAAAGAATGAAGATTAATTGAACTTGTTCGAAACTGAAAATTTGTTCGGCAGTACTGAGTGTTAGCATGTGTGTGACTTGGGACTGGCGGAGATATGAAATCTGTTTGTAATGTTTCCCTGCTGATAACTTGCTGTGTGTTCATACTTTCAGTTGTATTTACAGAAGGTGAGTGGACACCAACTCGTATTTTGTTTTACTGAGTAATTGGTGTATGAGTAGAAATACATAGACTTTCGCATTTCATTCTCCTTACTTGCTTCTTTCGTAAGCTTTAACCTATTCCTTGGGAATCTTTCTGAACGTGTGTCAACAAAGAAATTTCGGACAATAAACGGAACTTACCAACAATGTTTTTTGCTTCTCAATTTTTGTTTTCATTCGAAATATCGATAGAATGTACAAAGTTTGAAAGTCTCTAAGAGAAAACGAACTTGATACCACTCAACGTTCCATAGATCTTCCAAGTGACATGTAAACAGGTGTCCATAGCTCCTTGTCACAGTAGTACAACAATCAAAGCTTGTTGTAAGGAATTCGTTTTGTTGCTTAGGATACCTCGATAAACATAAAAAATCAACCAACAATGAACGAAATCGATTAGTTAAGAAGCACGACGTCACAAGGCCTTCCCTGAAGAAGGAAGGAGTTGCTGACGATAGCATAAGAAAACATGAATTAGTCGTGAAAAAAGAGCAGATCGAAAGAGCGATCGATCAATTGGAAAAAGATAACCAGAAAGATAAACGAGGTGAAACTTAAAGTTGGGTTGAGATGATAAGGGCCTAGTTACACTCGGCAAACATAATATGACGGATCTATTTTTCAGTTTGCTTGCTCGATTTGGAGTGCACACCATTTACCATCATTTATCATTTACATCATTTTTATAGGGTTTCTTGCAAACTTAGCAAGTTTGTTGAATGATGCTGAAGCAATATCTGGTCATACAAGTGCTCAATCTGGATTGAGTTCAGTGAATTTGACCGATAAGCCCGTTGTCGGCGACTCATCTGTTAAAGCCACTACCAGCTCTAACCACGAGGCGTCACCTGCAACCGTCACGTCCAACCCAGACGCGTCTCTTTCGTCTGAAAACGGCGTTAAAAAAGAAGAGATAATACCAACGACGGACCAAATAAAAGAAGCGTTACACGATTCAAGTAAAGACTTCGCTCCGATTTTCGCAATGTTACATGGGAAAATCATTCCACTCGGAAAACTCCCCGATACAGCTTTTAAGAAGTCACGTACAGAACTTCCGAGTAATACGACTTTAACAAAACACAGCGAAGTCAGCGAATTAAATGTTGTGCAGAAGCCTAGTAATGAAGTTGTTTCTAGCAAAAGAGACGCTGATTTGAAGAAGTTGTCGAAGCTACAACAATACTTGAGAAATTTAGACGGTCACGTGACTGCGACCGGTGTGACGAAGAATGTGAAAGGATCTGTTAAAGATGAGGTAGCATTCCCCGAAGAAGAAGTCGCTTCGCCAAAGAGTGACATTCTGAGTCACGTCAAAGGTGTGGTTTTAGATGACGGGAAAATAGTATCTGTTAATAGTAATGGTCGGATAGATGGACTTGGAGAATCAAGCAAACAAAATGCCGACACAACAGATTCTCAACAAAAATTTGTCGTGTCAGATGACGGATCTCTTAATCCGTTAACAAAGAGCAACACAGAGGTTGGTGAATCCGTTACACGAGGCACGACTGCTAATACTGACGGACAGAAAACTGTTGCTTTAAGTTTAGATGTTTTAAAAGACTTATTAAAGAAATCCGATAACAAGGTCTCACTTGCTTCATTGCTTAATAAAAGTCCTGATTCCAAAAATGACGTACCTAATGAGGAAGAAGACCCTGGTGAGTGTCTTTAGAATCGTGTGACAAAGCATGTAACATCTTGATATAAAGCCACCCCTAAGATTGTGTGGTTAACAATGCAATATTCTTTTACATCTTTTAATATATACACAGATATATGTATTGATTATCTCCCAACGTCTCTCCTCCAGTTGCTGTATGTTATTTGGTTGTTACAGGTACCATCGAAGACTTTGCAGCTGGTGGATTGAAGTCACATAACACATATCGAGCGAAGCATCACGATTCACCTTTGATTTGGTCAGATGATCTTGCTGCAAAAGCTCAAAAGCTCGCTGAATCTCTCGCCGATAAAAAGACGTTAGAAATTGCGAAAGATCTTGAAAAGGAAGGTTTTGGGGAAAACGTTGCGAAAGTGTGGGCCACATTTAAAAACGCAGGTGTGGCTGCTACTAAAATGTGGTACCAACAAAGTGAAAATTATCACTTTGATGACCCACATCTTGATGAAAATACTGGTCAGTTCGCTCAACTTGTTTGGAAGAATACAAAAGAATTAGGAATGGGTGTGGCCAAAAGCATCGATGATGTTAACAATAAATATGTTTATGTTACTGCTTTATACAAACCCCCTGGAAATATCGAAGCAACTCTGAGAGACAATGTTCTTCCTACCGGTAATAACACGGTGGATGTATATACAACATTTTTTAAGCGTGGAGGGGTGTTTTCGGATCGGAAGAATACCAAGCGGTCAAAACTTCAAAGAACATCTCTGATGAATATTGTGGATGAAAAAGATTAAAGGCTATGATTGACGCTGTACTGTCAGAAAAAGATGCGTGTTCATTTCTCAACGGTCTTTGCTACTTTTGATCCCTGCACTCGTTTTGCATTCTATTTTTTATATACATAACATCATCTAAGACCGTTATTGACAACATTTTTGGAAGGAAATACTCTTTTTGATTTTCATGTTTTTGAGTTGGTGGTTTTCTGTGAGTGGTTTATTCAGTTTATACGCGAATCTTTCCCGTACCCTGCGGACAGTATCACACGGGTTTCGTCTAATCTTATTACAAACATACTGAACTGTTTTAAACAGAGCTGAGGGTTGCAGTGTGCTGATGTCAGACATGGGGGGAATCCCCTCATTAGAACAATAAGAAATGTTTCTAGAAACGAGCACGTGACAAATATCAAAATGGCGAACAAACTTCGATTTTTAGTTTTCTCATGAGCTTCGAACCAGTTCTTTAAGTAGCATCTTCGTGCACAAACATCAACAATAGTGCAGTTAAAAACATGTAAAGGCCGAGATATCCATTAAGAAAAAGAATTCAGTTATTGAACAAATGCGATGTTGATGGAAAGTAGTTTTACAGTAAACCCAAGGTTGTTGCATCACAATTTTTGGCTGTTGTGTATCAAAATTGCAGCGATAAAAAAGTCCTTATCTCCAAAACATTTGGCCAAGTGTTTTGTAGTATTGAGGAACCGACCATAATAAAGACAGGGCTTTAGCAAAACTGCCATGGTGCTGAGTTGGTGTTTAATAGTTGTGGCAGAAAGTGAGTGTTCTTTTGAGCCAAGAACGTAAAGTGATGTTTGCTTTGAAGAATCACATGCTACAAGAAATGAATTTTTACTCTCCGTTTCTTCTTGTATTACGTATTTTAAAGAAAGTTAATTTGAAGAAGCTGAAGTTTTGTTAGTTTGAAAAAGTATGCTTAATTTATAAAACCTCTCAAATTCATGTTTTAAAAACCTGCACGGCATATGACTTAGAGGTAGGGGCAAATACGATACCACGATCTGTATATATACTAGCTACATTATATTCACTGTTTGCCTATATCGAGGATTTGCGTGGACAACTGAAGTCAATAAACAGAAAGACTTCCACTTTTTTGCCTTCGTGATGTTTCACCAATCCTTTTACGGTTGCTTTTATCGACATCTTCTATCATCTTAGTAACGTAAACTCACGATATTTAGGGCTATAAGGACCGAAAAAAAAGGATTAGATTAATAAATCCTGCTTGAATAACTGAACCTTATCTTTTATTGCCAATTCTCATTACAATAATAAGAAGAGCTTTGAATATTACAAACGAAATTAAACACGATAAATCGGCTGCATGCAACAGATATCGAGGGAAGGTTTATCAATAGAACGATAGTAAGTAATCGAGAGGAATAGACAGAGTATTCACTCGACCTTCAGATTTGTAGATTTTTTTGAAATGAGCCATATCTCGTCAATCAGTGAGAAAAGCTAAACTGTGTTTAACGATCAAAATATCAACGTTCAGATAAGTCACCGCTTATGTTTTTCCGTACAGATACTTTCGAAAAATTTGCAGTAAGTGGATTGAATTCCATAACACATATCGAGCGAAGCACCACGATTCACATTTGATTTGGTCAGATAATCTTGCTGCAAAAGCTCAAAAGCTCGCTGAATCTTTCGCCAATAAAAAGACGTTAGAAATTGCGAAAGATCTTGAAAAGGAAGGTTTTGGGGAAAACGTTGCGAAAGTGTGGGCCACATTTAAAAACGCAGGTGTGGCTGCTACTAAAATGTGGTACCAACAAAGTGAAAATTATCACTTTGATGACCCACATCTTGATGAAAATACTGGTCAGTTCGCTCAACTTGTTTGGAAGAATACAAAAGAATTAGGAATGGGTGTGGCCAAAAAGCATCGATGATGTTAACAATAAATATGTTTATGTTTCTGCTTTATACAAACCCCCTGGAAATATCGAAGCAACTCTGAAAAACAATGTTCTTCCCGTTCGTAAATAATAACAAAGGTTGTTCTGCTTACTTTGTACAAACACAACATCCAAGATCTTTGTTGATGATGTAAGCATTTTTGTTACATGGTAATATTTTGCACCTTGAGACTTTCACTTTGTTAAGGAATCCATTTTTTAAACGTGTAGATCCTAATGGCGAACTTAACACCTTACGATCTAGACATATGTATTCTGTTCGGTCGGATTGTCTTTGAGACGTTGCTAAGAAACCATCATACTCTACTTTCCAGTTTTTTGGACACACATTTGTGGCGGGAAACATGTAGCTTCTCATTCTATTGTGTACTTCACAGACTGAACAGCGCACAACCTTGTTGGCCACCCTCTCGTCAACAAAACTTGTTCCGTATTTTATACCATCAATTTGAGCTGACTGTTCGTTTCTTTGAGCTTGATGCATTGAATAATTGGGCATTTCTGGTAAACAAAGGTAATTTGCACCGCCGCCGCCATAGTCACGTGGTAACGCACCACTCATGTAACCTAAAAAATGTGTCAGACTTTTTTTTGGTGTGGCCGTTCTTGGGTATGGAGCTGCACAAGGGACGAAAATATTCATACCTTTGTAAAGGAGGCTTGCATTGCCACATTCATCATTTCCCCATCTTGTGTAGAGGGTTGAAATATTCATCACCGGAACAGCGACACAACTTGCATTGTATCCTAAAATTTAGTATTCAATTATTTCTTCTGTTCATAACAGGAAAAAATACCTTTAAGAGACTTTTAACGAATTTAAGTTTAGTTATGCTTAAGTTTGGCCTCGTTTCTATATGTTCCATTGTTTTAATGATTTCTTTAACACTAACATTCACTTTCAAGGTGAGATTAAATGTTTTTGTCCATAAAGAAAAGCTCCGTAACCACGGATAGCAGTAAAATAGGTGCTAACATCTGAACAACTAAGAAACATGCAAATACATACTCTATGACGAACAATCTACCTGGTTTTCCCGGTGACCCTCTTGTCCCATTTTCACCTTTGTACCCACGTTGACCTCGATCTCCTTTCTCGCCTCGGATTCCTGGGACCTGAATGAAAGAATATTGTGCAAGAAAATCGCTTCATACTTATTCTACAACAAAAAGTATAATGATATCTGCATGACATGTTAGTTTGTTGCAGCAGTAAATCTTGTTGATCATTTTCAGTAGTGCTGTTAAAAATCAGCATTAACCTACTGATAAAAGTTTTCCTGGTGGTCCTGGTGGTCCTTGAATTCCTGGTGGTCCTCTCATTACATTTCCACAACTGCAGGTAGCTACAAAACATAACAATGACATTTAAGTAGTCAATCTTCTAGAGGCCATCTTTTGAAAGTCCTTGAAAAATCGAATGAAACATTAGCCGTAAACAGAGGTTACAGGAGATTGAAGTGAATTCAAAATGGTAGTACTACATGACTTATAGCAAATAAAAAATTGGTAGTATCTAAGTATTTGTATTCAAGGCATGCGTAGAAAGGTGATCGATTCTTCTTTCGAAAATTATCGAGTGGGATTTATGTGTTATTTTGAAGAAAGTGTTGAAAGTTGTCAGAAACTTTCATTTACACAGTTTCACTTACTGTTTTTCATCTCTTGTCTGGTAGAATTTACTTCAGAAATAACAAAGATGTCATTCAGCCATTTTGTAGCTTCGAAGATGGCACTGGTTCTATAGACGAAACAATGACGTCAAACAGAAAAAGTATTTAATACTTAGCCTAGTACTTAGTACTTAGTGGTAGTCTTAGTCTATTAGTGCTTAGAAGTACTTAGCATAAGTGTCGCGCAATAAAACGTAACAAGAAAATAATTTTTAAGCTCTTGTAACGAACTACAAAAAAATGAAAAGAAAATATTTCCTATCGATTATTTTACCGTTGGTTTTCCGCCCTCCGACTTCCAAACCCCACTCAGTACCACTCCTGTGACATTTTGAACCAATCAACTAATCTTAGGATCTCTAAACCTTTTCATTTTATCGTTGATGTTACCTCTTGTCATATATGTCAGTTCCAAAAAAGAACTACTTTATCCTATCTAATTAATCCATTTTTCAGATTAGGATTAATAGATGGTGTGATAAGTTAAGATGAAGAAAGCTTTACTTGTTTTCTATATCTTGTAGAGTTCTATTCAGCAGAATTATTTTCTTCTTCGAATCACTGAGCACTTTCGGCAATTGCTTGTATGTTTCTTCAAATGTCTTCAGTCCAGTCTCAATCGAGCCTCGTTTTCGAACAACTCTCTTCCGACTGTGCTGTTTGATATGATCATTTATGTCAAGTTTCATTTGAACAGAAATTTGTTTTTCTATATCATCTAATCTTGTTAAGTTCTCGTCGTTTGCTTTATACAGTAAGAACACAAGCAATGGTACAGCTATGCAATACATGAGCAAGATTAGTCTCCAGAGGAAAGTCACGGCGTTTTTTAAACGAGGGGAACAGTAGACATAGATGACTTGCGTTCCCGAACTTTCTTTCACTTGTTGACTGACCGCCGAATACTCCACCTTAACTTCTCGTGGTTTTTGTTTGAACCCACTTCTCGGTATTGTGTGTGGATTGTGCACGGACATTTCCAAAAAATTCGAGTCACGTCTGTACGTTGACATGACGACAACTGATGCGGACTAAGCTACCATTTTGATTTTTGATTTAGCCTCCTTGGCTTTTGTTTCCCTTTTTAAACTTGTGGTGATCTACGGAAAAATACTGACGTTTCAAGGATAAATTGAAGTTATATGCACAAAATATGTTCAACTGTTGAACGATGATTCGATTTTGATAAATTTCTGAACAGAACGTTGTTGTGTGCTCACAACTCTTGTCTTGTCATTTCATGTCTCTCCATAAAAAGGTCGATCTGTTTTTATAAAAACACGAAATTACATAAACAAAAACGCTTTGGCGACATGTTTTTTCATAACACACTGAAACTGAAGGAAACGTCTGAATGAAGTTTTCATTTTTGGAAAGGGTGCTAATAAAACCTGTTTTCCTCCTATAAAAAACATTTTGGAAAAAGAAAACAAAACAAAGAGATTTGGGTTTGTCATCCCTGCCAAATACGGCACAATGAAGACGAACAAAGAATAGATGACTGCGGTTGATAATAAAATACTGAAAAGGAAAGAACAGCATGATATTTGAAAGTGTAAATAAAATATTTGTCTCTTCTGTTTGATGAATATTCATGTTAGCATCGCTAGTTTTGTAACCAAATAACCAGAATGAGACTTGCTCGAGAGAGCCGTTTAGAAAAAAAAATAATTAAAGCTTTTTAGAATTCCAACTTGAGTGTGTTTATTATTATAACGATGCAATACTATGAACTCTTATTCCTGTTACTTCTATTTATAGTACAATCTCGCACTCTAACTACTATGAGAAACATCTTACCCGTAAAAATTTACTAATACAAAATACAAATTGATTTGTTTTACAAATCATCCAGATTCGAAAGGAACCGCGTATACCTCAAGAAATCCAAAATACATCTAACCATATCCTTCGTGATAAAGAAATTTATGAATCGTGCAGAAAAGATTTCGTGTTTCTATATCCAATGTTTTTCGTTATTCACAAATATAAAATTTGTAATGAAAAATTTTGTTGATTCAAGATCTATAAAAGTCGATACAAAAAAAACAACTGTTAGCACACCCAATATATTCTTCTATTAATCAACCTTCCTATAAATTAAATTCTCAACTCCACCTGCTTTAAATTTTGTTTTTCTCGATTACAGACATATGGAGAAAAGTGAAAAAAAAAAGATCAAAAATAGACTATTTTATAAACAACCAAGTTTATAGCATTAACTAGAAAATCCTTCTTCATCAATCGTAAATGATTCGCATTGTTCTCTTAAATTCCTTTAATTCAACTTCTCTTTGTTTTAGATAATTAGCAATTGGTCGAACAAAGAATATACCACCCCTCGCAGATAAACGCCCCATTCCCTTTTTTTTGTGTTTTCGAAAATTGAATAACTTTTTTTTGAGTAAAAATTGTTTCAATTAAACGCCTACCACCAAGAGGTTGTCACAACGCCCAGGGCGGTTTGCAAATAACGATCAAAATTGGCGTTTTGGTCAGCGTGATAACAGCTAATCTATTATCAGCATTTTGTTCGTCCGTAAGACCACAAATTTTTTGTCTTCAGTTGTACCCTGATACCACTAACACTTACTAATTGTTTATTATTTGGTAATTCCAACTATTTTATCAGGGTGAGTGTGACCTCCATAAAATTAAACGTGAATTTTCCCATAGAGGAGTTTATGCTTTGGAAACACGAATCAATGGAATTCTTAATATTATGACCGTATATCATAAGGAATAAAAGAAATAAAAGAAAAGAAAAATGGCGTAACGTGTCTGTGGGCATAGTGAAATTTTGAAATTGTGAAATTGGTGAAATATTTCAACTTCCCACGATTGGCGCGGCAAAAAATCAACGACAAAAATTAACGACAAAAGTTTGGAGACCGTGAGATCTTGTTATTAACAAATCGCAAAGATCGTCACAAAACCTTTATCAATCATCATAGAAGCTTTTACTGTTTCATGTAGTTGTTACATCACGTCACGTTGAAAAAAGAAGAATGGGAAACCGATCTAATCCGATGTGTCTTCATGTTACAAACATCACAGTTTCCAATGTGGAAATGGCTACACATCAAATGAATATCCAATATTATGAACAATGATGTGAGACTTTCATCTGTCATAGAGTAGAGTAAGTAAGTCAAATCCAAACATGTACAAATGAACATAGGGAATGTTGTGGAGCTTGCTGTTGTAACTGTTGTTAAGCGGAGACAGAAGGGGTTTTCTTGGTATATTTGCATATATTTGGATTTTGATCAATATCGTTTACATTACTCACTCATCTTATACTCGTGCTTGTAAAAACAATGTCTTGGAAAGTTCTGTTGTTGACATTTCTGATTTATGTTGTACACCTTTTGATTCTTACATCGCTAGCAATTACAATTACGACGGAAATCTAAAGCACCAGAAATTGACGTGGTCCTGCGAGAGACGAAATCTAAGATGATCGAAAGGACGTATTGCTTACTATAACAATTCAGTTGCAACATTCTACCAACCGAATTTCTCACATGCTGACAGAATGATATGGCTTGATAATATTGAACATATTTTATCAGAAGTTATAAATAAATGAGATGTCTTCGTTTTTATCACTGGTGACTTTAATATAGATCTCTTCGAGTCTAACAATAATGTTGCAACGAAACAAAACATCCTTCAAATGTTTATATACTCACCTACTCGAAAGTCAAAAACCTCATCAGCAACACCAGTAAAGTAACTTATAACAACGTGCTCCCATGTGACTTCATTTCCGATCATGATACACCATACGTAGCTAGTACTGAAGCAGTTCGTTACGAAATGGTTACGAAATGAGTTACGAAATGAGAAAAACCTTAGCTAATTTGAAAGAATTTTACGAATAAGTAGGTAAAGTAAGTAAAGCTCCCTTCAATATCGTACACTGTTTCCATGATACAAATGAACTTTTTCTTGACTGTGTTAATTATCATGTTAACACGTCCACCAGCTCCCTGGATGAAGGATGGCAGAATCGAAAATTGCCAAAAGGATTTATGGAGAGCACGTGCTGATATGATGAAAACGGGCACACGGTTGTCTTCAAAAATTCAAAAGTGTGGAAGATTATATATCGAATATTCAAACCATCCAAAAAATGAATCAAAATTGACCCTGAAGCGAGTGCAAACGTCATTATCGCTCCACTAACTGATATCATCAATACATGTATTGAACAAAGCATAAGGCATGGTAACTCGCCAGAGTTCACCCCGTTCCAAAGATAAATCATCCATTGAAACTGTCAGACTTTCGTCCCATTTCAATATTGCCAATGTGATCTAAAATTTATGAGCGTACTTTACTAACACAGTTGACTGAATTTATCGAGAGCAAAGCATTATACGCAAAGACACAATGCGGATTCCAGAATTGGCATTCGTGCAGTACTTCATTGTTAAAGTTCAAAGATGATATTATCAAAGCCATGAAGAAGGGCGAGGTTACTTTGGCAGTAGCAGCCGATTTTTCAAAAGCTTCCGACACCGTCAACTACCGGAAACTCTTGGAAATGTTAAAACGGCTGGCCTGTCAAATGACTTTATACGTATCATACACAGCTACTGAACGGAAACAGTTTGTCCAGGTTGACGACATAAAATCTACACATAAACTGATTCATTTCGAAGTTCCTCAAAGCAGCATTATGAGACTTGTTTTGTTTAACTCATACGTTTCTGACATTTCAACAGCACTTGACTGCCGCACATTATACAGTATGCAGACGACACTACACTCTACGCACATGGAAAAGTGAAATCATTATGAAGTCCACTGCTGAAAATATCGAATGTGATCTTGACAAGATGAGAACATGGTCACAAGAAAAAAACCTGGTTCTAAACCCTGTTAAAACTGTTGCTATTGTCTTCTCCGCAGTAACGACCAATAACGAAATACGCTGCTGCATTTTGGAGCTTCTGCAATCGTTTTTTCTTAACGATCATTTAAGACAAAAGTTAACAGCCGTATCTTTATTGTTTAAAGGTGCAAAATCTTTTATGCCGTTATGTGACATCTGAGACCCTCAATTAAAGAAATGGCTCACGTAAAATTAATTCAAACGTGCGAAACAGTGGCTTTGTTAAAGCGAAAACGATAAAAAGTAGTTATGTAACTGTTTTTGTATTTCTTGCTTCCAATTTTTTGATACACACTGTACAAGCACTTATAGTATTTTTAATATTGTCATTTATTTTTAATGATCTATAGCCAATCCTTTTCGGAATTCATCTGTGTATAGTTTGTATACTACATTCAATTACAAACACGGCTGAATGCTTCAGTGACCTTTCAAATTTTAATGATCGCTATCATAAATAAAGCTAACTCTTATGTCTGAACTTTTAGAGATTCAGGAGGTTGATTACACACGTCGTAGATAATCTATGAATACTAAAAGGTCGTGCGTATAAGCAACCTCGAACCCAGGGTCTCTTGCCTTTTCGATATACGGATAGCGACTATCCCATATATCGAAAAGGCAAGAGACCTTGGGTTTGAGGTTGGCGTATAAGTTGTTTAGATGGTGAGTAATACATTCAATATAACACTTATTTCAAAAGAACAAGGTTTTTTAAAGGACACAATGTAGCAATTATGGAAAAATAATCTTTGTTCAACTTTTCTATGGAATCATATGTTCAACCCCCGTTTTAAAACATACTATGGTCGTATTTTTTATGTTTATATTTCTTTTATTTATGTGCTAATGAGAAAGCTTATCAGACTGAAAATAACGATTTGGCCATGAATGTGGTGAACAGACTATAGATGAGTTTCTAAGTGACGTGATGTTTATAAACATTAGTGTTTTTTGCTCGATAATTGCTGTGAGTTTCAACATAAATGCTTAATAGATCAAGTCAATTTCCTACCAATATGCGCACGCATCTTGGTTGGCAATTAGATGCTCTCTGCACACTGTCGGTTAAACCGGTTCTCAGGAGGCGTTTTTAAGACAAAAAAAATTATTAAAAATAATACTCATTAGCACTCGAAATCTATTTTTGTGAAGTTTATTAAATTTTTAGTTTAAACAGATCTTTAACTGGTAATTAACATCAGAAACTCATCTATAGACGAGTTTCCAATGTTAATTACACTTTTATACCTTGTACATACTAAAAATCAAATACAATGCATGAAAATAGATAGAAAGTGCTAATGTGTATTGAAACTTTCTAATGTCGATTGTCTTTAAGGGGACTCCAGAGAACCAAATAAAGTGACAACATTTTGAAGTGTATAAAGAGACTTTTATTTCCTGCGAGGCTGCGTGCGCATACATTACATGATATTCTATGTTGCAATATACCGTAATTAGAGAGCTTTAGCAACTGCAACGGCAACGTTGAGGACGACGTGAGCAAAACGAACAAAATAAATAATTACTACCAAATAAAAGTTTGAAGAACTTATTTTTGTTAGAGAAACAATTCAATTTATAAACTTATATCGACTGGAAAGTTATCAAGTTACTATAAAATCTACATAAGAGAAAAAGATTTATCTCTGTAATCGCGTCTCCGTTCTCAACACGACTTCGAAGCATGATATTTCACGTTGAGCATAGAACGTGCAAACGTGTTAATGATATAATTATCTTCCCAATGGTGTCATAAGCAGTAGACTCTCTTTCTAAACAAATTCCACATAGAAAACAAAGCTTTTGTTTTAAACACGTCGCCGTCTTCGTTGCCGTTGCGATTGCTAAAGCTCCCTATTATTGAGCAAAGAACACTGGTGTTTATAAACATTACGTCACTAAGAAACTCATCTATAGAGAGAGGTTTACTTTTAAACTCGAGCAAGGTTTGCATAAGGTTTTTTGAAGATAGTGTAGAGAAAAACCATACATGAAAGTGTTCTTTTATATAAAATTAATTTTACCCAAATGTGACAATCTAAAGCTCTGCTATATGGATACAGACAGCTTTGTCTACCACATCAAAACCGACGACTTAAGTATATACAGTGCGTCTCAGAATGTTTTATCCACACACTTTACAATGCGTTTTATTCGTCAAAATATTACGAAATTTATATCACGAGAAAGCCCTTTTCCAGCATTTTCGATTGATATCAAATGTTCAAGAAAATGATTATTCTTCGAAAAGTTATTGAAGAAAAACACACAGATTTGGATCATTAATTTCTTAAAGATCAATTAACAGTTCCTTAATGACATTTTAGTAAATCAATTTCCTTTTGTTCTGATCATAATTAATTGAACTTGTTAAGCAAAAATACGCGCATTTAATTCCCAAAACTTTTATCTTATCAACTTGCTCGGTTATAACATTTGAAGCTTAAGAATTTCTAATGACAGAAATTATGTTTATACTCACCTGATTGTGTTTGTAAAGATTTTACATTGTTACAAGCGCTAAATGATCTTTAACAAATTTATGATCTGAAACCATGATAATGTGACCGTCCAGGGGATTTTGATACCTTAGTTCCCTTAATTTTCGCGCCCCTTTAATTTTCGCGCACTTGACCCGCGCGAAAATTAAAGGTGCGCGAAAAGCACCTATTTTCGCGCACTTGACCGCGCGAAAATTAAAAGGTGCGCGAAATAGCAAAATTCTTCATTTTTCTCAATTTTCGAGCTTTTATATAGAAATATACCTTATTATACACTTATATAACTAATATAATTAATCAAGTATTTAAGGCGGGTAAACAGAGTGCGGCAATGAGACTCAGGAATGAAAAATGGAAGTGAAAATGCTTTATTAATCTGAAAAAAATGAATCGAGCTTTTTTGGTTAAGATATCGTTGGTGGTGATTCTTGTTTCTTCATTAATACATGAACACTTAAAAAATACTACAGTATTTCAGTCATCAATAACTATAACTTCAGAAATAGTTTGAGTTTCTGGTACTGCTTACTTAAAGAATACGGTGGAACAATTCAATTAGGAATCAAGTGGTGTGAATCTATTTCGCGACGGCTTAAATTCGTCAAAAGAAAAGCAACCACAGCTAAGCCTTTGATAGCACCTGGCCTTATCAAGGAGATTGGGCTTACATTTTACAAAGAAATCAACGAAATCGTTAATGCCCATCAAATTCCAGCTGATATGATTATCAATATTGATCAGACTCCGCTTCCATTTGTGCTCATCAGCAAGTACACACTGGAAAAAAAGGGTAGCTCCCGCGTTTCTGTACCAGGGACTTCCGACTACCGCCAGATTACTGGAACATTCGCCATATCTCTGTCTGGCAATTTCTTGCCTATCCAGCTTATCTACCAGGGAAAAACTCAAAGAAGCCAGCCCAAATTTGAGTTTCCCAGCGAATTCCATGTCACTCAAACCCCGAATCATTGGGCTGACGAAAAAACCAGCATTGAGATGGTGAAGAAGATTTTAATTCCTTACATAAAAGAGAAGCGAAAAGAATTGAACGCTCCGCAGAAACCATGGCTGTTGATTTGCGACGTCTTCAAAGGACAATGGACCGAAGCGGTTAAGAGCGTTGTCAAAGAATCAAATGGTAAAATGGTTCCTGTGCCAAACAACTGGACTAACTACTTCCAGCCATTAGATCTTACCGTCAACAAGAGCAGCAAAGATTTCTTACGGAAAGAGGCTCAAAACTGGTACTCACAGGAGATCATGAAGCAGATGCAAGCAGGAAAACGTTCCGACCAAATAAAAGTCGATGTTCGAATTTCTGTGGTTAAACCACTACACGCTAAGTGGATAGTCAAATACTACGATTATGCAAGGAGTAAACCGGAAATTATCATCAACGGGTGGAAAGAGTCCGGAATTACTGAACATCTTCAAAAGAAGATAGATTTGGACCCTTTTTCTTCTAAAGTTATTTAACGAATGCCTTACTATTGTAACCATAGTATGTTGTAACTTATATCTGTTGATAAAAGGAAGAGCCGACTAAAAGTAAATACCAAAGTGTGTGGTTTATCCATGTCTTTGTGTTTTGGCCAAATAACCTGTTTTGAAAAATTTATGAATTTGAGGGTGCGCGAAAATTATTGGGTGCGCGAAACTGAGTTTTTAAGGGGTGCGCGAAAATTAAAGGCGCGAAAATTAAAGGCGCGAAAATTAAAGGGGCGCGAAAATTAAGGGAACTAAGGTAACAAACGATAAACGTTATATGAATAACACTTTATGGTTAAAAAGAACAAAAGAAATAACGATATTTATCGTTCTTCTGCAACGTTAATACGATAATCAAGTAATGTTATAATGTTATCACTGAAATTATAATATCGTTTTTGTAACGTTATAATCTTTAATCAGTAACGTTATAACGTTTTATCGTTATAGTTATAACGATATCATTGTTTGCCAAATAAATTCGTCTCCTGTTTATTAGAAAACACATGCCAGGCAACAGAACAGGAATTGCACTTTAAAATTATGCCATTTATGTTTCAAAGAATGAATAATCAAATGAGTTTATATAGTTGGTATTGTTTGCGAATAAATTCGTCTCTTGTTTAAAAACACACGACAGGAAACACCCAGAACAGTGTGCTTTAAAACTATCCCGTTTATGTAGTTTATCATAGAAAGAATAATCTCCTGAATTTATTGCAGCTGGTAGGTAAAAATTAGTTTAGAAAAACAGGGAAAAAATCAATTTAACAAAATTTAATACGAATACGATCAATCAAACATGTATTGCTTCGTTTTGAGGATTGCAACTTGTGGAAACGAGCCTTAACACAGTTTCTTTTGACTTGTTTGCATATTAACATGAACTGATTACCTGGTTCTCATTCAGTTACAGATAAAAGATACGATAGCAACTTCATAAGCTACTACAAATAGAAACCGTCCTCTGTTATTCTATTTTAAGTTGTTCGACAAGGGAGGCAATTCCTGAAAAACAACCTATTGTATATTAAATTGATCGGAGTAATTGTTAACTTCGGGAATGGAGAAGTCTTCCATTTAGTTTATATCAAAGTGTTGTAAACTGAAAAATCTGAAAGATTCATGATGATTACTTTCGCAAGAACTGCTAGAAACTGTTTTCATAACCGTATAACGTTTTATCGTTAATGTTGTAACGTTATATCGTTTTCGTTATGCATAACGATATAACGTTATAAAGTAACGTTATTACAAAAAAGAATACCGTTATGTAACTATAAACGTTTTATCGTTTGTTATCAAAATCCCTTGGACGGTCATTATCTTCAATAACTTTCGGAAGAATTATCATTTTGCTTCAAATTTTATATTTTGTGAAAGAGCTTGAAAAGAGCTTTCATTGGTACATAAATCGCAAAATTTTGACAAATAATTTTTGAAAAAAACGCATTGAAAGTTTGTGGATAAAACACTCTGAGACACACAATTAACGCAATGATAGGTATTTGAGTGGATGCTTCGTATCTTTAATTTCTTTGGTATCTGCTTTTTTGAACTTATTCCTTATTTCTTATTCCTTTAACCGCTGCCATCAGGAATTCCTATTTTGAACTTCCTGGAGCAAAAATGTTTTTCGGTTTTGATTTCAGCATTTTTCATCAACTTTGCTGAAAGCGCTGACCTTCAGGCCTCATGACCTCTTGTTTGCTATTATTGTTATTTTATTTCAATTTTTTTTTATTCATTCATGTTGCTTTCTTTATGCAGATACAAATTCATTACTATTGTTGCCATCGTTTCGGTTAAATGGAACGCGGCAGTTTGTATTACAGGTGTTCGCGTATTGCCATAAATATAAATATAAATATTATATAAAAGATACATCTTTCATCAAAAGAGTATGTATTCTAGAAAGATTTTTTTAAAAAAAAATTACAACAAACAACTGACATAATTTTTAGTCCAAACTTTTTATCCACCATATTTCAACTATTATTAATCGTGCTCATAGCGAACTATAGCACTTTTAACGACCTGTTCAAACAGACCTGTATTAAACTTTACGTCTGCAATTTCGCATTCCTCATTTTCAGTTGACTTTCTGTACATCAACACGTGATCGATAGGTGCGTCTGGACAGTCGGACAACATCGTTCTCCATTCTCCCGTCAAATGATCGTTTGAGTGGATTGTGTTTGGTGGAACATACAGTACATGGTTCTTGGGAATTTTAAAAGCTGTAAAAAGCATTAAGAAAATGTTAAGGAGCAAAATTTCCCCAAATTCCCCAAACCTGGGATATTTCGTAAACGGCCTTTTAACAATAGGGGAATGAAAATTTGTAAAAATTGATAACAATGATGACAGTAACCAAAATAGAAGATAAAATCAAATTCAAAGTTTCAATTTCATCCGCTTATCTTCCATGCAACACATTTCAAATCTAGTATGTCGTGGCTCTATCTATTCCTATTTTTAATTTAGAAAAGGTTTTTACATCTTCAAAAATAGATCTGGTTCAGATCTGAAATTTAATCGTCGTAATCAACAGGTCAAGACCAGGCTTTACAGTATTTATTTGACTTTCCTTATGTTCCAGAGCAGAGAGTCGAACTGCATTAAGCCTGGTCCAAGCTGCGTTATTGAAATAACAAATATTATGATAACTGTTTATAGGTAAAGAAGACAGTTTTTTATTGGTACTTAAAGTTTCATGCCCACTTTCGTGGACAATCTTCAGCCAAATAAAAACGTTACAGTTTACTCTCGAAAAATACAATGATAAAGCTCTTTTACGAAATCGAGCACTGTTAGAATCGATAAGAAGAATACTACATGATAACTGTTTACAATCCTGACACACAATTTCTCTTCTTCACACAAATTTCTCTTCTTCTGAACCCAAGCTAGCTATGTAATGATTGGGAAAACAAAACCCACATCCTTAATTGATGTTATGATATAATTCATCCAACAATCTTGGCACCAGGTTTCACCGAAATAACAGTGACACGTGTATAGATCGTGATCCGTATTGCGACTACTAACCCAAAAAGTTTCAATTTGAGAGAGTGGGTATGATAAAAAACTACATACCACTGAGATGCAAGTCCTCGCCAACATATTTTCCAAGTACGAAAAATCCAGAATCGTCGTCCAGCGGGCAATCCATATGATGGAAAGCATGCATTTCGATCCCATTCCCCCCAACTGTGTCAATGACGAAGTTTTCATGATAACCTAAAGCAGTGAAAGATGAAACATGTTTTATCGAAACCTGCATCTTCTTATCAAATTCCTGATTTAAAATAGAAATTATACATTCTGTGCAATACACTATTTTTTTCTGTTCGTCTAGACGAAGGAATTTGAAAGCTTCAAAAATGGCCATGGCAAAACCCACGGTATCCTCGATGACATTGATGACGTCATCTCAATACTGCATAAAATTGTTTTGTTTTTCTTCAGTTTTTCGAAGAAATATAAAAATATAAAAAACTAATAAATCCGTAATAAAAATACAGTTGCCTTCCGCTAACTCGACACTCGCCTAATTCGACATATTTCCCTCGGTCCCGCCAGATTCGACGTTTTTGAATGGAAATTTCCCCGGCTATCTCGACATTTCTAACTCGACACCCGCCCATCTCGACATAAATTTTTCGGTCCCTTGACAAAGAACTCGACATATTCAAAATTTAAATTTTATTATTTCCTTAACCATCGTTTTCAGATCCCTTTGGAAAAGTTTTACGCTTCACATTAAGATGAAACCAAGAAGTAAGTTCAGGTATGAAAAATAGTACCGGGGGTTTAATATCAATTGTGAAAGTGAAAAATTCGCAAAACGCTTCTCATTTCTTTAAGCGATGTTCTGAGCTGAGCTCATGTTCTGTCATTGTCAATAAAAGTCCTGTGAATTTAGGAGATCGGGAAGAGATGCAGGCAGAATGTACACTTCACTTGGTTAGCAAAGCAGGGCATATAAATATTCTTTGACAGCAGTAGTACCAAGCAATCAATGAACTTTAATTTTTGGAAACTTGTTATATGATAAAAATGTGTTCCAAATTAAGAAATATATTTGTTTTTAATTAATTCTTCAAGGTACTATCCCAACCTAGTAAAAGAAAATTATAAGGGTGGTAGGAGCGGTGGACAAAAATATTACATTTAAAAATAAATCCCCCGCTAACTCGACCCCCCGCCTAACTCGACATTCTTTCTGCCTCAGGTTAGCGGGGGGAAACTGTACTACTAAATTCTTGGACTTATTACAGTATTGATTTTGAGCCTGGAATATTCTTAGAACATATCTATGGGATTATCTTTGACTTCCTATTAACTGTTATTCATAATATATTTGGGATTTACATGAAATTTCTGATAACTTTTCCTCAAAAACGACGATCTTCACTTTGATGTCGACTCTTTTCGTTACCTATCGAATGTTCCTTATAAACTCAATAAACCAAACGAATTTCACTAGATTTACACCGTTAGGTTTTGATCGTCTGAGATTTTTAGATGAGCTCTTATGTATAGTTACGTTTTGATAATGACACGAACGTCATCATTATTCAGGATGACAACGAGGCAACATCTGCTATGATGGATAAATTATGAATTTATGATAGGAACTTAACTTACCGCTTGTGTAAGTGAAATCAACAGTACCGTGTCTCTGTAACAATGCTACTTTCTCTTGTTTCTCACCAGCAAAACATGCACCGTAGTAACTTAGAAGCTGATTAGTGGCTGTTTCCACAGGGATGGTACAGTCCCAGTCAGCAGGACAAATGAGGCGACCATGTTTAGCATCTGGTGCAGCTTTCTCCCACTTGGCTGACTTCAAAACAACGTGATGAGGCGTTTTGTGATCAGGGATCTCTCCAAATTGAGTCATCACTAATTCAACAAGATCGTAGTCTCCAGGCATTGCGTCAGTTGCGTCAGCGTCGCTCGTCATCACGAGATCTCCGTCGTCTCCTACTCGTTTATAATTCGTATATGACTTCCATCTATCGGCAATGAAGTCGGATAATTCTTGGGCTTCTACATCATCAAACATGTCCAGCAACTTTTCCTCAAAGTTTTCAGTAGATGATTGCTTCTTCAATTCTCTGGTTCTAGCTATCAAGGAGCCTATGCCGGCGCCAGGATCAGTAGCTTCTTTGTATCGTAGTTCCCGCACTATATTCTGAAGTTTAAGGTTACGCTTTCTTTCTCCGACCTGCTTTGCATAACGACCCAACGTTTTGTTTTGATTCAAACTTTTTTTGACTTTATTATCTCCGTCATTTTGATTTTCATCATCCTTTTGGTTCTTATCATAGAGTAGGCTGTTGTAATATGCAAAGAACTCATCGAAATGAATCTTGCCATTCTTGTCAGTATCGATTTTTTCAATAAGGTGTTGAAACTCAGTATCGTTCATTGTCACTCCCAGCTCGTTGATGAACCCTCGAAATTCCTCTGGCTCCAACCAACCGTTTTGAGAATCATCAATTTTATTGAAGATTACCGCAATTTTATCCCTGGTTTTAGTGCCTTTATGACAGATTGCCACTTTAGCTAAAATGAAGCGTATTTGATTGACTTTGTTTTAAAGACAGCCACTGGCAGGTAAAAATTACTTGAATTTGAGGAAAATGGGCCTAAATGAAATGTATTCTCTTTTGCTTCATTTATCGTAGTTTTCAACAACTAAGAAAGACAAAAAGAAGTTTCAAGATATATCATAAGTTCGAGAAAAAAGTGTGTCAGCAGTTTTCTTGTGAGACAATCTCCACGAGAGCTAATCATTTTTTTGCTTTGTTTGAGCGCTTCATTAATAACAAATAGCTGCTCGTTCCCAGACCATTTTTGAATTGATCTTCTTCTACTGATATCAGCATAGTACAACCCTCAGCTCTATATACAGTGTGTCCCAGAGAATTTCGGTCTGAGATTTTAACAAGCTATAACTTTTCACACATATATCAGATCATATTTTAGAGATTTTCACATCATTCGATAGCATTTCTTTCAAGGATTTTAAAAACCTATATCTTAAATAATTTAGTCCAACATCTTTGTTGTTAAAATGATTTCTTCAAACTGTCACGTTCATTAACTCCTTAATGGTTAATAAAAGTAAGTTTTCACGTGCGATTATTCTTTTGTTTATTAAGAACATGTCGTGGTGTTATTGAACACACTAAAATTATTATCTCATCACAAAGTTAAAAATTGTGAGACGGGGGCTTCTACAAAATGTTTTTGACATCATATGAGCAATCTTTAGCTGCTACAAAAAATGTTCTCCACTGAGATCCAGAGTCTATCAGAGTTGAGAAGTAAAATTGTTTACGCAGCAAATAATCTTAGACAAAATCAAAATTTTATTCGCCACTCTTTATGACAGCAACAGCAAATAGCTGTGTCCAGAGAAACGGGGGACATGTTGAGACAGCTTAAAGATTTGTTTTTAATGACTCTTGTAATTTACAGTCACTTGACTTGTTATTCTTTTTGATAATGACCTTTGATAGCTGTTATTGAAAGATGTGTTAATTAACCATTAAGAAGATAATTGGATTTTTTCATGGCAAAATCCTTAATTGTTCCTAAACTAAAAGGTTTTGGAGAACAAAATGTATATTTTTAAAATCTATGAATAAAATCCTATCGAATGGTGTAAAAATTGCTGCAATCTGATATATGTGTAAAAAGTTAAAATCTCAGACCGAAATTCTCTGGGACACACTGTATAATAGTTCATTATCTTTAACTACATTAAATTATTTGCTATTTTCTTCCAAATTATGAGAAAATTGCTTTGACGCAGATTATACTGGCAACATTTCATGATATAGGAAGGCACACTCAAAACGAGGCTAGCGTAGTCCAACATTAGTTTTGTTAATCATCCTGTCATCACTTCGATGTCATCTAGATATTTACTTCCTTCTTACATCATGCTCCTATACACTTTCTCTTACCACCTATTTGTTTTCCTTGATGTCAGATTTTATTTTGTCCATCATAATACAACATGTCGGGTGGAATGCTGTTCTCTTCCAACTTAACAAATCAATTGATTTTTTGTATCAAGTGAATGATCATGAAAGCCAGTGAATTTTTATGAATATGAATTGATTTTCGTAACCTAGCAACAAGAGTAATACTATGCTGCATCGTGAACTGATCTATCATTACGCAAGAAGGAATTTGAGATTACATTCAACGGAATGAGAAAGTCGTGTCATTACACCAGTTTTTAGAAAAATATTTCACTAATTTTTCTATATTAAACAAACATGAAGCTTCTAGTTACCGTATTCTCTCTAATAAGCGGCCGGGTATGAAATGGTCATGCTAGCTGCGAACGAGGCATTGTTTTTGTGATAAAAGAATAAAAACAACTGTATTTTTCATGGTAACGAAATAAGATTTTGTACTTATAACTTACATTTAGACATCACAAAAATATAGTCTTCTGTTTCTATTACAGAATTTTCGCTTTGTGTTCAAAGTTCTAATTGCCGCCTGGGCGCTTATTACTTTCTTAGTTAATGTTTATTCACTCTAATTAGCGGCCCCGGGCACTTACTGGAGAGGGGTGCTTATAAAATATCTTTGACTAGAGGGGGCGCTTATTAGAGAGGGGCGTTAATTAGAGAGAATATGGTATACTATTTAGAATTAAACTCATAGCCCGAACATGTTTCTTTAAACATTAAATGACAAATAATAGCAAGGGTTTTATTGTCGTCATTTTGTTCTTATCATTATGCTTATAATTTTGACGTCAAAGAAACAAAACTGTTTGTGTTTCAGTTTCTATAAAGAATCACGACATCCGTCTGACGCTCATCAGATCGACAAATAAAAGGTATTCCTACACGCATTTTATTATTTTCAGACGGTAATTGCATAACGTAGTAATTGTTTAGTAAATAAGGCGGTTAAGAAATAACACGTGGTTTAACTTAGCGTAAACAAACAGACTTTATGAAGGCTGTGTATTTTGTGAAAGCCGTCATAAACAAAAATATTTGATATATTTATTTGATTAAATAAGACATTAAAAGGCTTTAAGTTAATGTAGTCAAGGACTTTCTAATATTGTGTTTTTACAGAAGTACCATCAGGTTAACAGTTTATGTAAAATTTAGCTACTGCTGAGATATTGCCCTGTTTAAAAATTCGAAATAATGACTAAAGAGATCATCTCTGTTCAATTTAATAATAAAGCAATGAAAAACAGCGTTCTGTAACCAAAACTGATATAGAAAAATCTAACAAGTTAATGATGAGAAAGTAATGAGTAACTTGACGCATCTTTTGATTCCCCAAATCCAAATATTGCTTGATAAAATTACACAAACTCTCATAAGCGATATGAATATTTTGCTCAATAACATTGCAGATATAATTATAGTATTTTAACTACGATTAGGGATGATTTAAGTTGGTAATGAAAATTGTTTGATCTAATTTTGGAAACATTGAACTATAGCCAAAGCACGTTTCTAATTAACTTTTTGATATGCAGTGAGGACTGGGCCTTATTGTTCATGATATGGTTAGGATATTGTTTATTCTACCAGGGATATGTTAAAGCTACGCTTTAACATATCCCTGATTCTACCAACTTTCTGAACAAAAACATTTTCAGTCAAACGTTTTGTCATCTTTTCAGCAGATCGGAATGTATTTATATGTAATGCTTTTATTCGTGCTTACATATTTTAGCCATCAGGTATATTAATCGATATAATCTTGTTTCGTAATCGCCATCACCGCTTCTGTCCAATACACTTTTCTCAAATCTATGTTTCCACGTCGCGCTTCTGGTATACAAGCACCTTGCATTATTCGGATAACACTTTTCCAAAAACAAAAAGGTGGATTTGACAGTTTCATTTCAGTAGGAAAAACTGAAATCTTCCGATGATTAAATTTAACATTGGATTTAGATTGCAGCAGATGTTTGAATTTAAGTTAACATTAGGAAAGGCATCTTGCTAATATTAAAAATTTGTATATCTAACAAAGCTGGAAGACATACCTTGTTTAGGATCATCTTGATCCTCGTATAAAACAACACAATCTCTCCACTCACGATCCTTCACCATGTTCGATTTGTTATGTAATGTCACGGTAAACTGATTTCACAAGTGTTAGTTAAACTACATGGTTGCTACATGCGTCATAGACAATTTATCTCATTATCTCAATCTTTTCATTAAGCTTTCTTCGAAATTTTATTGTTGAGAATATTTCAGTCAGTCACTGGGGAATTCAAAAACACTACATTTACACTGCAAATCTTTTAATACTATAGGCAAGATATTTGATTTTCGTTCTTTTGTTTGAATGACGTTCGTTTAAAAGATGACGTTATTTTAGAATCATTCTCTATTGAATTATTTTGATCAAGTTTGACGCAGTTCTAGGACAATCCCCCCCGGAAAATTCCCCCCCGGAAAATTGCCCCACATAAGTAGCCCTAACCCTAACCCTTACCCTAACCCTAAATTGGATGGGGGGCAATTTTCCAGGAGGAATCATCCGGGGGAATTTTCCAGAGGGGAATTATCCTGACACCGTTTGACGCGTACTTCAGTGCAACTTTATTGCGGGCCGACACATTATTTGTTATGATATATTATAACCACAGGAAATCTTTAGAAGCTGTAAATTTACACGCCTCTTAACACGTACCTTCAAGCTGTACACGATATAAAGCGAAGAATTAAATAAAAACGAAAAGCAAATATGAATTATAACAAATAAAAAAAATGTAAAATGTTGAAAAATACTTTTTATTGATATATACAGATCATACAGTTTGCGAATTTAACTTGTCTCGGAGATTAGACAGAGCCAATGCAATGATAAAGCGCCAGCTAATCTGCTTTAAAATAGAGGAAGAAATTGAATATCTAGTGGAAACCGGGTCAAACTCGAACCCAGTGTAGAAGAAACCCTGGGTTTGAGGTTTGTGCTCAGGTGAAGTCTGGTATTGGAGACATGTCAAGTTGAAAATGTTTATATTTACATTCATTTACATATCGAGGGGAAAGTGAAAACATGAAACAAGGAAACTAGAACGTTTCACTTACTACGTCGTTACGTCATTATCCGGAAGAACTCGAAGAAGCCTTTCACATGGCTGACATTTTCACTATTTTAGCTATGTCAAGGGAATGGACGTCTTTAAAAATGAAGACTCCCGAGTGTAGCTACAATTTGATGAGATAAATAGAAGAATATTCGTTTGGCGTCCTTTTATTTCCAAATTTAGATAAGACTCTACGTTTACGCTACAAAGATAAAAAGCGATGCAGAAATTTTTTAAAGAAATCAACTTTTTGTTTCAGATTGAATACTTGGTGTGTTTGGTCTTTGAATAGTATAAGAACAATTGTAATTTTGGGAAGATAATTATGTGTGACATATAAATATATAAAACTGTGACACATTGGTTTCAGATAATTGTGATTTAGTTCACAAAATAAATATGAAGCCAGGTTGGTAATCAGTACAGAATTAAATAATACAATCGAATTCCTTTTATTTTTCCAAGATTTGGCAACTTTTAAAGAATGGTTTATTTGAATTGTTTTATAAGTTATAGTTATACCAAACCTTCTATGGTCGGTTCTATTGTTTAAATATCTGTCCAAATATACGTCATCCAGTCACGTTTAAAAAATACCCTCCAAGAAAAAAATATTTATTTTTGTATGAAGAAATTGCTCACGAAAGAAAGTTTACTTTTCCTGAAAGCATTTACAATCAATCTGTATTTCCGAATTCTAGAAAGTGTCATGCCAAGGCAGACTGGCTAAAAGTCGAAATATTGGTTATAGGTCTAAGTTCAATTCTAGATTGTTCGACAGATTCCATTTTTTTATAATTTGTTATAATAGTCAATCATCTTATGGACGGGAAATCAAAGTGTCAGGTCATGTAACAAGGACTTTAGCTTTGGCAGAAACAAAATGTCAACATTAAAATAATCTTCTTTGACGTAAATACGTCAAACACAATTGAACTAAAAGATAAGAATACAAAGAATTGTTGATTGATTGATTGATTTATAATCGTTGATAAATATCATCAAATAGCAGCTTATTCGTTTTGTCGCTTAAAATTATTACAAATACCAACTTTGAATTCTCTTCATAACAAATTTTACAAAAGATTGTATAGATAAATATGTATTTTGTAAACACATGACAATTTGTAATCCAAACTTTTTTATCCTCCATATTTTAACTATTATTAATCGTGCTCATAGCGAACTAAGGCACTTTTAACGACCTGTTCAAACAGACCTGTATCAAACTTTACGTCTGCAATTTCGCATTCTTCATCCTTTTCAGCTGACTTTCTGTACATCAACACGTGATCGATAGGTGCGTCAGGAGAGTCAGACAACATCGTTCTCCATTCTCCCGTCAAATGATCGTTTGAGTGGATTGTGTTTGGTGGAACATACAGTACATGGTTCTTGGGGATTTTAAAAGCTGTAAAAAGAGTTTAAAAAATGTTAAAAAATAGAACTTGTAATAGTGGTTCCTCTTATGACCAAAACTTTGTGCTTGTTGCGTAAAATGAAGATACGTATGTGTTTTCGAAAAATTGTCAAGAAAACTGAATTGCAGTTAAGAAGGTCATTAAAAATAACAACAACGGAATTTAAAACGATAACAGTAACTAGGATAGAAGATAAAATTAAATTCCATTTCCAATTTCATCCGCTTATCCACCATTAAACACATTCTAAATCTAATATGTTGCTGTGTCTTTTTTTAACTATAATTTGGAAAAGGTTTTCATACCTTCAGAAAACAGATCGTTTAAGCCTGGTTCAGACGATGACACTGATATGACTTTTCCTAACTTTTGTAAAAAGGTTTGCTCATCTTCAGCATTTGGGTCATTGTTTAAACTGGCAGTACCAAAAAAATAGCATTTTTTTCTTTTGAAAAGCCTAGTCACAGGGTTAAGCCTGGTTCAAACTGCGTCATTGAAATCATAAATATGATGAAATCTATTTACAATTCATACACACACAAATTTCTCTTTTTCTGAATTCTTTACTGAATACTAAATAATTGGAAAATCAAAATGGTAGATCCACATCCTCAATTGGTGTTATTTCGACGATCTTGGCACCAGGTTTCACCGAAATAAAAGTTTCAATTTGAGAGAGTGACAATGATAAAAAAAACTACATACCACTGAGATGCAAGTCCTCGCCAACATATTTTCCAAGTACGAAAAATCCAGAATCGTCGTCCAGCGGGCAATCCATATGATGGAAAGCATGCATTTCGATCCCATTCCCCCCAACTGTGTCAATGACGAAGTTTTCATGATAACCTAAAGCAGTGAAAGATGAAACATGTTTTATCGAAACCTGCATCTTCTTATCAAATTCCCGATTTAAAATAGAAATTATACATTCTGTGCAGCACACTATTTTTTTCTGTTCGTCTAGACGAAGGAATTTAAAAGCTTCAAAAACGACCATGGGAAAACCCACGGTATCCTCAATGACATTGATGACGTCATCTCAATACTTCATAACTTTTTTGTTTTCTTCAGTTTATCGACGTTCTTGATAATACAAGCTTTACTGAGTTGTTGGAAATATTACAGTATTGATTTTGTGTATCTAGCGTATCTATGGGATTATCATTCTTATTAATTACATTCATAATATATTTAGAATTTGCAGCAAACTTTTGAACATCTTTCCTCAAAAACGACCATACTCAATTTGATAGCGATTCTTTTTGCTAATGCCCCTAACTAATGTTGTTTATAAACTCAATTAACCAAACAGATTTTACTAAGGTGACACTGAGGTTTTGATTGTTTGAGATTGTCTGAGTTCCATATGAACTGTTATGTATAATGATAATGACACGAACGTCATCATTAATCAGGATGACAACGAGGCAACATCTGCTACGATGGATAAATTATGAATTTATGATAGGAACTTAACTTACCGCTTGTGTAAGTGAAATCAACAGTACCGTGTCTCTGTAACAATGCTACTTTCTCTTGTTTCTCACCAGCAAAACATGCACCGTAGTAACTTAGAAGCTGATTAGTGGCTGTTTCTACAGGGATGGTACAATCCCAGTCAGCAGGGCAAATGAGGCGACCATGTTTAGCATCTGGTGCAGCTTTCTCCCACTTGGCTGACTTCAAAACAACGTGATGAGGCGTTTTGTGATCAGGGATCTCTCCAAATTGAGTCATCACTAATTCAACAAGATCGTAGTCTCCAGGCATTGCGTCAGTTGCGTCAGCGTCGCTCGTCATCACGAGAACTCCGTTGTCTCCTACTCGTTTATAATTCGTATATGACTTCCATTTATTGGCAATGAAGTCGGATAATTCTTGGGCTTCTACATCATCGAACATGTCCAGCATTTTTTCTTCAAAGTTCTCAGTAGAGCTATGCTTCTTCAACTCTCTGGTTCTAGCTATCAAGGAGCCTATGCCGGCGCCAGGATCAGTAGCTTCTTTGTATCGTAGTTCCCGCACTATATTCTGAAGTTTAAGGTTACGCTTTCTTTCTCCGACCTGCTTGGCATAACGACCCAACGTTTTGTTTTGATTCAAACTTTTTTTGACTTTATTATCTCCGTCATTTTGATTTTCATCATCCTTTTGGTTCTTATCATAGAGTAGCTTGTTGTAATATGCAAAGAACTCATCGAAATGAATCTTGCCATTCTTGTCAGTATCGATTTTTTCAATAAGGTGTTGAAACTCAGTATTGTTCATCGTCACTCCCAGCTCGTTAATGAACCCTCGAAATTCCTCTGGCTCCAACCAACCGTTTTGAGAATCATCAATTTTATTGAAGATTACCGCAATTTTATTCCTGGTTTTAGTGCCTTTATGACAGATTGCCACTCGAGCTAAAATGAAACGTATTTTATTCATTTTGTTGTAAAGACAGCCACTGACAGCTAAAAGTTACTTAAAGTTTTCGCATACGATAGAATAGATAAAGCTATTAAACTTTTTAAACTATTACTTGTTTAATGAACACTACTTTTCCCGAATTTTTGTTTCCACGTCGCATTGCTGGGATATAAGCACCTTGCATTATTCGGATAACACTTTTCCAAAAACAAAAAGGTGGATTTGACAGTTTCATTTCAGTAGGAGAAACTGAAATCTTCCGATGATTTAATTTAACATTGGATTTAGATTGCAGTAGATATTTGAATTTAAGTTAACATTAGGAAAGGCATCTTGCTAATATTAAAAATTTGTATATCTAACAAAGCTGGAAGACATACCTTCCTTAGGAACATCTTGATCCTCGTATAAAACAACACAATCTCTCCACTCACGATCCTTCACCATGTTCGATTTGTTACGAAATGTTATCACAGTAAACTTCCAAAATCATATGAAATACTAACATTCAATGTTTTGATTTTTGAGAGCTTTTAGAATGAAAGAAGATATCGAACACTTAGTAGAAACCGGGTGCAAACAATGCTCTTAATGTTCTATTCGCAACCCAGTGTTTCTTACCTTTTTGAAATATAAACACGGCGTATATCAGAGAGAAAGAAGAAACCCGGGTTTGAGGTTGTTGTTCAGATTTGCTACATGAAAGTATTTGCAAGAAGGAACATGAAACAAGGAAATCGAAACTAGAACGCTTCACTTACTACGACGTTACGTCATAATCTGGAAGTCTTATCCACTCGAAGAGACCTCACATCCTTGAATGAAATCCTATCAAATGATGTAAAAATCGCTAAAAATCTGACAACCTATTGAATGATGTAAAATCGCTAAAATCTGACAAATGTGTAAAACTTATCGGACAAAATTTAGTTGCAAAATCTATCACCCCCGGTTTTCATCAAATCCTTACAAGTTTGTAAACACGAGAAACATGCGACCTAAGTGACTTTAAAGGATTATATCTTACGATCTATTTCACTTTTTTGAAAAATCATTTCGCTTTTGAACGATCAAAGATTGAAGTTTGCCTCACAAAAAATTGAGCTGTTTTGCTCTTTTCTATAAAAAGCTCGTTTTTTTTTCATGTTGGTTTTTCTTCTTCCATTTTCATTATTCTTCCAAATTTTTTGTATCATGAAAAAGTGCTTTTTAAGCTTGAACTTTTGAAATATTTCATAACCTTCAAATTTGCCAAGCATTTATAAAAACTGTGCAAGTTCATTTGAAACGTACTTTAATACAATATTTTTACATGTACAATATTTGTACATGACTTAGTCATAGGTAAACAGTTTTGGTAAAGCTTTGATAAATAATATAAACGCTCGTTTTCATGATGTTCATTGTTTTTCCTTTACGCTTCAAAGGGATACTCCACCCTTTCATAAACAGATTGGTTTTAAATAGCCTCACTTATTCCAGCCTCATTAAAACTTAAAACCTTTTCCAATAAGTTCAGTTTCTTCCTGCATGTGGTTGTATACATTGACAATCCAACCGGCATGCAATTAGCGGGATTCGGAAAAATCATGTTTCGTTTACACGAAACTATTTTTCTATAGATTTGTAGGGAATTGTATACAGCTTAGTAGAGTTGTTCGTGAATTTTTCCCTACAAAGTCATTAGAAACTTCACATCAACACTTGAAATAAGCGTGTAAAGTAATGATGTTTCTTTTGATACCACAAAAGGCTTTAAATCTCTGAAGTACCGTTTTAGTAGAACAGTTTTAAAAGAATTCTCACAAGTAATTGATTTTTTTCGTGTAACGGGCTCGTCGAGTTTACGAATCTCCCTAATGGTTTTAACTCCGATAATTTCGGAGGAAATCTTTATATCTGCCGGTTAAATGCCGTTCTTTAGCTGTCGCGCGACTTGATTCGAAAACCAATCGTTGTATGGTTTTGGATAAAAGCTTTGTGAACCCTCAAATCTAAAGGTTGAAACTTATTGGTCAAGTTGTGAGGAATTAAAGTTTCAACCTTAGTGACTTTACATCAGATTTTGCGCAGTTACCATTCAGCACCATCTACGCACTTGAAGATCCTAACGAACAACTAAGCGTTTTCAACTCCCTCATCCTGGAGTGCCTGAATGTGCATGCTCCTATTAAAACGTGTAAAATGACTCGTCCACCTGCTCCATGGATGCGAGATCTCAAAATCACAACTCTACAAAAGGAGACTAAACAACATCGAGCAAATGCCCATCGAACTGGAAATGATGAAGAATGGAAGGAATACAGATCAACCAAAAGCAAACTAAAAATGGCGATAAAATCCACCAAGTCTCAGTTTTACAAAAAAGCATTCTCCTCTCGCAGACCAAAAGAGGTTTGGCAAACGATTCACCGAATTTTAAAACCAAATGATAAACCAATCACAGAATGTCCGGATGCCCTCAACAAACACTATAACGGCGTCGCTGAAAGACTTACCGCCTCAAAACGCACCAACACAGAGGACTTGAAAGCGATGATCAACAAACTACCCCATCGGAATGAGTATGCTTTCAAACTACAACCTACAAGTTACAATGACGTAAGAAATGCACTCAATTCCATCAGAAGGGACTGTTCAACCGGCCATGATTCTATCCCGATAAACTTATTGAAACCTGTTTGTGAGTTTATAATCTCTCCACTGACCTTTATCATCAACAATTTTATTTTGTCTGAAACATTCCCACAATATTGGAAAGTCGCAAGGATCAGTCCTGTTCCAAAAGTTAACATCCCCTCCTCACCGAATGACTATCGGCCTATATCAGTTTTACCAGTGTTATCAAAAGTTTATGAGAAGGTAGTTCTTCAACAACTGGTGTTTCATATCGACAATTTAATGTTATACAAGTCAACGCAACATGGGTTTCGAAGATCACACTCAACTACAAGCTGTCTGATGAAACTGAAAGACGACATCACAAACGCCATGAACAAAGGCGAAATAACAATTTCAGTTTTTGCTGATTACTCCAAAGCGTTCGATACGATAGACTTTAAGAGTCTTTTAATGAAGCTTTCAAACCTCAATCTTGACAAATCCTTTCTACACTGGATGGCAAATTATTTTTCAGACCGCCAGCACTATGTTCAAATTGACAACAAAAAGTCTTCGATGTTGACTGTTGGTTTTGGAGTACCGCAAGGATCCATTCTCGGTCCTGTCATCTTTAATTTATATGTATCAGACCTCTCAGAGCAAGTGAAATACACAAAAACATTACAATATGCTGATGACACCAAAATATATATTCACTCAAAACCAGATGAACTTGAAGCTAAAATTATCTCTCACAAGATATAGAAAACATCCGTAATTGGTCACATGATTCCAATCTTGTCTTCAACGAAAAGAAAACAAAAACAATGCTTTTCTACAAAAACCAGCTGTACAGACATCACAAAAAGGAACTTGATTCAGTTGCTATCAAATGTGGTGGTATTACTCTCGGAAGAACGGAATCAATGAAAGTTCTCGGAATTACTTTCAATGAACACCTGGACTGGACAAGCCACATCAATAAAGTGGCAATCGAATGCTTCTCTACATTGCGAACGCTTAAATTATTAAAACGACTTCTTCCATTCAAGATACGGAAAGAACTTGTTCAAACGCTAATATTGTCAAAGCTTGACTATGGAAATATCGTCTTTAATCCGATACCTAAAGCCCTTCAATCACGGTTGCAAAAAGTTATGAACGCTGCCGCCGGATTTGTATGGAACAGATATTCGAAAGTACACGACTGCATAAAACTCTCATGGCTACCTATTGAGGAGCGTCTCGAATATTCTGCTGCTGTTGCGGGCTTCAAAGCTGTTTTTGAAATAGTTCCTGCAAACATGCAACTACAACTTGCAAAGGATACAAGGGCTCTCAGAAGTAATCGTAAAAACATCGGCCCTATGATTCAACGAAGCAATGTCACCAATTCCTACAGTAATACCGTCGCTCAAACTTTTAACAGTTTGCCGAAACCAATTCGTGAATCAGAAAGTTTACACAGTTTTAAAACGAAAACGTTTACATACCTAATGGACAAAGCAATTGCACGTACTTTATAGATATTTTTTATATACCTTAGTTCCCTTAATTTTCGCGCCCCTTTAATTTTCGCGCACTTGACCCGCGCGAAAATTAAAGGTGCGCGAAAAGCACCTATTTTCGCGCACTTGACCGCGCGAAAATTAAAAGGTGCGCGAAATAGCAAAATTCTTCATTTTTCTCAATTTTCGAGCTTTTATATAGAAATATACCTTATTATACACTTATATAACTAATATAATTAATCAAGTATTTAAGGCGGGTAAACAGAGTGCGGCAATGAGACTCAGGAATGAAAAATGGAAGTGAAAATGCTTTATTAATCTGAAAAAAATGAATCGAGCTTTTTTGGTTAAGATATCGTTGGTGGTGATTCTTGTTTCTTCATTAATACATGAACACTTAAAAAATACTACAGTATTTCAGTCATCAATAACTATAACTTCAGAAATAGTTTGAGTTTCTGGTACTGCTTACTTAAAGAATACGGTGGAACAATTCAATTAGGAATCAAGTGGTGTGAATCTATTTCGCGACGGCTTAAATTCGTCAAAAGAAAAGCAACCACAGCTAAGCCTTTGATAGCACCTGGCCTTATCAAGGAGATTGGGCTTACATTTTACAAAGAAATCAACGAAATCGTTAATGCCCATCAAATTCCAGCTGATATGATTATCAATATTGATCAGACTCCGCTTCCATTTGTGCTCATCAGCAAGTACACACTGGAAAAAAAGGGTAGCTCCCGCGTTTCTGTACCAGGGACTTCCGACTACCGCCAGATTACTGGAACATTCGCCATATCTCTGTCTGGCAATTTCTTGCCTATCCAGCTTATCTACCAGGGAAAAACTCAAAGAAGCCAGCCCAAATTTGAGTTTCCCAGCGAATTCCATGTCACTCAAACCCCGAATCATTGGGCTGACGAAAAAACCAGCATTGAGATGGTGAAGAAGATTTTAATTCCTTACATAAAAGAGAAGCGAAAAGAATTGAACGCTCCGCAGAAACCATGGCTGTTGATTTGCGACGTCTTCAAAGGACAATGGACCGAAGCGGTTAAGAGCGTTGTCAAAGAATCAAATGGTAAAATGGTTCCTGTGCCAAACAACTGGACTAACTACTTCCAGCCATTAGATCTTACCGTCAACAAGAGCAGCAAAGATTTCTTACGGAAAGAGGCTCAAAACTGGTACTCACAGGAGATCATGAAGCAGATGCAAGCAGGAAAACGTTCCGACCAAATAAAAGTCGATGTTCGAATTTCTGTGGTTAAACCACTACACGCTAAGTGGATAGTCAAATACTACGATTATGCAAGGAGTAAACCGGAAATTATCATCAACGGGTGGAAAGAGTCCGGAATTACTGAACATCTTCAAAAGAAGATAGATTTGGACCCTTTTTCTTCTAAAGTTATTTAACGAATGCCTTACTATTGTAACCATAGTATGTTGTAACTTATATCTGTTGATAAAAGGAAGAGCCGACTAAAAGTAAATACCAAAGTGTGTGGTTTATCCATGTCTTTGTGTTTTGGCCAAATAACCTGTTTTGAAAAATTTATGAATTTGAGGGTGCGCGAAAATTATTGGGTGCGCGAAACTGAGTTTTTAAGGGGTGCGCGAAAATTAAAGGCGCGAAAATTAAAGGCGCGAAAATTAAAGGGGCGCGAAAATTAAGGGAACTAAGGTATATGTTTAAAAAAAAAAAAAATAAATAAAAAATAAAAAAGTTTGTAAATACATTTAACATACACACCACATACAAATTTCTAGGAGAAGAACCATGTAGCAAAATGGAGCTAGAAATAAATCGGTTATTATTATTATATTATTATTATTATTATTAATTAATCACATGTTCACATCTGTTTTCAGAGCAAAATTCTTTCGGAACGTTGTTATCTTGCACTTTAAATGTGTCCATAATGTCCAATATTGCTCTTTAGGCAATCCATTTTCCTCTTTCCTTTTATCAAAATTAGGAGAAACAATTTCGTCAAAAAACTCCAGGGATTTATCCGTGTTTGACCAATGGTTTGTGGTAAATCCGACAGAAAACGACGCTAGGAATTCATATCTGGGTAAAGAGCTTTTGGTTTTACCACCGAAGATCAATCATTGGTAAAAATGCCTTTTATAGGGACATGCTTTGAACCTTTGAAGCTAAAACTGTACTTGCCTCGAAAAACGTAAGTATTTTGGATACTTTGTTGAATACTTTTTAACGGCAGATGATCTGTATAGCTCACTTGGTAAGACGGTGAACTAGTATGGGTGATGGTTGGTTGTGGTTCAAATCCTGGCACTGTATAATGCTAATGTGATATGATCACTTATAGAATGATAATGTATGCAGCAGAAAGCTGTATGATGTAATGAACGAGTTCAAAAAATTACTTAAGACCTGAATCACCTATCAGTCTAGTATGTGCAAGTTCTTCGCCTTAAAATCTGAGGTATGTATTTCTGGTGGAGGCCCACATGGTTCACTTCAATTCCAGCATCAGTAGAATAAATACAAAAAAAGCAGAAAAACAAGATGAAGTTCTATAGGTAGATGCGTGACGACCAATCTCCTTTCTCAATTTTTCCGGGATGTCCTTTCGGGGATGTCCTTTTGATATTATTTTGGTCTAGCATGTGACTTTCATCTACAACAAACCGCAAAAGTTCTAAAAATGGTTTACAGTTTTACAGTTTTGCGGTTGCCACGTCAACAAGAACTCAACATAGGTTGCAGCAAAGGCTGGTGACAAAGTTCGTGTGGAAACTGAGACTGACAAAGATTCCAAAACAATTAAAGCATCAGACGACCAACAAGTTCAAACAGTTAGACATATCCCACGAGAAACATCTCGACATGTTTACTCAGAATCGGATTCAGATGAGGAAATCAACGTGTTTATCCAAGGATCTTCAGATGAGAGTGACGAAGTCATAAGGAATCCACGGGGAAAGAGAAAAGCACCGGTAATAACAGAAACTGCCGATGAAAGTGATAGTGAGGTAGTTCAAAAGAAAAAGAAGAAGATAGCTACAATAGAAGAAACGCCTGAAACCATAGCAGGAACCAAAATAGATTTCTTATACTGATTATGACTTTGAAATTGAAAAATAAAATTATACCTTCAAAGTTATGAAATCTTTAGAAAAGGACCAAAATGTGAATCGGACAAAAATGTTAATAGGACAAAAGTGACTAAAACAGTTTTAGGTGACTAAAATTTTGTCCGATGAATATTTCCGTCTGACTAAAATTTTGTCCCATAAGGTAGCTTGTTAAGATCTCAAACCGAAATTTTCAATCAATCAATCAATCAATCAATCAATCAATCAATCAATCAATCAATCAATCAATCAATCAATCAAACAGTCACTTATTCTCATAGAGGAATATTCGTTTGGCGTCCTTTTCTTTTCGAATTTCGATTAGATTCTGCGTGTTTACGTTACAAAGATAAAAAGCAATGAAATTTTTGTTTCAGATTGAATACTTGGGGTGTTTGAATAGTAGAGAATCAATTGTGATTTTGGTAAGATACATTGTCCGATAAGGTAAATGTTTTCGAGTAACTAGCTCGTTGATTTAACGAATCTTCTTTATTTTTCGTTTTGAACTGATACACGCGTGTTCCCAAGAAAGGATATTTTCACATGTTTTACAACCACGAGTTGAATGGAAAAATCACAGAAAAGAATGCAATTTTTTCATCTAGTAGAAATGGAATACAGTAGTCTCTCTGATTAGCGGACACTGTTGGTGCAAAAAATTTTTGTCAGCTGATTAGAAGTTTTATGTTCCAAACTTCAGATCATCTCAGTCGATTACAAAATTACCACAGATGAGATTTTGATGTATCATATTTTAAATTTCGTCTATTTCGTAAAAAGTTATGAAGCAAAACATTTTATATCTACTTTTAAAAAATGCCATTTTTTAAGAAAAAATAGGGTATTAAATTTAATTTAATTTTTTGTATTGTGCATTATTTGTTTATAGAAAAAATCTTTTTTATTCGTTTGAAAAATAATTTCCATTTGCTTGAATACGTTTTCTTGCTCGAGAAACCATGGCTGCGAAAGCTTTAACGACCATAGTTGGCTGCAGATTATTACATGAGAGACAATTTCATTTTGAAGTTCTCTCAAATTCTTTGGTTGCTGATTAACAGGTTTCGTCCAAATTTGCTTCTTAAGAAATCCCCACAGAAAAAAGTCACACACAGCAAGATCTGGAGATTGTGGTGGCCAAGGCCAATCACCTAGTTTTTCTTTAAAAATGACATTTTTTAAAAGCAGATATAAAATGTTTTGCTTCATAACTTTTTACGAAATAGACGAAATTTAAAATATGATACATCAAAATCTAAGTTAATCTTTCGTCTTTCAAGTAAAAAAAATCTCTAGATGTATAACAGAGTATTTTTTTAAAAATATCAGTTCAAATGTATACACTTTTTTTGGCGCACCCGGTAAAGTCAGTCATCTATTTTCTTGTTTTATTATTAAGAATCCAGATTTCGAAAACGTGAATCCATTACTGGCTATTCTTCATCAAATGTCGAGTATTCACAAAGGGAAAGGGGAAGTCTTAAAAACCACCCTTAACCATTCAACTTTAAAAGATTAGATCTGGAATTTCTCCCATTCAGTGAGATTTACTATGACATTTTCAGGCAAAAATTTCCATCTAATGTATTTCGATTATTAATCGTGCTCATAGCGAACTACAGCACTTTTAACGACCTGTTCAAACAGACCTGTATTAAACTTTACGTCTGCAATTTCACATTCTCCACCATTTTCAGTTGACTTTCTGTACATCAACACGTGATCGATAGGTGCGTCTGGACAGTCAGACAACATCGTTCTCCATTTTCCCGTCAAATGATCGTTTGAGTGGATTGTGTTTGGTGGAACGTACATCACGTGGTACTTGGGAATTTTAAAAGCTGTAAAAAATAAGGAAAATAGAAAGAGCTATGACCAAGCCTCTTTAATATATGTGTGGAATATTTCGATCATTTGATCATGTTATTTTGCGCTTGTGCGGTAACTTCCATGACTTTATTTTGAAAAAGTAGATGGTGGGAGAAGAAGATGGTGTACTTAAGACGGCGCATGTGCCACAAAAACTTGTCATGCCCGCTGTACAACTCGCAGACCACAGTTTCTATGCATCCCAGAGTTAAACTGATAACAGAACGAAAGAGTTCCCACTTGGTCCATTTTTTGCAATTTGGGTCTAAAGTTCCAGTTTAGTGGATCTATCGTTTTGTTTCGTATGTGAGCGATTATAAATTTTATTTTCTAAGCCATATTTTATAGACTTATCTTTCGGTGGCACTTGCAATTAAAGCATGATTATATTTCAGGTAAAAAACCAAAGATGCTAACTTTAGTTGTGATAAATATTATTCAATTAATTGTAGGATAGCTTTAAGATGAAATGCTTTCTTTATTTTCCTGGAAAAAATAATGAACAAACATTAAACAAAATACCGCAGAAGACCTTATCCCAGAAGATCGGGATTTATTGTCAGTCTTTCTCTTTTATATTTATATTCTGTAGGTCTGCAGCTATCAACTTATTTTTAGTATGTTGAGAATGTTTTAGGATTGTGCGGGCTTACTTACTAATAGCGTCATCGAATAAGGTAGAAAATCGGGATTTATTGTCAGTCTTTCTCTTTTATATTTATATTCTGTAGGTCTGCAGCTATCAACTTATTTTTAGTATGTTGAGAATGTTTTAGGATTGTGTGCGCTTACTTACTAATAGCGTCATCGAATAAGTTAGAAAAAATTTAATTCATAAAACATCTTAATCATTTAACTTTATCATTTTGGCATTTACATCCAAATGTTTAGCATTTTCAAAGAAGCGAAACCGTTTGTTTTACAGTTTCGGTAAAAAGTCAAATAAAATTAAATCCATAACAGTAATTCCTATCACATTGAAGAATAGGTATATTGATAGTCAAGACTGTTTTCGGAAACGTAGAATCGCGACTTTTCATTAACATTCCGTGAGGAATGGGCGATTATGTATATGACGGTTCGTAGAAAGTTTTTGACGCCTCCGCATATTCTAATGAACAAATAACAATGTTTATACCCTAACAAACAAACGAATGTTTCCACGTCGCGCTTCTGGTATACAAGCACCTTGCATTATTCAGATAACACTTTTCCAAAAACAAAAAGGTGGATTTGACAGTTTCATTTCAGTAGGAAAAACTGAAATCTTCAGATGATTAAATTTAACATTGGGTTTAGATTGCAGTAGATGTTTGAATTTAAGTTAACATTAGGAAAGGCATCTTGCTAATATTAAAAATTTGTATATCTAACAAAGCTGAAAGACATACCTTGTTTAGGATCATCTTGATCCTCGTATAAAACAACACAATCTCTCCACTCACGATCCTTCAGAAAGTTCGATTTGTTATGGAATGTCACGGTAAACTGATTTCACAAGTGTTAGTAAAACTACATGGTTGCTATATGCGTCATAGACAACTTATCTCATTGTCTTCATCTTTTCAGTTTGGGATATCTAGTGGCGCATACAACGTATGTCAAGCTTTGCTATTACCCAAGCTTATCTTGCTTATTTCTTGTCATTTTTGGAATCACATTTCGTAGAAAGAAAAGAAACCTCGTGCTTTTATAAGGCATCGACAAACAAAAAAGTTCGTAAAAAGTTCGAAAATTTAACTCTGTAACAATTTGTTTTTCTTCTTATTTTTCATTGTCTTCTTATTTTTCACTGTTTTCGAAACTGTGGGACAAGAACACAATCCCTTCAACTTTGTTAAGTCCAGTTCAAGAGGTATTTTATTGAGTCTGTTCAAACAGTGTCAATCCTTGAATAGGTTATATTGAATAGCCACTAATAACATGCCAAAGAAATGTGTTTCGAAATTTTCTTTCCAGCAACTGTACAAATATTATTTTTTTTATGTATTTAGCAATCAACAACCACCCCATGTGAGTCTAGCCACGTGATCGGTTTTCCGTTTGGTTGACTTGATGAAACCAAGGAATTGAAGTTCGGATACTGAACGAATGAAACGAGCTCTGATGAAACGTTAAGGAATAAAACAGACGGAAAGAGCTACACTCTCTCTTCTAGGCACATCAGGATAAGAGATCTGTTTGGCACAACAGTCCCTTTTTGTAATAAGCGAATAATATAAGCAGGTAAAAGACCTTCATGTCCTTTTGACCAAAGGACGACATTTGCTTCTAACGATGTTACAATCAAAAATATTGTTTTGATGTTTTTTTATCAGATTGTCTCGTTATTCATGTTCATGTACCAACTTTAAGTACAGACTTCCTGGTCCTCCTCTTATAACCTCAGACCTCCCATGTGCACTGAATACTAATTATTTTCATTTATATAGAGAGGGAAGTGTTTATTAGCAAGTGGTCTTAACATGATCATTTCGCTTACGAAAAGGATACTGTATTTGTTCTTCGATTTTCTTCTTCTGATTCGTTTTCTTCCCTTCGTTAACCGTTGGATCAATCACTGTAATAAAAGCCTAAAAAAGAAAATCAACATACCTCTCAAATCGTGTACAGTTCCCATCCACGTTTAACATACTGATGGTGTTTCAAAATTGTGAATTCCCAGTTGCGATATGATCGTGTGTAATCTTCACCAACTAGCACATGATCGTGACCGTAAAATCTGAGTCTGTGTACGAAGTTGATTAAGCTTACTTGTAACCAATCGTATAGATTGATTAGTTTTCCACATTCAAGATGAAGCTTGTAGAGAATACAGATATCTGGCATAGTGTCCTGTATCACATCTCTTTGCGGTGGACAGCAACAACACTGACAGATAAAAGAAAAGGAACATAAAGAAAACCTGTTCATTATCATTTGAAGAAGCCTACGTCTATTTTAGAATTGATAGTAGACATGGTTCAATGCAGATAGGTTTTGAGATCGGAGTAACTGCATCAGTATGTACGAAAATTTACCTTCAAGTATGAATGTGGGTTCGATAAAGCATTCTGAAGAGCAAACCGTGGAGTTCCATTTAAATGCTATAAAACACAACAACAAAATTATTTTCGCTTGTCAATGGTAAGTGAATGAATGAAGGACTTGACCACCTTTTGTACGGTCTCCATTTCGTTATAGTAAAAAATTTCATGAAGTGGAAAGGATAAAGGTGAAATCAAGTATTTCCTAGAAAAGAAAAGGATGAAAATTTTATGAAATGTGTTCAACGGGATTTATCAGGGTTCAGTTGGGATTATGATGGTTCGTCATACCGAAACATGTGATCGAAAACATCGACGATCTCGTTTCGAAGTTTTTCGTATGGGCTTTCTTTCTTCTGTTCTTTAACAGCTAGTTTTAATTTCTGAAAGAAGACAAACATATATCGAAAGAAATCGAAAGGAATCGTGGAGCTACCTGAGAAGCTGGTTAATTTGATGAGATTACGCAAAAAAATCCGATATTTGATCGACCGTCATTAATGCTGACGTAACATTGTAATTTTTGTTTATATTTCAAGTTGTGATGATAACATCTTTCTATTTTTGTCTTTGAAGAAGATGCACAAGAAAATATGACAAACTTTACCCGCGAAATTAAATCCACTTCAAAGAGTGTTATATCAAAGTCATACTGAGGAAACTGCACACTATTAACAATAGTTGGAAGAAAATTAGAATTTTTTGAATGAATTCCTTGAATTGAAACCGGCCACCACATGGCATTTCTGATAATTCCCCGTACATGCTAAATCGAACGATTTCTCCTACCTGCTGAAATTCATAGCGACTTTTATAAATAGCTGGTTTTGTAACGTTATCTTTACAAGAGCTGCTTTCCTCCAAAATCATCTCTATATCATAACGAAAGACATCAGAAAATCGTTAGAGCGACCCTAACCGATCCAACTACACAACCCTTTTATGAGACGAACATATGGCGCAAACACAAGGTGAAGATACTTCCTGCCACTGCTCAGAGAACCATCTCGTGCGTCCCTAACCTACTTTAAATCATTTCCCTGTAACATTACCGAAATCGTTACACGTCCTGAAGTCTTAAGTTAAGTAGGCTAGCTGGCTTCATAAAAACGCCAGATGAAATCTGTCTCGGCAAAGCAAGCCAGCCTGAGTAGCGGCATTTGTGCACCTCCATACAAACACCCTTAAAAAAGGATACAATATCGAAACCATTTCTGAAAAGAGAGATTAGAATGTGCGAGAATAATATCTTGTATCTCACCGTCAATATGGTCGAACTTTTGAATGAATTCTTCCAATAAGCAGACGTCGTCGCCAAATTGTACGCAATCACTAGAAAAAGGCGAAATAAAACAACAGACCAAAAAAACAACAGACCAAAGTTTTGATGGAATTCGAACAAAGATATAATTTGTCCTTCCTTGTACAAGTGCTGGTCAACGAATTAGAATAATTTGAAATAGTGCAGTCATTAAATTCTTTGAATGCATTTTTTGTGCAGAAAGCAAATCAGGTGTTCACCGCACCTGTCCTACTCGTTAGACTAATCACAGAACTCGTTACCTGTAAAAAATTTGCTCAGCTGAGCTTTCCAAAAGGCCCATTTAGGCCATTTAACTGTGACACTGTTGTTTTATTGAATTAGAATAATGGAGAAACCGTTTCATTGAATTAGAATAATTTTTATTATAATTAGAATCATCACTTTCTCAGTATTTTGTTGCTGCCCCCTTGGCTTGTATGACTGCCTGAAGTCTCCGCGGCATCGATTTGACCAGCTTGTCGCAAGTTTCCGCACTCGCAGCTTCCCAGGCAGTGGCGATGTTCTGCTTCAGTTGGTCCAGCGTAGTAGGCTTCTGTCGCGATTTTCCGCTTGACGATGGCCCACAGGTTTTCAATGACATTGAGGTCAGGCGAGTTGGCCGGCCATGTCAAAACTTCAAGCTGTTTTTTAGTGAACCAATCTTTGGTCGATTTTGCCGCATGAGCCGGTGCAAGATCCTGTTGAAATATGAAGTCTTCTTCGCCGAACTGTTCCTCAACAGTCGGAATCAGGAACGTTTCCAGAACATCTTGATATACGACAGCATTGACAGTCTTCTTGAGGAAACAGAGTTTCCCTATACCTCGGGCGGACATGCATCCCTAGACCATAACGCTCTGGGAAACTTGACGGATCTTTTCACGCACTCGTGGTTGTAGGTTTCGCCACCACGACGCCAGATACGAGGACCTTGGTCACCGAAGGAGATGCAGAAGCGTGATTCGTCACTGAAGACCACTTTCTGCCAGTCTTTCTTCAGTCCACTCGCCGTGTTCTTTGGCCCACTTCAGCCGTTTCTCCATTTGTTTCTTGTTCAGCATCGGTTTTACTGCTGGAACGCGAGATTTGAAGCCGAGTTCGCGCAGACGACGGTAAGTGGTTGATCTGGAGAAGTCAGCGCCGGTCTGCTTGTTCCACAAGTCGGTGAGCTCGGAAGTGGACTTGAACCGGTTGCTGACTGCGATCTTTCTTAGCCGCTTGTTGTCGCGAGCAGAAGTTTTCGGACGCCGGAACAGTTGGTGCGCTTGCTGCAGTTTTTCTTGAGAGCTTTGGAGACAGAAGACTGGCTGATGCCGAGCTGCTCAGCAATTTTAGTTTGGGTCAAGCCTTGTTGGCGAAGGGCTTGAATTCGAGCCACTATTCTGGTTGAGAGGTCGCGCTGCTTACCCATGATTGATTTTACAACTTAGAAATTCTACTCAACCCTGACTTTATACTGCACAGTGAACACTCTTCACAGAAATCAAAAATTCGAGCATTTATTCTAATTCAATGAAACGGTTTCTCCATTATTCTAATTCAATAAAACAACAGTGTCACAGTTAAATGGCCTAAATGGGCCTTTTGGAAAGCTCAGCTGAGCAAATTTTTTACAGGTAACGAGTTCTGTGATTAGTCTAACGAGTAGGACAGGTGCGGTGAACACCTGATTAGATTTCTGCACAAAAAATGCATTCAAAGAATTTAATGACTGCACTATTTCAAATTATTCTAATTCGTTGACCAGCACTTGTAAAACTGTATCCCTGAATTTTAGGCCAAATTACTTCCCAATACGATACAGTATTCAAAGTCAAATATAACGGAAACCGAAGTGAATTTTAAATCATACTCTGATGCTGCTACAGCAAAAACTAAAATTTCTTGACATTCTTTCAAGACAGGTAGCAGCGTGTCACGTGACATGAACCTATGGCAACAAGAAACCAATGAAAATGCACCACTTTTCAACACATGCAGATCTTCTTTTTTTTTACGTAATACAAAACAAGATGCTACCTTAACAACGCCAGAGCATTCTCGTATTTTTTCTCACGAGTAATATTGGAGGTAATGGCGCAGTATTCGTAAGTATCTCTCAGCTGAAGACACAAATGAAATGGTTTAGACATCTTCCGACATCTGCTTGTCACCTTCCGTCCGAGTTAAAAAGTAACCTACTCTTTTTCCGACAGGTGCACCAGGTAATTTTGAAGTCAGTTTATGAAAGCATTTCACTGCAGGGTAAAACAAACTTTCTTGCGCCTGTAATCCCTGTAATAACTGCAAGAGAACGCCCTAAAAGAAACATGTATGGAAACGTCCACTTATATTTGTCATACCGAAATTTACGAAGAAGAAAATCGGGAAAAGGTATCAGGAAAAATCTTACACAAATTTCGTTTCGCTTCAGTTAAAAACATCATTGCAATTAATGCCAAGAAAATTTATAAGAATTTGTGTTTTGATAAAAAATGACGTCATCACGAATAATGTAGAGGAAGAGAATGTGCAAACCTTCATATGTTCTCTGTTGGTCCGCATCTTCTGTTGTTCAGCCTCTGATTTCTTATCAAAGTATCTAGACATGAACACGAAGGAACAAAACAAGTTGCTGGCTACCATTTGTTGAAGCTGACGTCCATCTTTTTTTATACAACTTTTTTATACAACTTTTGAATGTGTTATAAAGAAGCCTGATACTTTGAATTCTTCGTGTCGACTTACCTTTCGAAAGATCGAATTTTTTTAAAAAGTTCCATTTTCTCGGCGGTTAAGGATTGAATGTAAGAACGTTTTTCGTTTTCATCGTTTGTGCATAAAATGGTAAATGGACTGCCGTAAAAATGTTCCAGCACAGAAAACTAAAAACAAAACAGAGGATGGGAGTTCGTAATATGAGAACATTTTATGCAAGCTTTATTTTTTTTTTTATAACTATCACATTTTTTATCGGTTCAAGCTGATCCTTGCTTAACTTTTGATGGCTTCCAGGTGATCATGAAGGTCTCGATTAGCAGCACATAATCGAATTCCTCCTTGTGGAAACATTAGACAATGTGTTTTGAAAAACATATTATCTTCCGTTACTTTTGTATTACGATATCAATATATTTCATTAACTATGTTGCTTGTTTTTCTTTGTTATCTTCTTAAGAAAGTCTTAAGTCAGTACGAAGATCAACCTCACTGTTTTGAGAAACTTTTATAAATGGCAAAAATTCGAAATGACTTTACAAAGCGCAAAGGGAAGTAGAAAGAATAATTTTTTCACGATTTGTCAGTGACAACCGTCTTTCAAATCACTCCATAGCGCCCTTCAATGACGCTCGCCCTACTTACTTTTAATCCTCTCACAAAATTGCTGATGGAGTAATCGTGATACAGGAAATGCTCGTAAAGTAAACGAAATACTTTAGGACCAAGTTTGAACGCGTTCGAATCGGTGATCAAAACCTATGCATAAAAAAACAAATAAACGTGAAGAAAAGCCACCTTGAAACCATCAGCAATCACCGGGGAGGAGAGAGAATTCGTTACCTTGTCGATGACTTCAGAAAGGCTGATAAGGGAAGGTGTGGCTTGAAACTTTTCGATGGATAAAGTGGAGGAGACGTAATGCGGTAAGGAGCGATGGACGGCAGAAACGGAAGTAGCGATTCCGAAGATGAAGGTAATGGGAAGGTCTGTGGCATATTCACTGGAGAGAAAGAAGAATCAAGAAGAGCTATGAAAAATCTTATATCATGAGTAGAGTACAACAAGAGGAGGGGGGGAAGAAAGTTTTCTGGAGTTTGTTTACCTACAAATCAATATGAAATCTTGAAGAATGCTTGGTGAAAATCGTTCGAAGTCCTCGATGATGATGACGAGCGCAGATGATTCTAAGTTCAACAAAAACAAAACATCTTAGGTATTAGTAAAGAAACAAAACATATCTTAACTTTTGTAAGGAAGGAAGAAAGTAGAAGCAAAACCACCAGGCGACTTTGGTTTGGAAGTGTTTTTGAAAGTGTTTTATTGTAGTCAACGAAGCATGACGTAAACATGAACTCGTTGGTCCAGACTAAGAAAGTTTTAACCATAGACCACAATGTGATGATACGATCATCTACCATGTATACAAAGAGGTATCAACCTGCACTGTCCTTCCTAGAAGAAAAAAAATGATCGTCTTGAAGGTTTGTTTGGCTAGAGAATCATACGGTTTAAATTCTAAGAAAAAATTTGAGCCTCATTTGAGTCAAATCTCACCAGAGTCAAATTGCGAAAAAAATATCCATGAAGGAATCCTGTAAGATCACACCAAAAGTATGCAATTTATTATAAAAACTTACGAGGAATTTTCAGCATCGTTTACAACATCCAATGAGTTGTTTTGAAGGCTTTCTGATACACTCTAAAAAATGAGAAATAGGGCGTTACAAAAGATTTATTCAAAACATTCGAAATCTTTCAGCTCGTATGATATAAGGACTCACTAGTCGTGTCTGCCGTCGTGTGTACCAGGCCTTCAGTTCAGTGAACGTATAATCGTGGAAGATTTTCGACTTCGGTTGTTGATTCCTTGATTCGTTCAAGTTGTCTGAGATATCCATCTGGCAAAAGTCATCATCATCGTTCTGAAAGATTGGTTTACACGGTGGAATTTTCTGTAAGAAGTTGTGATACCAGGAAAAAAAAACTCACCCCTTTCACGATAGTTTCAAAACAAACTTTTATCATGGACTTGAGATCTAAAGATAAATTATACTCAACCTGTCACTTCAAGAAAAACGTTCAGCAAGGGAAGAACACACAAAACGCCCTTACTGTTGCATTGCTTTGATTGGAGTTGCGCCACATAGGGCGTTAAGGAAATCTTTAGTTTTCTGACGAACTGTGAAAACACTACCCCATGATCTGGCAGATTCACGCCTAAAGATAATAAAATTGGAATTCTATTTCACTTCTCCGAAACCAAGAATGTTTGAAATCCAAGAGTATACACATGCACACTCCTATTCACAGTCCCTCCACCCTCTTTCCAATCTCCTTACGCCCCATTGGACGTTACCTGTTAGAAGAGCTGCTGTGGGGATTTCATTTATTCCACGTGTATTCTTCTTCGGTGAGTGAGAATTGCTGACGAACTGAAGTAAATCGTCTAAAATGCGATCATTCATCAACTGTTCAACTTCCTAAAGAAAACAGAAGTAATAAGCAATAAGATCGATTTTAAAACCTTTTCAAACAGTGCTTCAAACCGTGTGGCTTAGTACTGTTGCTATAGTGACATATTGTTATAGGGAAAGAATAATAGAAAAACACAAACATGAATCTGTTGGTGCAGTTTTGCCCAACAGGTTTGGTAAGCATCATATCGCATGCTGCATTCTTTTTGCGATTCTTTAGGATACGGGTGGAAAAAATCTTCTACGAAAAAAAACAAAAAAACACTACATATTGACATGAAACACTACACCCTTCACTGAGCGCAATAGACAACATGTGGGTTCGATACAACGAAACAACGAAACAACAAATGAGCTTAGTGCACCTACATCAGTATTTTTCAAATATCACAGCTCCACCCCTGCGTACAAGCCATGACTCCACGCTGGTGTTTGGTAAAGAAGTAAACAAAATATTCTGGTGTACAGAAAACCCTTGTTTACTTTTTCACCAGCTTTTTTTGGCACGGGTAGCAACGGGAGGACTTTTACCTGCAGTAATTGTAGGAACATTTTTCTCAGTTTTCCGTTTCTTCTTTGGTGATGCACACGAAGCTGGCTTGAACAAGAAGCAGCCCTAAGAAAAGAGTGAGGAAATTATCAATGAATTAATCGCATGTAGGTTAGGTAAGCAGACGAGATCTTGTTCAAAAGAAGAAGAGATTTCATGTAGAACATAATGACCTAACCCTAACCCTAACCCTAACCCAACAATAACAAAAAAAATCTAACAAGTCATCAGCGTAAACCACGGAGAGGTGATAATATTCTAAGGGGTCATTATATTCTAGTATAGATCTCTTTCAAAAGAAGAAGAGATCTCGTTCAAAAGAAGAAGAGATCTCGTTCAAAAGAAGAAGAGATCTCGTTCAAAAGGTTCTCACTTTCGTTAACGAACTTGTTATCACTTTTTCATCGTCACTCATCTTTTTCTCTTTCACTTCAAAACAAGAAAAGAAAAGTTAAGTAGTAAGACAGAAACACATCGTCTGATATAGTCTCTAATGTGGAATGAGAAACACATCGTCTGATATAGTCTCTAATGTGGAATGAGAAACACATCGTCTGATATAGTCTCTAATATGGAATGAGAAACACATCGTCTGATATAGTCTCTCATGTGGAATGAGAAACACATCGTCTGATATAGTCTCTCATGTGGAATGAGAAATAGATCAGATACAAGAAAACGATTTTAGGTTTACTTCACGAGTGGGAATGCGAAGCTACATGATCCTAATATTTTCGAAATCACGACATCTTGAAATTTTCAAAATGTGAAAAGGGTTACAGAAAGGATGTTTCCGAAAGGGAATACTAAATAAAGATGGATGGTGAAGATCAACCATCCAGAACATGAGAAGCGACAAGTACTGTGATTAAGTAATTAGTTTCAATTAAATTAATTAGAACTTAATTAACTTATACGGGAAAAGCCAGTGCTGTAATAGATTATACACGGCCAGAATTTCGTGTGAAAATCAAGATCAACCATTTTCATAGTTCGCCCTTCACAGGTTAGATAAAAATAAAAAAAGACATTGTTTTTTTCAGTTTAAATTGAGGGCCTACAGTAATAAAAATGTGCGAACGAAAGCAAACAGTATATCCGCCACACAAACAACAGAGTTAATCATTTCAAACGAGTTCAACACATTACACGGTTGAGTGGATGCAAAGAAATTCTCACAGCAGTGATGTGTCTACACCAGGCTGGAAGTGTTTGTGCAGAAAATGATGCTCAGCTACTTGCAAGAAAATTGTGAGAAAAATACTATGAAGATTTAGAATACTTACATACTGAACTACAAAAAAACAACAAATAAACATTTCTAGAATCTATCAAAAAACAGGGGCTAGTGTTTCGACCATTGAGCGTATGGTATAGTAGCTGGCAAGTACTGTGACGTCATTTCTCATTGAAGTCTCGCAACGTACTTACGCTCAGTCCGAAATGAAGTTTACTGTAGTCATTCTTATCATTGGGCTTTCACTTACAACGACGTCAGTGGCCAGACACAAAAGAAAAGGTAATGTTTCGATATTTGTGAAATATTTGAAACGCGTGTGAAACTGGACTGCATCGATGTGTTTACTTTGTTCGTAGTGAAGAGATTTGGTGAGTCGCTCACATCACTACCATATCTGCCCAACCAACAACAATCGTTCAGTTTCGATAACGGGATCAGCATTCCGAAATCCAACATTCCGTTCACACCTCCTTCCTTACTAAACACTATTCCGGCCAATGACGACAACAGCCCGGAGATCCCGTTAGGTCCCCTGGTGCAGACCGACAGTAGCGATAAGGTGGATGGAGATGTTCATTTGAAGGATTTACTGTCATTCAGTGAGTAGGAATCATGTAATTGTTTGAGATCACGAACTATACGTTTTTTCGTATCAGTCCAGAGTCTTCACCATTCCTTTCATAGTTCGAAAGACGAATATACCAGAAGATCCATTCGCGTCTAGTGAATCAGCTGACCTGTTACCATCACCACAACACGAACCCGTAGCACAAGCACCTATAATGGTACCTATTCAGCGAAGGTTCAACGTACCAGGTCTTCAAGGGTTGCGAGGTTTAGGGCTTATGGCACAAAGGAAACGATTTTTCATGCAGCAAAGCGGAATACCGGTTGACAGATACACGCAACCATTTTCTCTGCAATCCATTGCATATGGTAAATAGACTATTTCATTATATTATGGAGATTGATTGTAGGGTTTTTCTCCGTATTCTGGAAGATGTTTTTTGGTGTTTTCTAGAACGCAAAAATGTCATACCACACGGACCAGCACAAAACTCAATGATTCAAACCCCTGCAAACATTGCACTAACGGTGCAAAAATCTTCTATCCCAAGACCAGCGCAAATTGTTGATCCATATGAAGGTCTACGTCAAGCCATCATCAGGAAAGGTAAAACTACTTGTGAAACCAAACGAGGTCACGTCAAACATATGCATGTGTTGAATTTGTTGCATTCGTTTGTTTCAGCTGCAACAGACACTAAACCAAGAAAAACAAAAAGAAATCTATACAAGTCGGTGCTACCAAATACAGGTACAACCATTTTAAGATCTTAATAGTTGACACAAGACATTGGTCTTCACAAATGACAGTTTTCTACACATTCAGATAATCTCATAATATTCACAGGATCCTCAACTATGGTAGATCCATACGAACACTTAAGGCGAGCAATATCTGTTCAAGGTAAAAGATAACTTCTGACACGAAACTATCAACTGTTATACTTGCATACAACAAAAATGTTGATTTTTTGGTTGTAGAGGCAAAACTGCACGAACAAGATGTAGAAAGGAAAAAAGAACAAATACCAAATGCTGCTCAAGAAGAAAAATCGATACCGTATGTAGCACAAGGTACGAAAGGTAAGCCTTAAACACAAGTCTTATATGACATGTTTGTTCAGGAATGCTGTCTAAATATTGTTAGTTTGGTATTCACTTCGATCATGTGATGCAAAACAGGTAATGAGTATTCATTGATTGCAGTGGTTATAGTAAGTGAAAGATAAAATTTAAATATTACAAAGATCAAGAACTAATAACGAGTCCAATGCTGCCAGGCCTTCAGGTTATACCATACATGTAAACACAAAACATAAAATATGCAGAAAGTGACATTATGTCCCCCAAAAATATAGTTCTTTACTTGTGTAGGAAGCCAAAATGAACTGAACCAAGACATTTTCTAACACAAAACAAACAATAATCTATTTACTCTCCAATAACAACATTATACATTTTCAATTTTTCTTACAAAAATATTTTCTACACATAATGGCATTTTCAGTTCTGATAAAATTCTCACATCTAATAAAACTTTTACATCACACCGACTACAAAGAAGAAGATAATCACCAGTAAAAAAAGTTCGCTAGAACATAAGATGGTTCTAATCAGCGATGTTCTCCACCACATCTTTAAAAGCTTTTGCAATATAGTCCACGTTTTTAGTATTCACACCGCAAACATTGATTCGACCATTGGGAAGCATAAAAATATGATGTTTTTCCTTCAAAACTTTTACTTGCTTGGCTGAGAGACCGGTGAAAGAAAACATGCCATTCTGTTCTACAATGTGTGTCCATTTACCAGGGATTTCAACAGACTTCAACTTTCCGAGAAATAACTCTCGAGCAGCTGTGATCACACTTGCCATGCTTTTTATCTGCTCTTTCCTAAACCAAAATAAAAAAGTTGCTTTATAAACGGCTGAAATACATTATCACTTACATTTCTGATGCTGAAGTGAAGACGAGAGATCAATCACAACCAAAAACAGATAGGTTCGGAGAAACTTATGCTCATCACTGAAAGTTGGATAAAACAGAAACAGTTATATCATATTCCAAGGCACAGAAATTTCTCTCGGGAATGGGCAGTTAACAATTTAGTGGATTAAAATCCTACATGACACAAAAACTCATGCCAAATCAAATAGGTTATGGTGGACCAAATTAAATAAATATCTAAGACCAAAGAAAAATTACAGGTTTTGTTATGTTTCATACATATCCTTGAAGGCCTAAACATTGAATTCATGTGCAAAGGCTGATCGGTGAAATAAATTACCATGGAAGAACAGAACTTACCATTCCGTACGAAGAGTAGCATTGTTCAGGATGGTAGCAACAACGCGAGCACCATGATTAGGGGGATTCGAATACATTGGGCGTATCACGGCTTTCAATTGGCTTAAAACATGCGTTGCTAGGATGCTATTCTTGCACACCACACCAAGGTTGCCAACACGCTCATTGTACAAACCAAAGATTTTTGCGAAAGATTGACAAAACAAAAATTCCAAACCGCGACTTGCAAAATAACGTATTGCCCATGAGTCAACATCAGGATCCCCACTGACAAAACCCTGATAAGCAGAATCAAAAAGCACAAGTAAACCTTTCCTTTCAACAAGATCTGCAATGCTCTTCCATTCCTCTTTATTCGGATCGACACCACACGGATTGTGCGCACAAGCATGCAAGAGAAGAATTGAGCCAACAGGAGCAGACTCCAAGTCATCAAGCATGTCTACTATATTCAAACCTTTTGTTTGTGGGTCAAAATATCTGTATTCTCTTATGTCTGTATAGTTAGACATCAACAGAATTTTTTTATGATTTCCCCATGTTGGCTTTGACAAATACACTGTCTTGTTGGCGTAGTGCCGATAAAGAAATTCAAATGCTACTCTGAGAGCACCTGTGCCGGAGAGAGATTGAACAGCACAAACTCTGTTCTCAGTTATTGCAGTACAATCATCACCTAGAAGCAAGAAAGCAATGTTTGAAAGATGACGTAAAATTAACACACAACATCTTCAAAGTCTGCCATCAAAAATTTGCAAAAAAATTGAAACAATAATTTTTATTAGTTATTAGAAACATTATACCTAAAGCAATCATTGGCTTGTGAAAAGTGATACTTTTGTTTAGGAGATAGAGTATGAGGGGAGTAGCGTTACTCTCTGAGCATAGATAGTTAATTCATCACTATGTTAGGTATATTAAGTGTTTGAGAAAGCTTTTAGTACCAGTTAGAAAATTTAAAATGTGCTTGAGATGAATGTGTGCCTGCAACTTTGTTTGAAGTAAAATCAGGAAAAATCGTTGCAAGTAAAACTTATTGCATTTTTTAAAAAAGAGTACTTCTAAAATTAACTCTCATTTCCAGTCATTCACGTGGATGCAAGTTCGGAGAACTGCTTTTTTATTAGCTCAGTAGTTCAAATGATCTGAACTACCAGGGCATTGACATTGTGTTAGCCAATTAAAATTTGGTCTGCTCAGTTGCAGCAATCAGGTGAATGAAAAAGCTCTCAGCAGGTTCCAAATATAAAATGGCTGTCATAAGATACGTACCAAGGGCCAATCTTGTTGCAGCATCAGATAAATCTTTGAGCCCTTCAATTGGTAAATACTCATGATTAAGAGATTTGTCAGCAGCTATGGCATTCTCAACATTTCGAACCACTGGTAATACATAAGGTTCCCCTTCCGTTGTACGATAGGCACCAATTAACAAATTCACTTTATCTGGGTGAGGGTCTGCCTTGAACTCAGCAACCAAGCCAAATATCAAATCAGGTGGTGCCAATTCAACACTTCCAAAAAACGATTCTGCCATGTATGTTTTAATTTACCTTAAATAGTAAAGAAGAATCATCATATTTTTAGCCACCTATCCGTTTAATTACGAACAGGAGAGAAAGGCTGACATTCCAGGCATAACAATAGAACACGAGGCATTTTCAAACAAAGAAAATGACAATGGTAATTTAGGTATACAAAAATTTCTACTTGATTTTATCCAAGGCATGGGGGATTTACTTCTATCATTACTACTGAGCTGTTAAAAAGTGAAAATGGGTAATTTATGCATAGATTTTATAAAATCTGCAGAAAGTTTAAGTGGTAATAAATTCTCAAAGTCAAAATGTTTTAACTAGAGTATTTTGGTACTAATCATAAAGGAATATTCTTCAATAAAATAAAAAAACAATAACTAAAAGGAAAAATTGGAATTACCCCAATTCTTCATAGTTCGTAAAGACATCATACCTGAAGGTGATAAAACAAAAGAAAGCGCTGTTGGTGATGCAAACAATGAGCCAGAATCAAAACGATCAATATTTACCCAAGAACCATTTACAAATATACGAAGGTCAAGTGTCATTCCAGTGAATGGACAAATTGAGACAATGCAACAAGAAGGTAAGCCTTTCATCAGAATAAAAATATAAATTCAAGGACACAGTAAGAATGAAGAAATAACAAGAATATTTGTGTTTAGCACTCAACGGGCCTGATCAACAAGATCCTCTTTCAACAACGAACGCACAACTGGCAATTGACAGTCAATTTGTTACGAAATCAAATATTCCTGAACAGTCTCAACAATACAACCAAGCATATACTGTACCTGTATCAAGTAAGAGTTTTATCATCAAATCTTCTGATGCATTTTACAGCTGCACTGATGTACTCTGAAATACTGCAGCAGCACCAACAATTGAAAATACACAATTACTTGAAAGCATCAATTCAAAATTATTAAAATAATTTGTAATCATAGTCAAATATTAATCAATCTACACATTCGTTCAAACAAATTCTGCCAAAACATGAATTTCTGATAAACCACCGTGACCTCATCATGTCTTTAACTCTATTGCACTCACAGCTTTTCTTCTTCTTATGTTACAGATTTGTGAAAAATATAACAGAGTAAAATGATCTTTACTTGACAACAAACACAAACACAACGTGGAAATGTGTCAGTTTTCTAAAATGAACGTGATCTGAGTAAAATAAGATCTGTTTGTTTTCATCCTTATTTATCTATAGTGTACATGACTTCAAATCAAGAACCGGAAGTGCAACTTCGCTCAGCTATCACTAATGAGGAACAAACCGAAATTGACAACAAAGAATTACAAAGTACAGTTTTTCTATTATACAAAGAAACAAAAATAATGAATTCAGAAAATTTGCTTATTATATATATCAATTGAGAAAGAGTGGGGCTACATATTCCGGATGTTCATCCTAACGTTAATCTCCCAGACTAGCCTTCATTTTCCTCGAAATACATCAGGGAATCAAGCTAGTTGCAGTACCTCCAGGAGTCGTGACTTTTTTCAACACCCGACCTCAGCGGGGTTTGAACCCTCAATATTGCATTCCCAAGCACAACGCTTTAACCACTAAGCCACTACTACTTTTTAAGTAAATAAATTTGAAAATCTACCAAGGTTAAAACCACAATAAAAATGAGAAGATCCTTAAGTGTGAGCACAGCAAAGAAGAATAACAATTCTATAATGCAAAGAATATTTTCGTTTAGAGACAAATACAACTCTTCCAAGTGGCATGGAACTTGAAAGAACAAAAATACAAAGAGAGATGCATTTAATTGGCCAGTTACAAAACATGAAAAAATCAACTATACCACATGCTCAAACATATGATACAAGATCAAACATTTTAACACAAAGCTATGAATATTCCAACAGACAGACCAATCAACAATACAATCTGCCACAATATCAAAACTCTTACCAAATTCCATCAGTTCCTCAAATAACAAAAGAGAATACTGAGACCAAAAATGAAGAAAGGAAGTCCAACATTCAATTGCCAGTTGTACACGACTCCACACCATTAGTTTTGCATGTTCGTCCAGCTGAAGGTAATCCTGTCACATCCTACTCAAACTCTAAGTTTATCGCATTCCATCAAAAAATAGATTACATTGAAAACTAACAATTAGTCTGAACGAACTTGATCATCACTGCCTTAAATATTTCTTCTTACAAAATGCATGTATCTTGCAAGAGAAAGACATGTACTTTTGAAAGTTATTTAAGTACCAAAATATCAAAACATTTGACATACATCATTGTCAAATATTTTGATTTGACACCAGATTAAAAGAAATGCTTTAAACTTAGGTATGGCAAACCTTATGTCATCAAATAAACCAGTTGACCCACCATCACAACTGATCATGAAAAAATCAAATATACCAGAACAAGTTGCTGATTCAACTAATGGTTTGTGTAAGTGTTACTTTGTTCTTATCGTTAATAATGAGAAAACATCAACGTTTTTTCTTCTCATCAGATGAACTGATGTTTGAGGGTGAACTTTTTTTTATGGAATTTGAAAAATGTAAATAGATCAAGATCCTTGAAGCAACTTTACAAACAACAAAAAAGCATTTGGTGTAATTGTAGAATTCAGAAAGGGAAATATAATGTTAAGAGATTTATTCCATTTTACATTATTACAGTGGAAGATGAACAAATTTTAAATAGCTGGTTAAAAAATGCAGTTGACAGTTCTGTCACAAACCTAACATAATAAGATGAATTATCAAAAACATTGAAGTGTTAACCAAAATGTCTCAAAATTGGGAAGGTGGATTTTATAAAAATAACACAGGATATTTTTGAAATTTTTACACAGTCATTACTGCCATGGCAGATAGATATTTCAATGGCAAAAATTTCAACAGCAAGTCTTTTTATTTATTGTCAAGCTAAAGCCTATTGTAAAACATTCTGAAAGTTTAGAAGAAAGACAACTTCTTTCAGATAAAGCAACTGAAGCTGCAGAAACATCAACACCACTTCCGCATCAGATGAATTTTGAAGAAGAGATGCCAGTCAAAAAATCAGAAACATCAAGTGAGAGCAATATTATCATGACATTTCCATTATCTTTATCTTAATGAATGGTCAAAAACATTTAACAACATCAACAGAAAACAAAAATAAAATATTGGAAATGTTTTTAGGTCAAGGAAGTTTAGTTATGACGCCGAATGAAAAGAAATCAACAATTCCAATTTATAACATCTACAATCAACCAAATGGTTCGTACAACTCTTCTGTCAATTATTATCAAGTAACTGATAAGACAGATTTAAATAGCTTCAATTTTTCAATTTCATCTTCCAATGTTTTTTCAGGAGAACTTGTGGATGAGGAACCCAGCCAGCAATTACAACAACAACAATCAAACCAAATTGCAAGCAACACGCAAGAAAATATTGAAGTGAAAAAAGATGTCATGCCACTTGTACCAGATTCATACCCGTTACGTTTAAGAAAGTTACCGCCATCTTAAAAAAAGCACAACACATTTTTGTCTAGTTTAGGAAAAATTTCCGCTGTAAATATGAAACACTTTTATCACACCTTTTTTATATTTCATGAGTTTGGAGGAAATTCTTTACGATTGCCCAATACTAAAAACCAGAAAATTACTCTGTCTAAGATATGACTTTCAAAATAAACACATCTTTACACAATTTCATAAGAACATGAGCTTACATTTTGAAAAAACTAAGAACAAAATATAAACAACCTGAAGGTCAGTGTTTTTTCATTCAAGATTTGAGTTCTGTGTGTTAACTCTTTTCTCAAGCAAAAAATGGTTGTATGTTAAGAAGAGAAATTTTTATATAAATTTATTTCAATAATTAGTTTTCTAAGGATATAGGCAAATTTATTTTTCTCAGTTTTACTTTTTTCAACACTCTTTTCATTTTTGTATGAGGCTATACAGTTTTTTACTAAGCTTTGTCAAGCCAATTTTCGATTTATGACTGCATGAATCAAGGAAAATATTGGCTAACATGGAAACTTCAAGATCGGTAAGTTTAGACAAAATACAGGTTCCATCAATTCAGGACAAATTGTGGATTTATTTACGAATTCAGGATCTGGAAATTTTTTTAGGTGGATGTAATTAAGGTAGCCAAAATTTCGAAAAAATTTGTCCCAAAAAATAATTTCTCTTCTTAACTTCTTATTTTTACTTGCGGTTGTTTCCTTACTCATCCACAACAAATGTGTGATCCAGTCTGCATTATGTATGAAATTGAAAGTAAATAAGGCTTAAGTGAAGGTAAAATCTTAAACTGGTGTTCATAAAGTTAAAAGCAAAATAAGAAAACTTTAGGCTCAAAAAGATTTGAAAATAAAGTCAGCCATAGGTCATATTTTATTAGTTCTTTTTAAAAAAAAATGTATAACAGTGTGCACTAAGTAAGGCTATATTATGCTATATAACATTGAAAACAGTGGTGTACTCATAACCTTGTGATCTTTCTCCTGAAGAATAAAGCTATATATCAATTAAATCTTCCATATATTTGTAAATTCAAACATTATAAATAGTGTATAGGAAGTAACAGTATGTGAGAAAGACTGAATGTTTATTTTTCTATGATCACCAAAGAACTTTGTAAAAAATATTATTTAACTTTTCCTTTGAATTTTGAAACAAATTACATTGAGAATTCAGTTTAACAGTTTTTCATGCAAGAAACAGATAGATTAATATACAAAGAATAAGCTCAGAGGCATAACAAAAGCTTAGACATCGTGGAGGAGAGTTTAGTCATTTAAAGTGGAAAAGCAAAACGTGCAAGTAACCTAATTGACACTTAAGACTGGAAAGAAATATGATATGTTGAACTCCTCCACTTTTTGGACTGACCCTGGATATGCCTTTGAAGTTGGTCAACCTTATAATCAATTTCTATCATCAATAATTTATTCATTTGACAACCAAACAACATCGCACTTAAAAAATCCTGATTATAATAATAGAAAGGCCCCTATTTCTTTTAAACAATTAAGAACGCTTAAGTTTGAAGTAATTATTATCAATAACAAGTACATATTTCCAGTCAGGGTTTTGTTTAATAACATTAATTTAATCATAAACTGAGTTAATTGTCTTCCACTTAGCTTCACAGCCAGTACATTCTCATATAATAATAGTATTCTCCTGATACTGGTGTAGTTCAGTTGAAAATAGATATATATAAGTAACACATGGAAAGATTATGAAAGTCCCCCGATAACATATTCAACTCTCTCCCTGTGTTCTTTGAATGCCAACCAATCAGAGGGTGCTGTAGGCAGCAAGCCCATCGATTGACACTTCCATATTGCTACTGCAACCCCAAGCAAGTTACCAAAAATCCAAGCAATTTTCTGAATGATTGCAAATGAGTCAGCTTCAAGCATTTTGAAAGTTGCCTTGTATGCCATAATCGCTTTAATTGGCCTGAACACCATCATTCCTATGATCATAATAGGAAATATAGAGATGGAATTTCCACTCATATACATGATGAACAGGTTCATTGGAAGTTGTTTAACAGGTCCAAGAGCAATGTTCCAAGATCGTTTAGAAATTAACTTTGAATCTAATGATTGTGAACCAGATGGCAGGGTAACTTTATTTTCTGTGTAACCAACAGGCATTGGTTGATCCTTTGATTTCGGTAAAACAATTCCTTTTGGTGCAGTTGTAAAATCAACAGCCCATTTGTTTCGTTTTGACAATTGTCGACTAGCCATTCTTCAAATTGTTCACTAAAAAATTTAAAAAAATAACATGTGTGAACAACCATCTCTGCAATTCGACTTTTTTTAATTAGTGAGGCATCACCTTTAAAACCCTCATTTAGGAAACAAATGCTTGCTAATTGTAACTGCCTTGGCTATAGATTCAGCCTCCAATAATAAGGGTACTAGTTGTTTAAATTAACAAAAGTTTATAAAAACTAAATTTTAAGGGCTAAGATGTCTGGAATTGTCTACATGCAAAACAATTCTAGAAAATTCTAGAGAAATATTGCTAATTCCAGAGTTTATCAATCAACTTTGAAATTGAAAAATTCATCATCAGAAAATTACAAAATTGTTAGAATTTTGGATTTTTAATGTCATTCATAACAACGTCTTCATATTTTGCCTATTTCCCCCTTTTTAAAATAGAACTACTTCAAAAATATGTGTGGTCTCGCAACTTGATCTTCCATTTTGGTTACCAGACAGACAGACGTAATCAAACATATAGACAAAGAATAATGCTAAGATGACTTATAAATGGTGTTTTTCGTTTTTACTTGAATTGATAAGACAGATTTTCAGCATTGAATAACCAGGGTTATTCATGAGTCAGTCAAAAAGAAATGGCTTACATGTCTCCATTTTTAACGGTTGGCACACTCCTAATGGAATATACAAAATATATGAAAGATTGAATAAAGAACTGTTAAGGATAACTAATGTTTTTGGTAATGAATTTTGGCAATAGGGTGATGAAAAAAAATCTCAATCCAATATCATGATATCTTGATGGATTATAGTTCAGATTGTGGACAACTTTACCCACTTATATAAACAAACATTAATTTTGATGGTGTAATTAATAATAAATATTGTACATATAATAATGCTGGAAGCCTGAAAAATAGCAACCTCCAAATTATAATTTGCTAGTGCCTTAAAGTATATATATATATAGCCATTTTATAGGCATCTATATAAGAAAGTACTATGTTTCAATACCTCAAAGGTGCAAAACGTTGCGAGCACAAAAAGCCGTGAAAGTCTTTTTACAAAAAAAGTTGCGACCATTAATTGTCACAAGCAACCCAAACTGATAAATGTCACGTACAACGTTGTCTTGAGAAAAATGTTTGTATGCATAAAATCATTTAAAATATATAATTGAAGCGATATTGAAAAGTTTCCTATAAAGGACATCATTCTCAATAAGAATACACCCCTTTCGTATTCACTGACTTTTGTCAATAATTTATGGGCTGAAGACGAAGAAATACAACTAAAGGAGGGCTTAGCAATTCTATATGTGGGGTAATTCTTGAGGGTTCACTTTTCCAGAAATGAGGAAAAATAAATATTTAAAAGTCACGAGCACAAAAATTTGTGAATCCTAAAACAGAAAAATGTTGTGTATACAAAACATTGCGAACGTCTTGAGAATTTGCTCGCAATGATTTGTGCTTGCAACTTCTTGTGACTTTAAAGTATTTATTACAGAGAACATTTTAGACATAAAAAACAAAACAGTTTTAAAACGTTAAAAAAATACCCTTCTTTGCTTATACATTATATATATTGCAGGGTGTTAGCTAGGGTCCTACAGGGGCCGTTACACAGCTCTTTACCAATCCAAAAAACTAATAAGTTTCCCAATTGAGTCCAGCAATAAATTTATGAAAAGTTAAATGATTTGATTCTGTTGAAACATCGGCTTAAACTCATCACTAACATGTGCTTCCACTTCGTTATAAAAATTTTCATTGTAGTTATAGTCGTCTAACGGCGTCAATTGAGAATTTCTAGCTGTATTGGAACACTGCGCAGAGAGGAAGAGCACACATTTTTTTGAATTATACCGTAAAGCGGGGTGACTTCGATCAGCGGGGTGACTTCGATCAGTAAAAATAAACTGTTTAAACTCTGAAATTAAAGTGCGTTTTTTACATTTTTTAAGATTTTCATTTAGATTCTTATTGTAAAATATAATCAAAATCCTCTTCAAGCGAAACAATCAATTTCTTCCGAAATTAACGACGAAAAACATCAAAATTTTCACAGCTCACATTGGTCATCGCTCTACGTCGTATTCAAGAGTCTAGCCTGGACATTTCTGGTACATATGTGAAGTATAGAGGCTGAATGTAAAGAAAATTATAATATGTCTGAAAGAAATTCTGTTCTTCACCGCTATATTCTGTTTTTCTTTTCCTTATTCCTTTATCGATAATATCGTGTTAATAAAAACACGAAAAAAACGAATGTTTTATATTGCTCATGTTCGCAAGAACTTTGTGAAAAGTCGTCGTATCTCATAAGAGATTTAATGACTTACCAAAGAAATTTTAATAAGCATGCTCTTTCCCCATGATGATAGATCTCAAAAATTTTGTTTGAGATACAATGAAATGTTAATGTTAATTTCGTTTCGTATTAACGAGGGTCACACATGTGTGAACGTCTTAAATATCTTTTGTTTTACTAACATTCGCTGATCTTTTACGGTCGAACATTTACCTCGGATGACAAAGGGTGGTCTGTTAATATTGTAATAATGGCGCTTTAAAAACATTGTCAAATACAATTATAAGTAATTTGGCGCTTCTCATAAGCTGATCGAAGTCACCCCATAATCGATATTGTCGTTTTCTTGGAAAGATCAGGTTATTTCTCTGGAATTACAAGTTTAGTTAATGTGAATTTTTGCACTGAAATAGAAGAAATATGTAATGTAATGATTCCAAAGTTTCAGAAGTAATGGTTTAGTATTTCGGAAGTTACTTTAAAAATAGTGGCAAAATTGATCGAAGTCACCCCGCTTTACGGTATACAGGAAAATTAATGCTACTGTAATGGCACTACCAAAGGTGGTGTCATATATTCCATATTCCACCACCACAAGCCATATGATCAACACTCACACAGCTTGATTTTGTCTTATCCATCCTGCTATCTCCCCCACCACACAGTAAGTATAACATATAACATGATGTTAAACAGCCAGCAGAGCAGGGTTATTGCACTTTCGTAGCACCTCTAATATTATCCATGATATCTGATTGCAGAATTTTATGTTGATTACCTGAGCCTGGGTCTCAAAATCAACAGGTTAGGGTTAGGGTTAGGGTTAGATATCAAATAATCAGTTAATTCTGCATATTTGGTGCAATAGCGCCAAAAAGTATATCGTTTCCTTACGAGGGAGAGAAAGTTCTTAGCTCGCCAAAGCAAATACTGAGCTTTGATTGGTGCAAAACGATGTCATCATTATGCTTTTTCTTGCAGTCCGGGCAATACGTCGGATGAGCTGCGCAGTAAGGAAAGGAAAATGAATTTTGTAATTCTTGGGGTTTTTATGCGATTTATGTCACCAATAGTAGCTTCTCAGCATTAGTTTCTCCTGAAGAACATGCGTATATCTCCTTGTAGGTAAAGGAAATTTGGTTATTCTAGTCCATTCATCCCTCCCCACCCTCGTGTGTGGTGGTGACGAATCGTCTGCGCTGTCTGTACTGTGTGTGTGTGGTGGTGTGATTATTAGCTTACCGAAAGCTAGCTGTACCTTAACCGTACCTTAGCCGTACTTAAGAAAATATGTCTATTTAGAGTAGGAGAATGCATTTAAAGCAAAAAGATCAATAACAACTGCTGTAACAGTATTACTGAAATACAACTTACAGTTAGTTAATCAACATATATCGCCACTAAAAAGACGAACATTTCCATTTCAAAATTAAGTAATGATAGTAGGTGATCTGCGGGAAAGAGAAGGTAAGGGAATCCCCCGTGCCACATCTCAGATCCAGCTGCTCAATGTAAGTCTAAATATATACGATATATAAACTTGTAATAAAGCTTCCTGACCAAGGATAGTGAAAGGAGTGAACATAATAGTATTCATGACGTCTGATTTACAACCGTATTAAGAAATTAAGGTCAGCCGTACCTTTTTTTGGTCAGCCGTACTTAATTTTTGAGTTCCACTAACAGATTCGAGGTCAGCCGTACCTTATTTTATCCAGCCGTGCTTAATTTTCAAATAACAGTATCAGATTCGAGGTCAGCCATACTTAATTTTCGAGTTGCACTAACAGATTTGAGGTCACATAAATGAGCGAATCAATGTAGCTGAAATTCTACAAGGGAAAAGAAGATTCATGATAATCTCTACGATGGAGTATAGCATTTATCGCCTAAAATACTACTTATTGATTTAGTTAGAATTTGAACTTGGAATACGAAATAATGCTAATTTATTATTGTTATATCACTTCTCTAACTGCTTTGAACTTGATTGAATTACTTTTGTCATACACAGCAGCTTAAATCGTTGGTTTTCTTAAGTACGGCTAGCTTTCGGTAAGCGATTATTATTATTGTTATCATGATGAATATTTTACAAGGATAGGTACTTTTTAGATAAAATCTGCTATCAATATGTCTCCTTAATTGATGGTGATCACCTGTCACTATAATCATTCCTATAACTGTTTTCTTTAGATAGGACCTTGCTTTATTACCAACTGAACAACTGCTTTTCACTGAAAAACCTTTTCCATTAACCTAATATCATGTATGTATTATATTACCTTTTGTATTTTTATCTTCTTTTTTGGTAAACACCTCATGTAAGTTTTCTATCTTTGACGTCTTAGCTATGTGTAAAGTATAACAATCAACAGCATCTTGAATTCATCAATCAAATACACCACTCTCCTGAGAACTGTATGACAGGGTGGATTGATGCATGTAATCCAGCAGCTGAAAGGGGGATTGGTCATAAGTCATAAGTCATGACTGCTGCCAAGTAGAAAGCTGTTCTTCTTTCATCAGTGGTGATACTGAAGTGCTGGCGGTTGTATTAAGTTCCTACAGACTCCAATTACATATTATATTATAATTTCATAATATAAGCATTTGGCAGTCATTAAACATGTGAAACATGCACTTAAAAGTCTAAAAATTATATGGATAATAGGAATATGTTAAAACTGAAGAGACTACATATCTTCTTACTTCATTAGGATGACGGCAAATGACGTATATACTAGAACATCACTCCTTGTTACTTGAGAAACATAACATTCCCTAATGGTACTGTTGATAGTATATACATTTATAAACAAACAAAAACAAGTCAAGGATGACAAAAGAATTTTGAAATTTGTTTTGGCTCATCCATTAACTTTATGAAACGTCACTTATGTGTTATATAAATTGATAAAAATCTGCACAAGCAATTTATGATCTTCATACATTCAATAGGGGATGACTTTAATGGAGTGGTTACTATAACGGAATACTTCTGACTGAAAAAGACTGACATATCATGACTGCTGACTTTCAACACAAGATCTTCTCAGGAAGTCAAATTTTATGCTACATTTTATTTTACATTCTTTTTTCCACTAGGTTCTGTGTTTGTTTTCTGTTTGTATTGTTGCCTTTTATAGATATTGCATGGCTGGTGCTGATATAGCTATGGATTTAGATTCCCAAACCATTGAAAATGTAATTTCAGGTCAAGGTACATTACATTATGTGGTGTATTTATTTTTGAAAACAAAGAAAAGTTTGTTTTTTTTCTCTTGCTGATGAATCTTTTACTGATTTAGGTGAGGCATTAAATGATAGTAGAACTGCACATGATGAAGGTATACTAATAAAACATGTTTTACAAGTCAAATTTGTTTCTATATTTGGTTATACAATTTATATACTTGCTTTGTAGGAGTCGATTTGGAAGTATCCTCAGAGATGGATGTAAATATTCTTGATGGTATATAATAATTACTATTTAATACAAATTCAACATTTAGTTCTGCCATGTTATTATACGTCTATATATCTTTTTCTTTTTCATTTTGTTCCATATCAAGATTGCAAGATTGCAAAGGAAATATCACTTTTATTTCTAAAATGTGGTGAGGCAGCCAGTTTTGAAAATGCTTTTCAGCAAATTATTGTCTCTGTTATCATGGATGATGACCTGAATTGCACAAGAACTCCAGATGTATTGGTTCTTGAAAAGCAGCTTTTAATGTTATCAACATACTCTGACTGCACTGATGGTATTCTTTATGCCATACCTCTTATAATGGATGTTAATGGAGAATTAGTTTTATATATACGGTATAAATTTGTCTTGTTTTGTTTTAATTCTTAAGTTTTTTGGTAGTATTATATGGAATACTATCACACTAAAGAAATTTTTTTAGGTGTTTTGAAACTGGAATCTTCCAGGGCTTTTTCAGATCATGCTGGCGTGATTTATTTTGTGATGTCATCTTAACTCATAACATCAAAGGATGTCATGTAATAAATGTTTACAATCATTGGGATATACTTGCTGCTCAGAAACATCGTTTGGATTTACAAAAAGGTTAGATAAAATTTCAAGAAGTTTTGAATTCTAATATGATTGTTGATTGCAACTAGTCAGTCAGTTCAGGCAAAACAAAAAAATCATAGTTAAGATGAACATGTGAATGAACAGGTCCCAGGACATTGATTGATATTGTTTGATGTTAAAGATAACTAGATTTGTAATTGTAAAAATTATTTTACACCACAAACCATTGCTTGGAGATAAACAATATTATATAGGAAGACTGTAAATGATACAATGCATTTTTGGTTATTGTTTATGTTTATAGAAAACCGATCTGCACAAAATTCTAAAATATTCAAACAGATCACCCAAACCAACAAGAATTTAATAAGTGCCTGCTTACCGATTGCACATGCTGTTTTTAAGAAAAAGATGGATGTGTTTGCTCCTGGTTTTGTTGTCTATTGTCAGAGAATGGCACGATACACAAAACCAAACTCTAAAGCAGATAAGTGGTGAGTTTTAAGTTTCTGCTGATTTCTTAAATAATCATTCCTGAAAAATGTCATTTACCTTTTTTTGTATCAGTTTTTTAAGGAGTTTTGAATGGTTTTTCTAGAAGTCATAGAATATGTTTACCAAATGTTTTCTATTGTCAGCAATCTTTAGCTTGACAGGCATTTACATTAAAGCAGCTCTACCCTTAAAAATCCTGACATGACCCTACAAGATCCTGACATGAACAGGATCCTACCAGGATCCTACTAGGTACCCGCACAGGATCCTGCAGGATCTTACATAGGATCCAGTTAGGATCCTGTTAGGATCCTAGCCAGGATTTCAACCAGGGTATTTGTCCTGCTGTATAAGATGCTTTCAAAAGACCTTTTTTTTCAGTTTCTTCAAGGTTGAGGGCCTTAATGATTCAACTTTTTGGCAAGCAAGAATAAAGAATTACATAACTGGTCGTCCTTCAACGCTGGTCTTAGATATAAAAGATGTTTACAATGAGTATATGGACAAAGAAGAATTATCTTTATACCAACAGTTTGCCATTCTATCTTCTTGTCCTAACACCCATCACTGGACAGCTAGGAAAAATCATGGCGTGAAGAAGTATGAGTATTTCTTACCTCATGGGAAGTCACCAAGAAATTTAATTTTAAGCTCCCTACTATTATTGAGAGGCAGCCAATTGAATGACATATGGGCCATAGTTGACGAGATTGCTGCAGTTGTACATCATGTAATTTTAAAGGATTTTCATATTGCATCATTACCAGCCAAAGTTACGGCTAAAAGAAGTGTGAGTGTTATTACATGAATTATTCAACCCAACGTAGTTTTTTTAATACTTTTCATGCAAACTAATCGCATACAAATTTTTAATTGGTATAATTGATTTTTTTTGCTTAGAAGAGAGCTTATTTTTCTTTCATTTTAGACAGAACAAATGCCTGTGAAAAAAGTGCGTCTGGAAAGAGTCGACCTCTTGAACCAGCTTGGGCTATCAGATAGTGATTTTGAAAGCATGCAACAACAGTCCACTATGTCTTCCACTGTGTATGAAAATTTCAAACAAAATTTATTTACTGATGGCACTTTATGTTGGCGGGAAAATTCATTTTCGAGACAAGTGGTTGTTATGAATGACTATCATTCTGAAAGTGGAGATTTTAAAGTATGTTATTAAGTGATATCTTATTTCGTAACTGTTGAAAATTCAAATAAAGTTTATAAAGGAAGTGTCTTTCTTCTATTACAGTTGTTATTACGTATTTATTCCATCTTTCATGATAGTTTAACGATTTTGTTATGGTTACACGGACTGTAAACGAAGTTACGGCACGAGTGGTTTGTTCATGTGAAATATATAAAGTTTTAATGGCGACAGTGCAAGTGAGTTTTGATGGTGTAGATTGGAATGGTATAACTTGCTGCCATTGTAGAGTACTTGAAGAATTGCTATCTCAGGTGTGTCTTCTAAAAGTGAGGGGTAATGGTTTAGTTTTGTTTCTGTCATGGTAATATTTTTGCTTTGTTTCTATCGTAGTTCTCTTATTGTATTTCGGGAGATGTCACTGACCATGGCTACACTCTGCCACCCTCGACTGTTTCTTGTGAAAACGTTATGTCGCAGAAGCTGAATCTTGCTCTAGAAAGTGTGTCTATTCCCGTACTGGCACTTCCCACTACAAACAAGAATGTTGAAAAGTTTATTGTTAGAGCAAATTCTGGTCATCAGTTTGTCCATATTTTTAAATCGAACGTTAACAATACCGTATATGTCAAATGTTGCTCCGGCTTGTGCCAAAGTCTGTTCAGAAGAAAACGAAACCTTATTAGTTTAAACAACGCAGTAGACGTTTGTGATCACTTGGATGTTTTTAAGAGGTGAGCTGATATCATTTATCTCACTGATGAATCTTTAAAGGACTTCTCTTGTAGCATTAGCAAACTTGTTTTAGTTTTGCACGTCTGTAAACAGTAGTCACTTAATGCTTTAAAACATATCGTCGCATTATCTTACAGCTATGTCGAGAATCATAAAGATAGGCATTCTCTTCTCCGCCTTATGGATGAAGGAGAGCCACCAGCTATCGATGGTCCTGTTTTGGATGATCACGTGGTGGAAGAGGAAGAAAATGAAGAAGAACACGTTACGGTGACTGATGAACTGGATGACTTAATTGATGTTAACAATGTAGGTGTTAACTTATTTACACATTCGACCTAGAACTGGCTTGCCAATGATGTTTCACTAGAAAATGTTTTGTAATTATATTTCAGATCGATAGTTCTCACTAACTCGTACTTTTAAATTTTAGTGTCACAATGGTTTTAATGTTGAAACTGGTCAGTGGTTGTTTTATTCTCCATACGGGAGAGATGTCAACACAGATCCTTCTGATGAAAAATTCTTGGCAAGTTGCGTGGAGCACTTCAAGTATAGCTATGAAGCTATTACCGACAAAACTTTCGTTCAGAATTTTCACCCTGTCTGTAATGATCCGACCTGTGCTTGCGAGGTGCGTTCATCGCAATTGTGACAATTTTTACTTTTGAAATTCAAGCACCGTTCTTTAATAGTTTAAGTTTCCTTGTAGTTACCGTGGCGAAAAGATGAAGATGGTAACCTTATCTTTCAAGTGGATTCGATGACAACGCTGTATACGAAATCTACAGCCGTACAATGTCAATTGAATAAGATTGTCTGTCGGAACAACAAATGTGAAATAAAATGGAATGGTATCCAAGAATATATTTATCGCATCTCTTCGCGAATATCCGTTGTTGAGGAACTTTGTTGGGAATTTGTGGACATGGTATGCAGTATGAAGTGCAATTTCGCCGCATTCTGTTCTTTAATGGACAAGACATATCGGAGAAATGGCTCATCTAAACCTTTCATGTCATCAAAAACCTTTCGGAAGCTGTTCTTTTCATGGGCTTCACATCAAAAAATTGAGTTCAGGGAACCATGTACTTGGTGTGGTTATTCCCCTCGAGTTCTTGCGTGCGATGCCACTAAAGTTGGTTTGTTGCAACAGAACTGCGATATTTCTCCTGTTGAGAATGCTACAAATGAGGCCTACATTCCTACCAAGCATCGACGATTTGACAGATGTTTTCTAGCTAATCCGAAAAAACGTGTTGAGGAGACAACTGCGCAACACATGGAAGCAGTAAAGAGTATTCGCCAAGCACGAAAACATCTGAAGGATATTACCAGCAACGGTTCGTCACTTTTGCAACTTTCTTCACAAGAGCAACAAACAAAGAATGAACAACTGCTCCGTGTTGTTCCAAGCGAATGCAAAAGTTTCATTGAAAAATTTCTCGTACAAGACATGACCACAGCACAAGTAGTCGCTGCAAAAAAAGTGCTTCATCTGTTAAGCTTCGATGCTCCTTTACGCAGTTTCATTCCTGTGAAAGTTCATAGCCAGATTGAAGCTATTTGTTCCAGAAGTATCGATGAATATGAATTTCGTGCGTTACTAACCGAATGTAGTAGATTCAATCCATCACTGGAACAATTCTTTAAGGCGTTTTTCATCGATGGTTCTTTTCAATGTGAAGCACGATCATTGATTGCGTACATCTATGAGCAGGTTTTAACTGTTCATATGGAAGATGTTGCAGGTGCATTGCCTGAAGAGCTGATGGGATCTTATAACCCTCCTAAATTTGGCCGGGCATATTATTTCACTCCAGGTGGGAATCAGATTCGAAGTGTACGCAAGTTTTCGATCGATTGTCAAAATTCAGCAACAAACCATGATGATGTCCCATCAACATCTAATTGCAGTAAACGGTATCCTGTGGTATCAAAGAAAGGCGCGACGTTCCTGTTTCTTTGGTTTTGCCCTCAACACGGTCATTGTTATGGTTGCCATATAGTCAATGGTAGTGAGGGCAGGAAGGATCCTGCTTGCTCCCTGTATATGCATCTTCCGAAAGCACCTGACGTCATTTTCTATGACTTTGCTTGTTCGCTGGAGGAATATTGTTTAAATAGGGAAGCAGGATTCTTCAGGGAAACACGTTTTTACCATGATATATTTCATGGATTTTCGCATAATTGTTCCAATGTTTACAGCAGCAAGGGTCTGAACGGCTTACAATCAGCTAACACCAGTATCTGTGAACAATTTAACTCATTTTTGCAGTGTGTCCAAGGCATCAGCAAAACAAATGTCACAAACACATTTCATGTTCTACATCCAATTTATGATTAACATCTGGAATAAGAAGAAAAAAACGTCATTTAATAATAAGCTGAAAGTGGCATTATCTGGCGCTGAATGATGGATGGATATTGAAATGATTTTTATTTTTTGCTTTAGATTAGTATAATTACTAGAACACAAACATCGAAAAAGTGAAACGTGTTGGTTCAGTCGGAAAGAAGCATTAGACAAACTTTTACTTACAGACAATTTTACGTTAAAGTCAATATTATTTTTTGTTGCAAGATAGAGGCTTTTTTCATTTTAATAGTTCCTTAAATTGTATTTGGCATTAGATTTTCCATCAAAAGATATCTGAAGTCTGAAATTTAGGCTAGTGCAGTGTGTTCTAAAAGAGAAAACCTTAATTTTGAAAACGCTAGTATTTAGCTTGGCTTGTGTATCTTCATGGTTTCAACACTAATGTAAAATTATTAACTCCAAGTTTTATGTAATTCTTTATCAAGAAATGTCCTTGACAATATTGTTTACCCCTTCCTCTGTAACAAAGTTGCTTTTTCATATGTATTCAGATAGAATGAATAAAAGTATCAATTGTATCAAATTCTCATTTATGAAAGATTCATTGTTTACATACATCCACAAAAGTACCTTTGATTTCTAGAAGTGGATTTTAGCCATTCCCCCAGGAATAAGTATCCATATTTACTGCATGGGACCGTTGTTAATACCCGATTCTTTAATAAAACATTAAAACACTGAATTCTGTAAGTACAAACATCAGTATTAAAAATAACCTGGGGATTAGCAGATTGCACTCCCACAGTAGGTAGATTATACCGATGTATTTCGCACGTAGATGTCATCTCACGGTCACATCCTTATTCGAGAAGGTCAGTTCCTCAATGGAGTTGTGAGTTGATCCCACTGATGTAGTTCTGTGGCTTCGCTTCTCGATAGCATTCAGTGAAATTTATAATAAAGCAGGTCATTTTTCTGCACTCGCACTGATATTATCATTTAGTACCCAAAACCCAAAACAGTTGTGATGACTCTTCCGCGGGTGCCACACGCCGTGTGGGAACCGTGTTTCGTCAATTTCACTTCTGAAACGAAAAATCCACTTTTGGAAGCGAGTGACCCAAAACTGGTGTGATGACTCTTCCGCGGGTACAACACGCCGTGTGGGAACCGTGTTTCGTCAATTTCACTTCTGAAAAGAAAAATCCACTTTTGGAAGCGAGTGACCCAAAACTGGTGTGATGACTCTTCCGCGGGTACAACACGCCGTGTGGGAACCGTGTTTCGTCAATTTCACTTCTGAAACGAAAAATCCACTTTTGGAAGCGAGTGACCCAAAACTGGTGTGATGACTCTTCCGCGGGTACAACACGCCGTGTGGGAACCGTGTTTCGTCAATTTCACTTCTGAAACGAAAAATCCACTTTTGGAAGCGAGTGACCCAAAACTGGTGTGATGACTCTTCCGCGGGTACAACACGCCGTTATTCTTAAAACTCTACACTTAAGGTTCTAAATACTTTATATTACGTTTATTAACGATGCTGTGCAGTGTACTGATGTGAAATGTTCCGTGTGTGTTTATATTTAACCTGCAGCGGTATTTGAGTTGATAGCAACTATGATTTTGACTTAGGGTGGTCGGAGTTCAATTTCCACTGTTAAAGCTAGAATCGATACTTCCAATGCATTTTTTAAGCCAGTATAGGCAATTAGTAGGAGCCAAGGGTGAATTACAGGTAAGGCAACTACTAAATAATAGATAATCTCCGTTGGAAAACCGAAGGCTGACAGTATCGGCAAATTTATGTACTTGTAGCGTAACGCTATGACGGATATAGTAAGATTCTTCATGGTCTAGTCATTGCATCTTGAAGTGATAACTGGCAAATATCAACGTGTTGTTATGGAAGTTTCTAATTGTTATAGCCTCATTACCATTTAAATAAGAATAGAAGCAAGAAAAGCACGTGTTACTGAGGTTTGCTGTGATGTACATAAATAGAGCCATGAAAACATAACAATAGCGTTCATGTTTGATAATTTCTGTACAAACAGTACGTTGATGAGTAGTTCAATTCGTTGGCAATAGCAATCAGGCCTTATAACACGAACGTAATGAAAGTTCGGTTGCAATGACGGATTGGAAAATTAAAATACACAGTAGAATAAGTTGCATTTACATATGGTCCTTTCCGATAAACATCTTTTGGCAAAACTAATCTAATAAAGATACATGTTGAGCTATGAATCTGCCTTAAGGTAATATTTACACGATCCTTGAACTACAAGACCTCTGGAAAATTTAATTTCCAAGCAACATTCTTAACAAAAACAGAATGAACATTAGTAACATTTATATAGTAGTCATTGATAAATTGATAATCCATTCCATTGTCTGGGTAATAATTCTTGTTAGCACAGTTAAACAGCAGTTGAATTCAATATTTCCTGTATAGCAAAGATGATCTAGGTAAAATATTAGTCAAATATTCCTGTAGAAATGGACATGAAATCAAGGGTATGTTGGAACGTTTCACTACAATACCCTTTGGTACATCATAATGATGAAGAAGCCGCTATGACACTTCCACTTCTCGGAAAAAGATTTTGATACAAATGACACAAAAAACTATATTTCTGTTGCCTCCATGTTTAAATCTGCTTTTTTCGATCTAATCGATGCTTATCCATTTTTTTCATTCGTTATGAACTTCTCAAATTCTAAAAGACCAGTTAGAATCAATTTCGATGCTTCAAAGTGCATGGTGGCTATATAAATCGTGAAAATTAAAATACACTAAAATTCGCCTAAATAATATTGTTACAATAACTTTATGACAAGAATGCCAGATAATGTTATTTTCTGTGTGGTGCCTGAAGGAAGTCTGAAATCAACTTACAACTCACTGTCTGAAGTCAAGACATAACCACAGCACAAGAGGTCGCTGCTTCTGTTAAGCTTCGATGCTCCTTTACGCAGTTTCATTTCTGTCAAATTTCATAGCCAGATTGAAGCTATTTATTCCAGAAGTATCGATGAATATGAATTTCGTGCGTTACTAACCGAATGTAGTAGATTCAATCCATCACTGGAACAATTCTTTAAGGCGTTTTTCATCGATGGTTCTTTTCAATGTGAAGCACGATCATTGATTGCGTACATCTATGAGCAGGTTTTAACTGTTCATATGGAAGATGTTGCAGGTGCATTGCCTGAAGAGCTGATGAGATCTTATAACCCTCCTAAATTTGGCCGGGCATATTATTTCACTCCAGGTGGGAATCAGATCCGAAGTGTACGCAAGTTTTCGATCGACTGTCAAAATTCAGCAACAAAGTCCATTTGACACCAGGGTGTATTTTCAACGTAGCGACGATTCTTTGATAGCTTACCTTTGAGTTTGGGCGTCACAATATGATCAGGGGACGAGTCTCAGAATAGAATCAGACGATCTGTTTAGAAGCAATTTTGGAATTTGATCAAAAATCAAAAATCAAGGTCAGTTACAAGCACGTCCATTTATTCATTATTTAACTTCTCAAATTCCCAAGGAGCGGCTAGAATCAATTTCGATGCTTCAAAGTGCATATTGGCTATATAGGTCGTGAAAGTTAAAGAACACTTAAGTGGACATGTAAGAATGCCTGTTATTTTCTGTGCGATGCCGGAAGGAAGTCGGAAATTAACTTACCATTCACAGTCTGAAGGGCCTATGATCGATTCATAATCATCACCATCATCATCATCTTAAAATACAAGGTAAACCAACAATATGTGAAACTGATAAATGTGACATAAATATTATAAATCTTATTCTGAAAATACATGCAACGCTTATTTTGACATCGAGAAAAACGTCATCACACGACTGCGAGAGCAATGAACAAGATCGAAATAACCTCAGAAAATTAATTAACATGAACGAAAATAAATTAATTTCAACAATTCCCCTGCAAAACTTTCACCTTCACTGCTCTCAAGAACGCTGCGGTCAGAATCGTCTCGATGCAGACAGTCAGATGCTTTTTCTACACAATCTGACTGCTTTTGGTCAACTAAAAAGATGATAACGGTTACCCCAACAATTACTGTTTTGGAATTCTATCATTTTCATCTTATCAATCTTTCATGTAGAAGTAAAAGAAACAGTCAATCCCATCAAAAACTACAGGTTCTTACGTTTGCTCCGAAATGCAGCATTATCATTTTTTATCTTTAGTGTAAGATCCTCTCTAAAAATAAAGGTTTAGCTGGTGAAAGTATAAGGAGGGTTACTTTCATTCTTAACATAGCGTGGAATGAATAAAAAAGCGCAAAGTTATCAAACAAATATTGTCTAGATTCATGGAAAAATATGAATATGAATAGAAAGATGCACATGTATCAATACCTTAGTCTTTTGTGTGAAACGTAGCTGAAGACATTACATAAAAACTTGCAGACAAACAATTAAGAAACAGAAAACAAACAGGAGGAAGACACGAGATTAGTTTGGTGTAAAATAATGATAATCTTAAAATGTTTTGATAGTTCCCATTAATTCAATTAAATTTACATACCTGTAGTCCATGTATTGTTTCCTTGTTAAATTATGTTGCGTTCTAAGATGTCTGGTCAAATCAGAATAAGGATTGCATTTACTCCTACATTCCCTATACATACAGTACTCTATCTTTCTATACTTCCTATAGTTTTTATTATGACCACTTCGTTTCACACACTCAAGTTTTGACAAAGGCAATTTATTATGTGCTGCCAATGTCATTTTATGAACTTTAAGAGTATGCTTTTCTAAATCCTTTAATTCAGTATGATAGAGGTGACAATTTTCGACTCTACATTTTCCTTTAAACTTCTTGACCTGAAAAGCAAAAACGATACATTCAATCTTAAGGACAGTACACAACAGTCTTTTCTAAAGATACCTTAAGAAAATTAAGTCAGATTTTCATTCACAGATAGTTTATGTCTGAAATTCAAACAGATACGTCCAATAAAGTGCTACCAAACTGTCATTATTATGACTTAAAGGATAACATGCCTAGTCAATACTTTCCTATCATGCTTCATATCAGCGAATTTGTTTAAAAGAAGGTTTTCAACTGAGGTAAAATATTTTGCAAGCTTGAATTTTGTTGAGAAATTTATTTGGCTGAAAAACCAAATAATTCCATACATACAGCTCTTTAAAAGGAGTAAGGTTTCTCCATTATTAGGTTTTTCAGATAAACAATTACAATATACTATTATGGTAAAACATTTGTTACAAATAACTGGCTATGGTATACATACCAATAATGGCCCAACCTTGTAGCATCCCTTTTTTGACATCTTCACAATATCTGTATATTATAGTAACCTATCAAGAACAATGATTTCTATTCAATAATCATACATCAAAGCTCACAAACCATGTACATTAACTTGCCACACAGATGTAGTGGAGGAAAGTTTAGGCGTTGAAACTAAAGAAAGGTAAAGAAGTGGGTGAATAAGAGACAAAAAAAGGCGGAGGGGATGTATTTTTACTCTTTGAAACAACATAAATTTCAGAAGACATTTCAATATTCACACAGGCAAAAATACACATCTATGCAGTTACACCAGACTTATCAATCCTAAGCATTGTCAATTGGAGAAAACACTTGTCGAAAATTTGTTGTGTGAAATATTGTGTCATAACACTTTTGGCAAACAACACTAAAATGATCCTATTTCATCTAGAAAAACGTGAGGAGACCCTCTTCTTGACAAACTCTGAAATTTCCAGCAACATCTTAGTTTCACTAACACAAACCGAAACCCAACATTCATAACAAATCTGAGATACCTTTTTGTACGTGATGTTATTTTGGCACATTTTCAAGGATTATTTACACTGTTGTGTTAGATCCTAAAGTCAGCTTTTTTTATATGTTTTTGAGGTGTCTCTGACCCCAATATGCATAGCAGTATTTTTTCCACACTCAAAGTGTACACCCAGAAATAATAAAGAAGTTTGATGGAGACTCACATTTTAAGTGAAAAATAACATTAACTAAACTTAAAGTTTGCCAAAGTCAGTCCTTGAATGGATGAACCAATTATGACAATTATAAAGATGAAGGATTTCCTTGAAATCCTTTAAATAAGAGGTAACAGCCTAATTTGGTTGACTTTTTTAAAAGAAACTGTAGCCTATCCAAAGCACTGGATACCAAAAGCTAAATAACCACTACTTATTCATATTATATCAATTAGGGTCTTTCTTTACGTTACATAAACCTGTTTATCACAATGTGGTCATTCACAGTCACTCACTGATGTCCAATCATATTTGAAATGAAAAGTTTGTGCAGCTTTTAAGCAATTGTTAAGCAGCTTTTAGGCAATTGTTTATTTAGTTTGATCTTATTTAGACATCACATTGGAAATGACTCAAATATGGTCAAATATTAGGGTTAGGGTCAGCGTTAGGTTTAGATATCAATAAGAAGGGTTAATTTTGCATCAGAATCAGAATAATATTAGGGGGTACAAAAGTGCAATAGCTCTCTTTATGTAATACTGATGACATAAATGTTGACATAAAAGTCACCAGACTTGGAAATGAAATTATTCAATCAGAAAAAGAAAATAATTACTACAATGATGGAACTTACTGCACTTCATCTGAATCAACAAATTCCATAAATTTATTTTAAGTAATTTGTGTTTTGGAGACAATTTATCCATATATATACAGTTAGAACCACTGACCAAAACTTGTGATAAAAAGCTTTTCATACTACTTTATGACAGCCATGCATTCACAACTTTTTCTACTGATTTGAGATACAAGATTGAGAAATGTGTTGTAAAATTAATTTAAACTTAGGACTCTTTACTTTGTACCTTCTCGTTGATATTAATAATTTGTTCAGAACAAATTACTTACTTTTTTCTCTATAAAACCTGAGAATATAATAAATAGAATTCATTGAGATACAGACGAAATGTGGTAATTTCATCTTACTAAAGACACAGAAAGGTCGGGCACACAAAAGTCCCGAGCAAATTCTCGCGACTTTCGAGGCATTTTGTGTACACTACATTTTGCTTTTTTTAGTATTTAGGATGTGATGGCGACTTTTAAATATTTTCACGAAAAATATTTTTACATGATTTTACGCATACAAAACTTTTTCTCAAAATGGTGTCTCAAGA
>BQMF02000173.1:600000-781968 GCA_027922465.2 Turritopsis dohrnii
TCCTCATGAGAATGGAGAACGAGTAAGGTCGGTGCGTTCTCTCAACTACTCGGATTTGTTATTATAAACATCCTTTATCATAAACATCCTTTATTATAAACATCCTTTAATAAACAACAACATTTACACAGCAATATTTTCGTTTAAATTCTTTGTTTTCGTGTTACATACTCATGACTTCGTCACGTGTTGATCACACACACAAAACAGTCAATTATTCTAAGATAAGCGAGACATTTTGTATTGTACGAAAAACGCTTTGTTTAATTTTGTACGGAAGTACACTGAAATAGAAAGGATATCTAGCTCAGACCAAGTAAATAAACATGATTTAAATCTGAAAGTTTTTCTGAGTGATTGGGTCTGTTGACTTATATATTTACAGGTTTGAGAACAATTAAACTTCTAGGATTGAAACTTCTTAAATTGCCTGAAAGATAGAATGAGACTTCAATCATTCAAACAAATTTAAGAGGGTTTACACCACAACTTTTAGCTAAATTGAGACTGGACAAAGCCCAGTATGATAAACAGTTTCCATTCGTTCTTTTGTAACCATTTTTTAAAATATCCCACTAAAAATGTGTACAAAATTGATTTGTTTCGCTTCGTGTATATACATAATTGGATAACATGAACTTTGTTCTTCATGTGTGTTTTATTTGATAATATCCCCTTTGTACCTACAATAATTGCAATTTGTCATCCTCCAGCTTTCAGTATCGTTATTACCGTAACTACTTTTTCTTTAAATTTTACCAAACCGAACAATTAAAGGACACTACCTACTTTCTCCCTACATTACTTCCACTTCCTCTTCCTCCAGCTTTCAGTGGGTAAAATCGTCATATAATCACTGTGTCGAAGAGCATTTTCATTGAAACACTAGGTATATTTCTATAGAAATGCAATCCTTCGCAGTGGTTTTTCAACAAATTTGCTGTCTGGGCTTTCAGAATTGTTATTTTAGTGAGCAATTCTTTAGACGTTATCGTGCCGAAATGTAGAAAGATTTTATTGCTACGTTTCCTTACTTCCTTGTCGAGCTTTTAAGAAGGGTTTGGAGTTTATCGCTTTATCAACTTACTTATCTGTTACTAAATTAATAGTATCCTTAGAGAAACTTTTCACATCTGATAAACATGTTATCAACAGAAACCCTGTAAAATAGATATTACAGCATCTGCTTATTTGCTACGTTTTCTTGAGCATGGTGCAACTGCAACACTTTTTTTTTTATTCAAAAACATACTTAACCAAGTTAACCCCTTCAGCGTGAAAGCTGCTATCAGTGGGGGCCCTGAAATAATCCAACCTCGAATCCAGGGCCTTTTGGCTTTTCGATATATATAGACGGCAGCAAAGAAGATCATGGCGAACACCAGTCACGAGACATGTAAATTACACAAAATCTGCGGGGTAATTTTTTTAAAACGTGATCCGAAGAAATTTTGTCTCCTGTTTTCATTTTTTTATATAGTCACATTACAACCAATATAGAGGCCAAATATGATTGGTGGAGTTCACTCGAGCTCATTCTACAAAACTTTCCAAAACTTCTAGAAAGGTATGGATTGTTTCCAACTTGAATACTTTATTCCTTATCAAGATAAATACAGGAGACTTCTTTGAACAATAGATGGGAGATTGCAAAATCCAAGTGGAATTGTGGGATTTATCTTTGCATTAATGAAATTCTGATGTGGTTTATGCTGAAAACACATCCATAGAAAAATGGACAAAAAAATCAAACTTTGAGTGTATCGAGGTTCGAGATTCAACAAAAGAAAGTATAGATAGCGAAACTTCGAAAACAGTATGTCATTATATGTATTCATATTTTAAATATTTTCCTGCAATCGATTCTTCATAAAGGCTTATATCAGTTTAAGGAAAATTGATCTTTTTATTGTTATCTTCTCTAGAATCTTTCTTGTCAGGCAAGCTTTTCTTCTCGAGCTACTTGAAATAGTTTTTAATCATTAGTTAAGGTTTTGAAGTCATAATGGCAGACCCCTAATCTTTTTTGGTTTTCCGTAATGCTTGAAGATATAACGAGAAACAAGTGTGTCAGCAGTTTTCTTGTGAGATAATCTCCACGAGTGAGTCAATCAATTGTTTACTTTGTTTGAGCGCTTTTTTAATAATAAACAGCTGCTCGTTCCTAGTGCCCAATTTTCTATTTTTCTGTTTCTACTGACATCAGCATAGTGCAACTATCAGCACTTCACAGCTATAATAGTTCATTATCTTTAAAACTCTACATTGTTGTTAAGCATAAAGAACAAACTTTACCTATTTTTTATTTTACCTTGTGTATTTCGTTAAACGATATGTAACTTATGATTTAGAATGCTTAGCTTTATTGTCTTCGTCTTAAAATGTCTTCGTTGATAACGTTTTATACACATAGTGAGCTATTTATACTACTTAGTTAGTTAGTTAGATAGCTATATCGTTTAATCAATGAAATGAAATGCAGCATTATATAAAACCGCCCCTCTCTTTTAAGCGCCTCTCTCTAATGAGACTTTGTGCGAGGGCGCAATGCTATCATACCAGTGCTTTTTGAAAAATACGAAATGATAACTAAAATTATATGGTCATAGATTTTTTTTGTACTTCCTTGTCGGCCTTAATGACTTAGAGTTTATTGCTTCATCAATTTAATTATCTACCATTTTAAGCCGGGATGTTTTAACAGTATCCTAAGAGAACCTTCTGATGTTATCAATGGGGATCCTACACAATAGATTTTAGAACAAGGGGATGGATTGTTTGATTTATTTAGAACTGAAACCACGACTGATCTCTTGCTTAGCTCTACCGACTGCACTCTAGATCCCATTTCCATTTTGTAATTTTCGAAATATGAACGTCCAATCAAAAATAAAAAAAAGAAATAGTCAGCGCCGTTTGTCTTATGATTCGCACGGTCTTCCTTTTATCTGAATACCGCTGACCAGAAATAAAAAATATAGATGACGACGACGAAACCCTAAAACCGCTGACTAATCAACTTTCGAATGTTTACATTTCTTAAATATCGTTATTTCAAGTGAAAGTTCGTAGTCTGGACTTCGAGTGAAAAATGCAGTGCTTTTAAAAAATTGAGAAAGTTTCACATCTAACGAACGTCAACTTTACAATCTTATCTCAGAATAAGTAATCCAGGGATTACATGTATTTTAAAATTTCAATACGGTGACTGAGTACAAGTATGATATCATTTAAGTCAAGGATATTTTCTTGCTTTTGTATTAGTTTATTTCATTTCCTGTTGTTTATTTTTGCTATGGAATTGTTGACATTAAAACGAAATGTTTACGTTGTAAACAAACAAACGAAATATTTAGCATAACTGAACATATTTTGAAGTCTTTGATCTTTTTACTATAGTTTACCCGACAATTTCAGGCCATCAAAGTTCATAGTGTAAATCTTATTAAAATTATTTGGGCCAATGAGCGTTTTCGCATGTAATGCCTTGCTTTTGCAAACTCTATTATAAGACTTTTGATCGAAACGTTTAATGGTTTCTGAAAATGTTTGATAAACACATTCTAAATGACAAATGAGATTTTTGAAAGAAAATATTGATAAGTTTTTTCCTTAGTAAAAACCACTGCGTCAAAGTGCACTTCCATTGAACATACCGTGTATGTTCTGTAAAAAATGTAAAACTCATCCGCATTGACTTTTTAACAAATTTTTCCACTGTGTTTGTCCTCACTGGGCATAATTTTTTGTTCAGTGAACAAACATAAGAAAGATTGAATTTATGAACTTTATTAAGGCATAAATGTTGAACTATAGCCCAAAACGAACTTTCAAACCTCCACGAAATGTATTGGAAAAACTTAAAAAAGTGGTTGTAACAAGGGAAATGCCCCTGCAAGTTGAGATGACAGGTCATCACTGTCCCCAAATTCAATGTTGATGTAACGCGTGTAATGTGTTCTAAAACAAAGTATTTTAGTGGAAAGTCAGCCAAAATACAAATGTAACGTGTTTGTAACGTGTGTGTAACGTGTGTGTAACGTGTGTGTAACGTGTGTGTAACGTGTGAAACACTTCTGTTTACTTCTGTTTTTATTTTTGTTACATAAGTAAGTAAGTAAGTAACGGGAGTTTTTAGTCCTTGGGCTTCCATCCGTAATGGTTGGTTCTTCCGCCCGCCGACTTGCAACTGTTAGTTGACTTACCGCCAGAGATACGTATAGCATTGCTCTAACTTGCCCGAAGGCCAGTGTGCAGTCAGTCGATGGCTCCTAATGGGCTGACGCGCATCGGAGTGGTGTATTGAGATACGACATGACTGGACTCGAACACGGGTCGCAGCGGTCGCACTCAAAGGTACAAACCACTACACCATCGTTACATCACATTTTGTTTCGTTAGAGCCATCCTACACTGACAAGAAGTCCTAAGAAGCAGTCGTAACTAAGTCCATATACAAAATATAAGCAAAACGTATCACATACATAATAAACAAGGCAGCGACTTAAGCTGCACTTCAAGAGACCACAACTGCTTCTCAACGGAAATATTAGCTTTTGATTGATTAATAAATACGATTGTTTTGATGATGAGATATCTCGCGCAAGACATCAACGTTGTATTTCATTTTCCGCGGTGTTGTGCAGTTTATTTCTGCTGCCTTCTAATATTTGGCTTGTATAATCATATCTAGCCGTTTATACATATACATTCCATAGTTTTGTTTATATAATCGATTGCCACATTACGAAGGCCTTTTCGTATATCTATGATCTAAGGGAAAATACCAAACTGCTAATTTGTTTTGTTTACACTTGAAATATAAGTTTGTTTTTTTTTTCGAGAAAGACACGTTTTGCGAGAGATAGAGACACGAAAATTATTTTTATATGATCCAAGCAATTTAGTTACACGAAGAACTGTTTATGTTTTGCAACAAAAAAAGATCCACATGGTGTAATGCCAAAACGTCACAACTAAGTCCGCCATTATGGATTTTTCAAAAAATTGTTTATCACTGGAATTTCAATGTCCATGGTACTTTACAGAATCAAAGGCCTATCACATACGGTTGCCAAACAATCAAGCATTTCAGTTTGAAATTTTTAGACAACCCTCCACAAATTTCATTTCGTAAAATCTCCGCCCGATCTAATTCTGGATCTCGCCCCTTTGTCGCATAAAATCTAAAGGTCATAATCTCAACTCCTCTTGCTTCTTTCTCGCTCGAACGAACAACCACGCTAAAACAACAATGTAAGTAATTATGTTTTTAATCCGCTCAAATCACAAGGATAAATAATAATATCGTTCTTATTTCATAGGAATAATACTATTTGGCAAGATTAACGTTGATTAACGGAGAAATAACCTATTTTACAATGTTCGCCCGTATTTCTCATAGAATTATAATGTCTCAGTCTGAGATTGGACAAGCTTCCAATGAGAAGCCGGACGAGCCTGCTGTGACAGGACTTATTGATACCGATGATAACGACTCTGTCGTGGAACAGTATGATGAAAGGTTCTCCAATAAAAGAGACCTAGATACATCGGAGACTGCCGAAAGCAGTAGAGGGCCTCCCACAAAAAGGGCAAGATTTTTTGAACTGGATGATGATTTATCCTGTGCCAGCTGGGAACTGCCAGAAAAAATGGCAGACTATGCCAATAAACAAATGGATACTTTCCAGACAAGTGCAAATATTAGTGAACGGATTTTAAAAGATAATCCTGTGCCTTTAAACGTTAAGAAGGCAAAGCAACTTGACCTGTTTATGAAGGAACTTTTAAATGAACAGAATAAGCGCATTTGCTTAAATCAGGATCGATCACTGTCTATGCTTCATCAGAGAATAAATAACGTCTATGGTCCTTTATGTAAGATGTGGGCTGCAATTGATGAAGAAATGAGAATTGACGATAACTCAGAGGACGACCCAATAAGATCCATGAAAAAACTTTTTGATCAAACCATATTATTGCTTGGCCAAGCGATGAATTCGTGTGAATACATTAGAAGATTCAACATTTTGATGGAGTTCCTTGGTGACACGATTAAAACTGAATCTCTTCTAAAGGACTGTCAATCGTCACTGGCAGAAGACGATGGAGATAAGCTGTTTGGGCCGAAATACGAGGAACAGATGATTAAAACTCTCAATTTAAAGAACAAGTCTAAGGAGATTCTGATTGCAACTAAGAAAACGTCAGCCCGTGGTAACCGGTCCTTTCCAAACAGCCCCTTGTTTGCATCGAGAAACAGGGGGCGTGGTTTATTTACAACAACAGGACAGCACCTCTGAGGGCAACAACATGGAAGAGGACAGGGTAAGAACTCCAATTTTTTCCTTTCAAAAAAATCCACTATCGAGATGGGTTGTACCTCTGCTATTCACCAAGGAACTGCAAAAGGTTCATCCTCTAGTAAGAAACCTCTTCAGACAAAAAATCCCTCAACTGCCTCAGGCAGGAAGGCTAATCCACTTTGTAGAAAATTGGCTGAGGTTAACCAACGACCAAGCCATAGTAAATATGGTGAAAGGCTACGAAATTCCCTTTATTTCCTTGCCAATACAAACTGCCCCACCCAAAGAAATCCGATTTGGTGGATCAAGAGGTACAAGCTATGCTCCAGAAGGGGGTAATAAGAAAGGTGAAGGAGGAGAAGGGCCAATATTTAAGCTCAATCTTTCTGGTCGACAAAAAAGATGGGGGATACCGCCCTGTCATAAATTTAAAAAATGTGAACAGGCATTTACCTTATCTTCATTTCAAAATGGAGGGTCCTTTTCTCTTCAAGGAACTACTAAAAACAGGAGATTATATGTGCAAGGTGAATCTCAAGGACGCCTACTTTGCAGTTCCTTTAGCTCAGAATTCTCGAAAATACATAAGATTTCAGTGGAAAGGTTCCTTGTACGAATTTCTATGCCTTTGTTTTGGCCTATCCTCAGCTCCTTGGGTATTCACCAAACTTATGAAACTGAATGTGAGAGTCATTATATATCTCGACGACATCCTTCTATTGGCGGCAACAGTAGAACTATTGGAAATGGGAAGAGATACATTGATATTTCTACTACAGAATTTGGGATTTTTGATCAATGTCCCGAAGTCGATACTGACTCCAACATCCAGTTTAGAATTTTAGGGGTGGAAATAAACTCACAAACTATGATAGTCTCTTTACCAGAAAAGAAATTAGCAGGGATTCAAGAAATGTGCAGCAATTTATTGAAAAAACCAAAAGCTACAGTGCGGGAGTTGAGCCGATTGATAAGAAAGCTGTCATCAGCAGCAATTGCAGTTCTACCTCCACCTTTGCAGTACAGGTATTTACAAAACCAACAAATTCAATCTCTAATTTCTCAAGGTTCATACAATGGGGAGGTAACTCTGTCCCAGGCAGCGAAGGAAGAACTGTATTGGTGGATAGAGAACCTAGCAATACACAATGGAAGGCCATTGATAGTTCCTCCAGCTCAGATAACAATAAGTTCGGATGCTTCTCTACAAGGTTGGGGGGGGGGGGGGGGGGGGGGGGGGTAGCCTGTCTGGGGGAAACAACAGGGGGACAATGGGTCAATGTTGGAAAAGAAATCTCATATCAATATTCTGGAACTCAAAGCAGCAAAATTTGCACTAATGGCCTTCACAAACAGAAACCAGGCACAGCAGTTCATCTTCAGATGGACAACAAAGTGACACTTTCTTACTTAATAAAAATGGGGGAAGGGGGGGTACAAAGAATATGGAAATGGTTTCAATCAGCAAGGAAATATGGGGATACATTATGAGGAATCAGATCACACTTACTGTAGAGTACCTCCCAAGCGCTCTGAATGTGAAGGCAGACAGAGAGTCTCGCCAGGTACAGGACTCAAGCGAATGGAAATTAAAACCAAGCGTCTTCGAGAGGATCTGCGTGATGAGAGGAAAACCAACTGTAGATCTTTTTGCCTCCCGAAAATCCCATCAACTTCCTCAATACGTGTCATGGAAATTGGATCCGCTAAGCATGGAACCAATTCCTCTCTTATGCATTCCCTCCATTCTGTCCGATAGGAAGGGTGATAAAAAAGCTGGAACAAGATCATGCATGCATGATACTGATAACTCCAGCTTGGCAAACACAACCATGGTTCCCAACCTTACTGAGACTATCTGTACAGAATTCTCTGCTTCTTCCACACTCAAGAGACCTTTTAATCAATCCATCAGGAGAGCAACACCCATTAATTAAAACCAGATCCCTCCAATTAGTGGCTTGGACTGTCTCAGGAAAAATCTGGAAGCAGAAGGAATATCAGAAAGGGCTTCCGAACTTATCACAAATTCAAGAAGACCAAAATCCCTCAGTCATTACGAGTCAGCTTGGAAAATGTTTTCTAGCTGGTGTGCTGAAGGACAAGTTTCTCCCACTCGATGCGATGTAAGAATAGTGCTTGACTTTTTAGCCATACTGTTTGAAGATAATCTTGCTTTTAATACAATTGCAGGTTATAGATCTGCCATATCTGCTTTCCATGACCCTGTAAGTGGTAAGCCTATTGGGGAACATCCAAGGGTGTCAACTTTGATGACAGGAATTTTTAACCAAAGACCCCCTTTACCCAAGCACAGTATGATCTGGGCTGTGGAGACAGTACTTGGTTTTATTCGGAACATGCCTGAGAATGATGATCTATCAGACAAATTACTGACTCAAAAATTAGTGATGTTATTGGCTCTAATTTCAGCTTCAAGAGCTTCTGAGATAAAGAATCTTAAGATAAGTAGACTAAGTAAATTACCTGCAGTGTATGTTTTTTCCGTGTCTGGTCTAACTAAGACATGGAGAAGAGGCTCTTCGACACCTTCACCTTTGAAATTTTTTGCGTTTCCAGATAATGAAAAATTGTGTGTCTGCCGTCTGCCGAACAATAGACTCCTATATGAAGAGGCGTGAAAAATGGGGCTTCAGTGAAGATTTTTTGCTTGTGAGCCATATAAAACCTCACAAAGCAGTGTCTACTGAAACTATTTCGAGATTAATTTGCCAAATGCTTAAATTAGTAGGGATAGATGACACCTTCACAGGTCATTCTACACGGTCAGCCTGTACCTCAAAAGCAGAACTGAAGGGCCTTTCATTAAAGGAAATTGTAAAACATGGACATTGGTCAAATGAAAGTACGTTCCAAAAATTTTACAGGAAAGAGATCGAACCAAGTTTCCAAAATATTATTTTGAAATAAGCTTTGAATAGAGGAGTTGAGATTATGACCTTTAGATTTTATGCGACAACGGGGCGAGATCCAGAATTAGATCGGGCGGAGATTTTACGAAATGAAATTGAGGATTGTGCGAGGGCGCGAAGCGCCCGAAGTGCAATCCCGATTTTATGAGTAAAATCAGACTGACCGCGACAAATTCCCTGTTGCGAAAGTTTTGGCCAGGTAGTTCAGAGTGCGTTCGCCACAACTGGAAAGAGCTAATCTACTGTGGAGTACTGGAACGCAATCAGAAATAATTTGAAATAACTTTTCAAACAGGCATGGAAATTACTGCGTATAAATTTTTCACAAAATACGATCAACATGTATTTCACAGTATCACTCACCCAAATTTGAAAGAGAATGACTCTCCAAAAACAAAACAGTGCATGAAAGCATACAAACCAAAATATAAACAAAACAATAACGATGCTTCGACCTCAAGTCGGCCATAGACCAAGACTCGAAGACTTTCTTATCAAAACCGACACCGAGCTTTAGCAAAGCGGCAAAAGGAGGCTGATAACAAGAAATTGCCAAACTTTGTTTTGTCACGTAGCAGTAAGTCCCTGCAAGATAACAGAATGTTTCTGGGATGAAGAAAAGCAGTTGTGGGCCTAGTAGTACATCATACAACATTGAGATCAGAGGGGAAGGGGGTTTTCCCAAATATTTTGTGGGGGCTTATTGTTTGCGATTTCAAACCATTTTGAGAAAACTGTTTATTGAAACATTTCGGTTACTGTTTCGTGTATCACTACTTCAAAAACATCCAGGCTGTTCTAGGCTACTTTCTATGAAATAGTTATTCGCAAAGTCGTTGCTAACATTTCGTTCTGGGCCAATCTTCAATAAAAGTTACTCTCCAATGAAAGAACAACTAACGGTAAAAACGCTTCTTCAACTTTCATACGACTCTAATTGTCGCTTATTGAAAAGTTGAATAGATAATGTGGAGTACAGTTTTAAAGGAGGGCTATAGACACAGGCTTACACGAAGCAGAAAATTGGAAAGTTTGATCATTTTAATACTGGAGCCATTATTGGACACATTGGTCAACCTTACAAAAACTGGAAAAGGAAACCTTTTGAAGTCAACCCTCTTTTCCAACTCTTATCTGGCTATCCGTGCCTGTGTAGTGAATAGCCCTGGTCTGCCGTAGGAAAATTTGGAAGCAGAAAAAATGTCAGGCGAAGTCTACTAAAAAGGTTAAAATCTCTCCGTTAGTCTGGAATAACGTTTTGGTGTTCGATACGACTTTAGTATAGTCCTGGACTTTATAACATAGTTTTTCAAGGGAGACCTAACATGCAACACAATGGCAGGTTATACACCTGTTATCTCTGTCCGTCATGACTGGCATAATTGCAGATCTTAGCTATTGAAATAGCATTCATTAGCCAGTTTTTCTGCAAGTGCACATCTCAATTTAATATATTTTAATTTGAATAGCAATATATTGAATTATTACATATATTTTATTAGAATCCTTCTCAGTGTTATAATGTACATATTCATATGCATAGACGTATTCAAGGTCAGTCAAGAAAAGTGGAGGAGTCCAGTGATATGTTATTCTTACCAGTCTTTCCAGTCTCAAGTATAGATTAGGTTACTTGTACGTTTTTCTATTCTGTTTTAAATGACTGAGCTCTTCTCCACAAATTTTGACTGAGCTCTAACTACGCCTCTGTTTCTGTTATACTGTGTCATTATAACTATATCCTAGCTTTAGACAATGACACCAAGACGTCATCAGATTTACACCTAAATATTTCGCCAAGAGAGTTTGGGTTCTAGGCTGATTAAAATAATTAGAACTAAGTTTGGAACGAACAAGTGGTCGCACAAACAAATCTAATTAGTAGTAGAAACAAACAAATGATTGGTGATTTCCTCATAGAATATTGCTGGTTCAGATTTCTGAAGACCATAACAGTCCAATATCTTCAAGTGCATTAATTTTTGTGTGAACAAATTTTAAAAAGTTGGCAGCCAAATGAATCCAAACAAAACAACAATCCTCAACATAGATACACTAAATAAAACTTTAAATAATCAATAAACTACAAGAAAAACATCTATTGGTCCAGAAAGCATTACAACCTCATTTGATTAAGTATCTAATCATATGACTGATGACAGCTCAGTACAAAAGGCCCATGATCGCAGGGCCGATTATTCTGTATTTGCCTGCTCATTTGTAATCGGCCCTGCTATAAAAAAACATAAACAAAAAAAGCTTTTTGTTTGTTCTCTTATGTAACTTACGTAACTTTCGGACGTTTTTTTTCATTTTCGTCTTTTATGAAATCTCCTTAGTTAACAAAATCATCCTATTGTCTAGAAAGAGATTTTATTGGCATATAAAAATCGTACCACGTTTTTGTTGACATAATACAAAATAAGAGTGTAAGAAAAATGCTTGAGAAAGTAACAAGAGAAAAATGTCACTTTTGTACTTAAGTGTAATCTATCATACGATTAATCCTCACTACGTTCGGGCGATTTTGAGAAGCGTCAAGATGAACCTCGGGCTATTTACCCGAAATTGCCCTCAAAGTCATACAATTACTGATACAAATTTTGTTAAGCCAGAATCTTTTTTTAACAATTTTGACGCCGTAGTGTAATGGATATCACTGTCGGAATTCATGCGATAGGTCGGGGTTCAATTCCTCTTGGTGGTGATTCACCATGCGTGAGTGAATGTACCACAGCGCTAGGTCGACCGAAATGGGTTAGATGATACATCGTTGATCATCGGGTGCTGCAGGAGATCATCCAGGTTAGTACAGGCCCTTGATTGGGTCGTGTCACTCAGGAGAGCGCCAAATATTTCGGAGCCTCTAACCTAAGCCGTAGCCCCTCCTTGAAAACAGATGCAATACTAACTGAGTGTGACCAGGCACGTATTAAAATCAATACCTTACCTCACCTTTTCGAAAAGAACTCAAAAATGCTATAGTTTCTCTTTCTCTGAATGGCTAAAAACTGTACTAGATAACACCCAATCGGCATTGACGTTGGAATTGCAATTGTGAACTGTGTGAATACTAATACTCACACCTATTTATTCTTCGTTCATAGTGTTGTTGGTATACTGTTACTTTTTTTTATGTCGACTAAATGATATAAATCATTCTATCCATTTATGACTAGTGACTTCCCGATGCAATGCACTTTTTATAGAATAAATTATATTCCGTTCATTGCTAAAAACATGACCCATGCCTCCTCATCATAGAATTTCAAGGCTGCCAACTTGGCGCCTTTTTATACTGCTACACATAAGAAATTTCACACCCTTATGACGCTGTCTTTACATGAACATTCTTGACTACCCAAATATTTTTATTGGGAAACTCAACTATCGTATTTGGTCTATTGAAACAAAAACTGAGTAAAACCTTTTAATGGGTCTGTTACAAAAATACTTGTATTATGTCGGACGGACAAATCGATACTAGGGCTATATAAAAAACATCACGTTCATGATGCAATATCAGGCAAACGTTTTTCGAAAGTATACTAGAATAGACTTTACAAAACATGATAGTCAAAGGATGATAGTCAAAAAATGTTGAAACAAACAGTTATCGTGTCAGATGGAAAAAGTGCTAATACTTTTGTAACCTACCCTAAAGCAATCCAAATTCTTAAAAGTGAAGCTTTGCGTAATCAATGAAACAAAGCAAGAAGCAACAGCAAAGAGCAAGACTAAGTGAAATTGATGTGCAAGTTTATTTTAGAACAATGTACCACAAAAGCATTATATCTTAGCATTCTTCAAAAATTAAAATAAGATATTATTGTTGTGCCAAGCTTATAAAAACAGTTGAACAAGATGGCGGTTGTTCAATGTAAAATCAACACATGCAAGTGCAGTATGAAATTTCGACAGGTTTTTTCTGAGTTAACACTAAAACATTCTTCCAGGACATTCTTCTAGATCAGCAACCACATCAAAAGCAAAATGAGTAAGGGGGAATCTTGTGCGCAAAATCTTTAAAAGAAGCCATTGGTTTGTAGAATCCCCTTTTCAGTTTGAGCCTTTTATTATAGGTAGATTTCAAAAACGGATATGAATACTAGAATAATGATATAAAGCAAAAATAACATGTGTTGAAGTTTAAAGTACGGTTGACTCTTGTTATTTCGTATATGTGAATATATCTCGAACAAATCTTTGGATCCGTCTGCATTTACAGCCATAAATTTCACCATAAATCTCGTTCTGTCGAAGTCGTGCTAACTGGAGCTTTTTATCTGAGTTGTTGAAAAAGATAGCGGAACTCGACTGTATATTTTCATAAGCGAGATTATGAAACATCGAGTGGAAAGTTTATTTATTTAATTTTTATGAAGTGAAATTGAAATTTTACGGTCTCTTGTATCGAAAACAATGTGGAAAGATATATCTTCCCTAGTATATCTGTCTAAAAACTATTTACAAGCATTGTCCGTTCAAACGTGAGTCGATCTACCGTAAACCTCCGAATATAAGCCCTGGGCTTATACAAGTTCGTAAGCTTTTTTTGGGTGGGCTTATACACGGGGGTGGGCTTATACACGGGGGTGGGCTTATACACGGGTGGGCTTATACATGGAAAACAATAGCAACATATTAAATATCTATGCATATATTTTACGTAATAAAAACTTTTCACTCATCGCCACTTTCTTCACTATCTTCACTTTCGCTATCACCATTATCTTCACTTTCGCTCGACGTCGCTGCCTCTACATTGTCTCCGGTACCATCATCTTCTTCCTCGCTTGATGTTTCAAGGTGGAATTCCTCCTCTGGTTGAGGCATTGTATAGTTATATGGACCAAATATCAATAGAGGACTAGTTCGTAAAGAACTGAAGAAGTAGCTTGTACTTGTATGTTTTTGCAAATGTTTTTTAGTAAAAGAAAAACCACCATGAAATTTTCCCTTCCAATATTATGGGCTTATACACGGGTGGGCTTATACATGGAAATCGTTAGACGGGTGGGCTTATATTCGGAGGTTTACGGTATAGGGAATAAGTTCATATTTCTCACATTTCCTATATTGAACCTTTCTTTCTTGAGTTTCTTTAGTTTACAGCAGCGATATGACAACAGACAGCTGATCTTCGTCGTAATTGCTAATTAAATCATATAGCGAGTTAATTACATTGTCCAACGACTTTTACACTGCAGTTTGAATAAACGTTTACTTCAATCCGTTCAAACGTGAGACGAACTGTAGAACTTCGTACATAGTTCACACAAGGGATCCCCCATGCTGACATCCTCATACTGCAACTCAAAGTTCTACTTACGCCAGTTCCATTATCTATAGGAATTGCACTGCCTGCCCTTGCATAATTCTCGATTTTATTTTAATTTAATTCATTTTACTCGTTTTATCACTCGTCTTTCTGTAAGCAATCAACATTTTACAAAATGTTTTCTGGAATTTTCTTTTCGATATTTTTCTATTGTTTATGTGTGTTCAAGTGTATCAATACTGAATAATCAGACAAAGAATTTCGTGGAAATTTGTTATATGTTGTAAGACGTAATCCGTTCATACAAGTTCATACAAGTTTATACAAGTTTATATTCATGAGGATATTTTAAACGAAACAAAATTTGTTCCAAAGAAGCTCAATTAATTGCAAGAAAATCACCATCATTATCGAGGTAAATCGTAATGTTGTTTACTTTTTTCCTGAATTGACAGGACGTTTTGCTGATGTGTTAACATGAAACTTTAGAAGGTCGTTTATTAAAAATTTATACGTATGCATAGTTATAAAATGATTTCTCAAGTCTGCTTATCAACTAAAGTTACTGTGATTTCAGAACAGCAACTGCAAAAGTTTTCGTTCAATTTATATGGCCTTATATAGGTTTGTTTTTTAAGAAAAATACGGAGTATTTATCCGACGAAACCTTGAAACAGAATGTTTATGTATTTTATTTCTGATCACACAAAATGGCTAGCAAAACTGTGCTTCTTAAAACTTTCAATTATGAGGAATTTGTTTTTGCCATAGGCAATCTAGAGGTAGTATTTTTCAAACATTTTCTTGGCACATCGGTTACTAGTCATAAACACCAAGTTTATATAAACATTTCACAAAGAACCAGCTAGAAATTACCATTGTTTTTGAAACGAAGTTAGTAGCGTGGTAGTGGAAACATCAAGAAAGTTCCAAGACTGTACAAAGAGTTCTTTAGAAAATACCAATGTTTAAAGCCTTTTCTAGAAACAGAGATACCTTATCGAACAAAACTTAGTCGGACAAAATTTTAGTCGGATGAAAATATTAGTCGGACAAAATTTTAGTCACCTCCAAATATTTTAGTCACTTTTGTCCAACTAATAATATTGTCCTGACTAAAATTTTGGTCCTTTTCTAAAATTTCATAACTTACTTAATTTTCGAGAAGGATTATCGAAAAGCGTTCGGGAGTGCGCCGATTAATCTAAGTTCTAGATATGTATAGGAAAACGAGGGGAAAGGCCTATTTAATAAAAACAGTTTTGCCGACGTGAAAAACATATGTCCAACAAAATCATCATACCACGACGGCACAATTTTGCCGTCGGAAAAAAATCCTAATTAAAGGGTTGTAGTATAATTTTATTTTTCGATTTCAATGTCATATTCCTGATCAGTATAAAAATCTATTTTGGTTCCTGCATTGTCTTCAGGCGTTTCTTCTATTATGGCTGTCTTCTTCATTTTGTTTTGAACTACCTCGCTATCACTTTCATCGGAAGTTTCTGTTATTACCGGTGCTTTTCTCTTTTTCTGTAGATTCCTTCCTGGAATAAGTGAGGCTATTAAAAACGTCTAATCTGTTTACGAAAGGGTCGAGAATCCCTTTAGAGCGTAAAGAATAAACAATGAACATCATGAAAACGAGCGTTAATATTATTCATCAAAACACTTTACCACTTTAGAAATTGTTTATTTATGACTAAGTCATGTAAAAATATTGTATTCGCTGGTGAGCGAAAAGAAAAATCATAAAGAAATTATAAATATTTAAAATATTGTAATTAAACTGATAAGAAGAAGAATTCTGAAAAAAAAAATGATTTGGACCAAATATTTAGTGGGACATAATAATTAGTCGGACAAAATTTTAGTCACTTCCAAAAAATTTAGTCACTTTTGTCCGACTAAGTTTTGTCCGATAAGGTAGTAGCTATAAATCTCTCATTATCTCATTATCTTAAAGTGGCGATATCTCGAACTTTTTATCCAGTCCATTGACAGTTCGAGACTCAAACGAAACTTCTAAAGTTTCCATTCTTTTATTAAAATCTTTTATGTCGACATTTGTTTGATATAAAACTCAACTCTCATTTCACTGGATTTTGGTCGTGAGGTATCAGTGTATGGAAATTGAATACAAAATCAAATCTTGAACAACTATCGAAATTCCATCAAACTGAAAAGCTTTATTTGAATATATTTGTAAAAGTTGTATTACTTTTTTTAAGCGTCCATGCGTGAAGTATCTAGAATGTTCTGACATAAATCAAGCTAAAGCGTTCTCAAATTTCATTCAACGACATTACAATAGCATAACATTTTATCAATAATTGTCAAAACAACAACAATATACTTTATTTTTGCAAGCTTTTTCGGGACTTGTCTGTTGTTGAAAACAAGCTGTTTCAAAAGCTACTTTCATTACAAAAAATTTTTAATTCGCAAACAATGCGCTACCGAAACTAATCATAGAAATTTATAAACGAAAATTACTGTTCGAACATTTCTCCAATAGACATATCATCCTGAATTACCGTGTAAACACGGTCTTATAGTTACGCCAGCAAGTAATGACCTGATTTTAAAGATTTGAATTTAGGACATTCGTGGTAAAGTCTTTAGTATACCCGAGTTTCTCCTCCTCCTCCTCCTAGTAGAGCAGTCTAAGTTATGAACGATGTTGTGCAATGTTTGCATGAAGCTATTATCAAATTTGTAATTTGTACATAATTTAGACCATCTTTCAACAGTTCTCCAATTTTCATTTTGAAGAAAGCGCAATTAAAAAATGATGATTTGGGAATTTGACAGTCATCTTTTAAGATTTGACCAAAATTGGACAAATTTTCATGAAGGTTTTTATGAAAGCTTTATTTAAAATCATGTCTTTTTTTTCATTATTATCGATTTCAGTTGCCCTACAAGATTGGGGATAATTGGTAATATTATTCACTTTAAGATATGTGATTAGTAAAATAATAGAAAATAAAGAAACGAGGAATGGTGAAATTGGGGACAGGTCTATTATGCGAAATCAAGGAAAATCTACGGCAGTCAAAGAAACACAACATCCCGGAAAAAAATATGTGGCAAAAGTTAAAAATAAATGTAAATTGGCCCTCCCCCCAACAATCAATGTTGTGCTGTACCCATAGGACAGCCAAAACGTGTTCAACATTGATGTTAGGGGCAGGGGAACAATTCAAGCTCCAACTTAAAGTTTTGTGACAATCTTTGTCCGGGATTGTAGAAAACGAGATGGACGTGCTTCACACTTGCATGACTAGTCTCGAAATACTACAGCACGCCTCAAAATACAGCCAAATTGTTTTAAGTACTGAAATCGCTCATATTAGGACTCCTTTCAAATAAGTGCCCGCAAGTACAACTCTACCAAGTTAATCCCTATAACTACATTAGAAAATAAAGTTTGCGTAAATGCAAAACCCTGTGCAGATTAAAAACAAAATTCGCAAAAATGCGACTATATATTTCCCCTAACTTACGAAAATTTTGTCAATTATTGTACGCATTGATAACCATAAGAAAAATGTATCATTAAATAATTACAAAGATGTAACTCATAAGCCTGAATCTCAGATAAAAAATACCAGAAAAGAACTTATTTTGAACTTATTCTGAAATGAAGATGTTCGTGGTAAAAAAACGATAAAGTTTCTCTTACAATTTTTGCGGAGAAGTTAAAAAGTGACTGTGAAGTTACTATGGGCATAGGTAAAAACTATGACTGAAATTACTTAACATTTCCCCGTAAGCAACTGAATATTAGCAACCACATCATTGTTTAAAACAATTCTGTCATAATAAATCTTTATTCTTGCTGACTCTTGACAAGTTCCTTATCCTTTATGCCATAAAATCAAAGGAAACAATGTAATTCAAAATAACAATTGCTTTTTGTAATTCGGATAAAACTTAAACATACAATCAAATTTGTATACAGGTTTGCAAAAGAAAAAAAGAAAACCTAATGCCAATACTACTAATATATAATATTAAAAATACTTTGAGATAGACATATAAGCAAATAACTATCAAAGGCAATCAGAACCCAATCTCTGCTAACAAAATATTACGTGTAAAGAAAGAAGAGTATTTTCAAAAAAAGAAGGGCTAAAATGACAATTTATGAAATTAAATCTAAGTACACTCTTTCTTTATAAGAACCAGTAAAATCTACCCTGAGGCTGTTCCAGCCTGAATACGAAAATAATAAACTTAGAAACTATTTACGACTGCTCGAGAAAAAATTCACATCTTGAACAGCTCTTATTTTACACGAAAATTCAGGCTCAGGCTGTTCTTGATTTTTGGAACAGTGACTAGAGTCTCAGGTTGTTCTTAATGTTGTTCTTATTTTTGGCTAAATCTGAGGCTTGTGTTCTTATAAAACTGTTCTTACAAAACAAAGCATGTATATATTCAGAATAAACATGTCTTTTTCAAAAAAATATGTTCACACATTATTTATTATGTGATAAAGAGATCTTTATTGTAAATCCCAAATGAAAAAAACAGATTTCGGTTGTGAAAATATAAATTTGTAAGGAATAATACTGCATAGCTGAAAAGTAGAAGTTTCTGTCCTGGCTTGATTTAGTTTACAGACTGTTATTTATTAGAATGTGTTTTGATTTACATTCGTTGTTCATAAGGAAAATTGACAGTATGTTAATTTTTCAAAATAAAAAATTGTATATAATATCAAAACAGTTATAACGTGATCATGGAATTCATTCATAGCAAACTGTTTCTGTTGTTATGTTGAATGACTAGGTATCCAGGAAACACACTTGTTTTTTCTAAAGTATTATACGTAATTGGTTCTCTAAACTTCTTTTGGCATATACGACATCACGTTTCCACATGCAGTTTTTGATTTGGTGTTGTTGTTTGGTGTTGTTCTCCACAAAGAAGAAAAGGTTTTCTTCATCATGATGATTGTGTGCATGTTTTCATAAAAATAAATCTTCAGTCTGGCTTTTTAATAATGAATTTTTGCATTGAAATCACAGCTTCAATGCTTTCCAAGCATTTAATTACCAATCATTGTATAGGTATAGCTACATTGTTATCAGCAAAACCGAACAAAACATCCATGACATTGATATCACGTTTATTCTCTGTTTTTCACATGTCCATTCAAAATGTTTTTACAAAACTTTTTAGCACAACACTTAAACAATTTATTTCCATCATTTAACGTTTTGAATCATCTCAAAAAAGCTAGCAGAAAGCAAAAATCTTCCACTGTCTAACTGCACTGACTAAAAAAAGATGGCGTGCAACTTTACTGAGAACTAGGCTCCATTCTTATCTACCTTGGGTAGGCCAGAGTTCAATACTGAACTGCAGCTATAAAAGTGAACGGAGGAGGAGGAGGAGGAGAAAATGCCGATTCTAACATATATTTCGCCCTATGGAGAAATCTATAATAAATTCAAAATCTGATATCAAAAGTAAGTGCAAATGTCAACAAAACATCTTCATCATCAAAATGATCAGAGCAATACATCAGCAGAAAATGTTTGTATTGTAACAAGTTAGTAGTCATGATTCTACTGCGCAGTAGTAATATCTATACTGCGCAGTAAGTCATACATATACCGATTTCTAAGTTTATTGCGCAGTAGCAACAAACTTACTGCGCAGTAATAGAATGTCTAGACTATTTTTTAATGCGGAGTGCGTTTGTTGCTACTGCGCAGCAAAGCATTTCTTAATGCGCGGTAAAACGATTTCTATGTAGTAGTATACGAAGTGGATTAGAGCTATTGCTTACTGTCACAGAAACAGCTTTTTCAATCGGTAATGACTGACTTTTTTGTAAGAGGGGAAAGATGGGACAATACACGTTTTCCTGTGGTATTCTTCTGATTGCATAAAGAATAAAGATACTAAGAAGTTGTTATTACTTTCAAACGATCATAGATTATACAACAAACTCACCCTCATAATAATCACACAATATCTCATATGCTTCAGGTATCGAGATGCTTTATAATAAGGGTAGTACCCCTATTGTACAGTAGAGATCTAACTTCTGCACAGTAGAAATCCTTATTCAGCAGCTCAACATGGGTGGGAGATATGAGCCACCGTATTTCCACTCAGGATATGTATGAAAATCGGTAATCAACAGCTTGGTTTTATTTGTTGAAGCATAAAGGATTTATCGAGAGAAAAAACAATACATTTATAAACAATATGTCACCTAAAAATCGCCTTATACGTTTCATTCATCTTTTTATTCAATAAATATTTTCCATAGATAGCAATGGATCCCATGGACGAGGAAAAATCTAATGCTTCTATCACGGTAGTGCAAATAAGAACTCCTAAAACCCTGGAAGTGGAACAAGTTTTATCTTATCTAAAAGGTAAACTGGAGCCCCAGTCTGATGAAATCATCAATGACGAAGAAAATGGTGACAAAGAAAGAAACGGAATTACGTGCAAATTTGGTGAAGAAACAATTCTTACAGAAGATGGAAACGAACGTTCAGTTCTATGTGATGTTGTGACAATCGGTTGTTTTAAATCTCGAACTGACATCAATAATGGTGATATGGAATTCTATTATTGGAAATCTAACAATGGCACCAAAGTTTATGCATTATTGCAATCAAAAAAAAGTAATGCTTGGACGAAGTTATATAAATTAAGAAATACTAAATTTCCCCATTTATTCACAAAAACGTTTTTAAATCCAAAGCAAATCAAAGCAATAAGCGCTCAATTCCTGCTGGGAAGAACCACTGGTGTAACAACTATGCGTTATGCAGATTTAATCTCTTTCCATGAATCAGATGTAATGAGAAGATATGGCGTTGTCAGACAGTTGGAGGGAAATGTCTGTAGCGATGGATATGGCAAGCAACTACGTGAGCATTGCAATATCGAAAATAATTGTTTGGTTACCATACAAGCTGGGCAGGTAAAGCTCTCAGCCAGAAATCTAAAAAGGTTTGACCTCCTAAAGTTTATAGACGCCTCAATTTCTACAAATAATGATAGTGACGTAAAAAGCACATCTTGGGATTTTCTAACTTACATCGAAAGTTTTATAAATGCAAAGAAATTAAATGCAAATTTGTTGAAAGAACTTTTTAATGCTTTTCAAAATGGCAAAGATCCAAATCGATTCAAATTGGACAATTTCCTTGTGCATGAGCGTCAAGATTTCTTTGACAGTGCTGATGTTGAATTAAAATTCAATGATTCGCCTCTTCGATGGAAAAGTGGTTTGTGGAAAATGAGAGGAAAAGGGATTACAGTCAGAGAAGTCTTGGATTCAGTGGAAACAAAACTAAAGAATGAAGACGATATTGGAAAAATTAAATTAGTTTACTATGATTATGCCACTAATCAGTATGAAGAAAGATCTCTTGGTGATCTTTTGATAGCTCACTTGCGATTGGAAGATACTGACGACGACGGCGACATTGTAAATGACACTTGTTTTCCAAAGGACGACTCTGATAGTGACATGGCTGGTTGTTATTTTAAATACGGCAGTCATTGGTATAAAGTTAAGAATGATTTCCATTTGCAGCTATTGAAATTCTTTATAATAGCAGTTCAAGAAACATTAATGACGAACAAAAGCATGAATGACGAAGAACAGCCCAGTGTACTTCCTTGGTGCACATCACATAATAAAGAATGCCCACCAACAGTTTCACTAACGGAACTACTAAAGCACACAACTAGTATTACAAGCGAAGACACGAGTGAAGAATTTAAGCAGAAAATAAAAGATATAGAGAAAATTTTGACAACAGATTCACCACTAATGAATCCTGAGGGAAATGATTTTCTAGGAAAAGGAGAAGCTGACGGGCATGATGGCCAGTTGCTGAATGAAAATCTCCATATTCTACCCAGGTCCGTATTAGGTGAAGCAATTTTGAAATGCAGTGGCATGCAAAATTTCGGGGAGAAAGCTAAACATTCATTTATGTTAAAGATTCAACAAGCTCTTCAGCAATCTTCTAATCAGCAAGAATTAAAGCAAAATCTTTCTAAGTACTTGAAGGAAGAAGCGATCGACAAAAAACTGAAAGACAAATCTGTCAGTGAACCTGTTGATGACTTGCTTTCTCTCATAAAATTCAATAACAAAGATAAAGAAAGTGAAATTCGCAAAACGTTAAAAGAGAAAGTGAGCAAAATGAGCAAGGAAGAAAGGAAACATGCCTTTTTTGAGCTTGCCGCAAAAGAAGACAAAGTCATTAATGAAATCGCTCAAGTAATGTTACAAACATGTCGTAATTTAATAAAACGTGACAAAGACTCTGACAGATTCCTGGTTTGTTCACCTTTTCTTACTAAAACAACATGGAGCAAAATTCATAACTTAAATCTTGGAATATGTCCCGTAAAATTGATCCAGTATTTACGCATGCATACACCGATGAGCGAAGGTGATTACAATGAGTTATATCATTTGTCAAATTGCTATTGCTCAAATTCAAATTGGAAGTATATTGTTGGAGACCGTGTACTTGATGTCAACATCCATTATATTGAGCTTTTTGATGTCATGGCTTACAATAAGGACAAACAAAAGGCATATTTACTGCATGTTAAAAAGGGATTTGATGCAAGTGCGTATCGAGACGTTTGCTCACAAGTTCAAGTTTGTGGTGAAGAGATTTGGAGTGCCATTACCTCATCTTCAGAGAACACCATATTCGAGAAGTTTTTTGATGTTGCAACTGCAGAATCAAATTCTGTCCACCGTCAGTTAACAAAGCGGGAAGTCGAGAAATATATCGCTCCTGATAAAGAAACGTTTCTCAAACAAATGCTAAGTAACGAACTTGAGTTTTTTGTATGTATAGCATCGTGCACAAATAAGTACGACGACTTAGAAGAATTTACTCGGTGTCAGCTTAATTACTCCTTCAAGGATAGTGACTTTAATGATAACAAAGTTGTTAAGATATTGAAGGAGGAAGGATTTATAGATAAAATTACCGCAACTGCTACGGGGAAATCTTTCTGTACGAAAAAGAAATTCGTAGCAATTGTTGAAGAAGCGAGAAAAGGAGAAATAGATACGAATACAATAGAGAATGTACACGACATCATTCAAGAAAAAACCAACAGTAAGTGTATTTCCAGTCATACCTCTTTCATCGCTAAAGCCTCTCTTGCAGCCCTCCACGAAAGATTTGCATATTTTTTAACAATGCCTGGCAAAAGAAAGATGTGGTTAAAAGTTATAAAAGTACGAGACAATTCAACCAGCCTTGTAGATAAAACAAGCAGTAGACATCCATGGAAGGAAATCGCACAACTTCCGATTGCACAAGATTGTGGAAGCAGAAAAAATGGCAGTCGAAAGAAAAGGAAATCTACTGGGATAAAAAGTTCCGATCAAAAGAATAAGATAACAAGATATTTTTCTAAATCATAAGAGACCAATCAATAACAATGTTTCTGTATTAGGTAAATCCAAGCATATCATTTTTCTTGGTATTATATTTTTGGGGTAATATAATATGTTTGAGTGCTAATCAATCTTTTTGGAATTTTTGGGATTCAATCAAAATTATTCACAACATTGTTTTTTGACTTTATATATTTTGCATTGTTTATTAAAAATTTCTGATGTAGGAAAATATATTACATCTTGATTTTATTGGTTTCACATAGAGTTTCATATAACGCATAACGTTAGCACCAGTAACTGCAGTCTCAAGTCGTTACATTTTTCAGAAAATTTCAGAAAAAGTTTTCCGGAAGGTCTCTTATACTCGAAGCTGGCTATTATGCAAGGTGCAGTTAGTGTTCAGTCATTTAGTCCTTTAAAGGAGAAAAGCATGCATGTAACCTAACCGTCTCGTAAAACTGAAAACAAATATCATAACCCGGACTCTTACACTTTTTTGAGTGACATTGAATACGCCATGATTATTTGGTTAAACAAATAAAACAATCCAAATTTTTAGTTCATAAAATTTTACGGGATAAAAGTTTTGGGTCATATTTCGAAGGAAACGCGCACATGGCAATAGTAAACTAACTGTTGGGATGTTGTAATAGTTTCATTCATATATTATTATACTTCTACTTCTAATTTATTATATTATGTACAGATCACCGGTATTATTTCTTCTTCATTTTCATTGTTTTATTTACCATTACCAAAAAGCCGCAAGACAGGTTTAGACAAGCTCAACTACAATGCAGACAACTCTTTCTACATTTTGACTTTGTTGGCATGTAAGTAACACATCCGGTTGGTTACAAAAGATTTACAATTTTCATTAGCAAGATATAGTAGAAAAGTCTTTTAGTATAAAAGATTTATCTCAGCTATCTCAAACTTTTTCAAGCTGAGGCGACAATTGCTCATTCTTCTCGCTTTACTTTCTGCATTGTTGATAGTCTAAAGCTGTCTTAAAATGTGTTATATGTAACATAACATTGGAATTGTTGTAGAGATTAGAAAACTATTATGAAAGTTATCTTTTCAATTACTTTCTCTTATATTGTGAAAAAAATGTGACATTTTAAATTTAGGAAGGCTTCGTCTGCCGGACCAGTATCATTTATTATCACTAAAGAAATGTATCATATCGTAGACCTTCTGATTTACGTTAGGGAAACTTTCAGGTCCATGACATCGTTAATCTCTACCTATAGTACTTATATTTTACGTATTTGAAGTTTTAGGGCTAAGTATTTTAAAGAATATAGTTATTTTGAATGTAAAGTATTTCAGCTTGATTAATGTGTAACAAAAAGCAATCATTTGTTTCTGTAAGGAATGCTTCTCCCGGAACATCTCTGCCATTATAAATAATTTGTATCTTATACTTCCCGAATAAAGCCCAACTTCTATTGTAAGGCCTATAACAGAAAAGCCCTGGCTTTTTTCCTAAAAGAAAAAAAAACCCTAAAAGAGAACCCAAATTTGTATAGACAGAACTCCCATAGAACAATCCTTCAATTAAGATTAACATAAAGAAACGCTGAAGTTTAAGAAGGCAACAACAACTACAAAATGTACGAGAAACAATGTCAGAACAAGAGAAAAGAACAAACGACCTTGTCCAGATGAAAGGTGCATCAAATTGGTTGACTACTTTGCCGCTTCAATCTGAAAATTTCTATCTTTCAAAAAAAGAATTTTTCGATGCAATTGCACTGAGATACAGGTGGGATTTGAAGCACTTAACATCTGTTTGCGCTTGTGGGAAATCTTTCACTATAGATCATGCGCTTTCATGTCCGAAGGGTGGTTTTGTGTACCAAAGGCACATTGAGCTGAGAGATACCATTGCAGCCATTATAGGAGAGGTCAAGAAAGATGTGGTAATTGTACCAGCACTGGAACCCCTGAGTGGAGAACAACTTGCTCGTCGTACCATTATGACTGACGGTGCAAGAGCAGACAACAATGCTTCAGGCTTTTGGACGCGTGGCCAACGAGCAATCTTCGACGTAAAGATAGTCAATGCCTTCGCTCAGAGGTACGCAAACCAAAGTCTGAAAAACGCTTTTACCATCAACGAGAGAGAAAAGAAAAGATCCTAAAACGACAGGATACTTCCGCTGATCCTTACGACAAACGGGGGTATGGAGATAGAGGCTCAACACTTTCTATGTGCACCTGCAACACACTTATCAGACAAAAATTACGATCTCTTCTCGGAGGTAACAAATTGGTTGCGCACAAAAATCTCGTTTGTCTTGACACAATCTGCCATCACTTCATCCGAGGCACTAGAACATCGGCGACAAAGATAGAAGAAATCGGAATTTCCGAGTCGATTGCATATCATTAAACGATTTTATGTAATTTTAATATAGTTTCTTGCTTGAATTTCAAATAGTGTAAATTTACATATATGAATAGGATGTTCAGTCACGTGACAAAATCTGTGTCCAGCTAGCTCCGCCTGAGAGATGCGTAGCGTGCGAAGTTACATTTTCGGAAAAATTATTTTAAGAGTGCCTAATTTGAAATTCAAGTATGGGCCCTTTGACAGCAGTTAAAGCAGCAGTTCCGGTTGCTAGGGCTTGTAAGGTACCTATAAATTTATAATTCAAGTGAGCCATGATCGGAAAGTCATCACAACAAAAGTTATTCGCGATATAAATTTGTTTTGATTGTCAAATACGTTTTTTGCGAACTATGTAGTAATGGCTCACCTCAACTATGAAAGGACAAAAAATGTTCTTTCAACTCATGTAAGTAGCTATTGTCAAATAAAATTTGGCCATTACTCGCATAATTACATACTTGATGCTGGTTTATTTTGAAATAGGTGTACACATTACAAATATCACCTTTCTTAAAATCATTCTTGAAAAACATGCCAAAAAAAAAAAAAATCTATAGATAGATGTGATTACTTATGTCCAAATGTAGTCCTAAATGTTTCAGTCAGATCACATCTGCTGCAGGTAAACATGTAAATCTGGTTTGGCATGAGTCACTTGAGAATTTCAAAGTTGTAAACATCAGATCAGGAGTGCAGCAGACTTGATCGGAAAAGAGCAAGCAGTTTTCCAACAGAAAAATAATCTTCTGCAAAAAATAAAGGATTATCAAATGAAAGAGTTAACAGACAAGCAGGAGAATGACTTGCTTAAGAATTTCCTTGAATTCAAGTTTTTAAACCCAAAACCTTTCGTTGGAAAAGTCATTGTGTGTAAAAAGAACAAAGAAACATAGAAACATTCTTTACAGTTGACGAAGGCAATAAATATTCAAGATGCACCTAATTTTGAATAAAGTATGACAACGAGTTCGACGAAATTTGTGTTTTTCCCATTTAGATTTTGAGAAGGGGGATATATATATTATGTCGTGAATGATTATTTTGGTTTCCATTTTTCTGGACAAATACTTTTGTCAGTACTGCAAATTCTATGTTTACAAACTGCGCCTAATATAGAAATTGCTGTGTGCTATTTTATATATATGAAAAGATTTTTTCTGTTTTTTTCTGTTTTTTCTGTGTCTTTTTTTTAGCTGTTTTCCTCTAAAACATCATTAGAAGAACCAGTCAAAAAGTTTAAACTCGCCTCTTCGATCCCTGTAAAATTCTTCAGTGACAGAAGAAGCCGAATATTTCTGTATTGTATACTATTTTTATTTTTCCAATTTCCATCTTTTAGACATTTTTGTTTTTGAAAGAAAATAATCCAAACTCAAGCATTTTAAATTTCATTTCTTGCTATCAGTGGTCACTGACTTTATAGTTATAATAATATTATTGTTCTTGTTGTTTTGCATTATTTGACAAAAAGATAATTCTAACTATTCATTATTGTGTTCTTGATAAAACCAATAAGGACAATCACCAATTTTGGAGTTAGAAACAAGGTTTCATCATGTGTCCCGGTATTGGGGCCTTTTCCTTGTATGTATTTCATGTGGGAAGGGCTATTAGACATCTGTTTTCCAATCTTTAACAGTGACATAAAACTTTGTTTTGTCACACAAATATCACTTCAGTGGTACTACGGCCTGAGTCTAGTTGTAAAGCCACAATCAAAATATTGGAGACATGGATCGAAGCCTTGGTCTTGGTGGTAGGGACAGGTCATAAACAGGTCATATGAAAGTCCATGGAGTGTGGCGTGTATGTTACTAGTTAACATTGTATATATTAAAAAGAAAGAAAACAAAATAACAAAATAGCAAAATAACACTCAGAAGTGTGTCCAGGTTACGGGGTTTTGCCTTACAAGGTATATAATTCTAATGGACGTGGCTCGTCAATGTCTATTTGACAATTTTAGTGGAGTAACATAGTTCGAATAAGATTCTTTTCCAAACAAGCCTACGGGGTCCAGGTTGCAGGGTCTTGGTACATAAGGTACATATTTCTAATGGGCGTGGCTTGCTAATGTCTATTTGACAATTTTTATTGTGCTTATACCTTTCAACCTTTCTTATCCAGCATCTTCTTGTAGGTTTTGGTCTGGGTCCCGGTCCTAGGACCCAATCTATAAAATCGTTGAGGCAAAATGGGCGTGGCATTATATAGCATAGATTTAGTAAACACTGAAATACATTTTAAAAATCTTATATTAAATAATTCAGCATCAAAACTATTGTGTTATTGCACATTTTATGTGACATGACCCCCGTCTTTGTGCCAAAATTCGCAGCAATTTCCATTCAAATTTATGTCCAAAATTACCCTAAATTAGGCATACAAAATTTAAATATCTCCAGTTCTAGGAAGGCTAGAAACTTTTAAAAACTAATCCACACAAATAAAAAATGCCCTGAAAGTCCTAATATAAAATACTTTTTGTATGATGCGAAAAGAAAAAAAACAAAAGGGAAACTAAACTTTTGTTAAGCTATATAAAGCTGCATAAGGAAGTCAACTGTCTCAGGATGGATCAAGTCAGTATTACGATAAGTATATTAACACGTCGGTTTTAAAGGTCACCCCACAAGGTCTACTTCTACCTCTATGGTTGAAATGAAAGGGACCTCTATCAATGATATTCTAGAAAGAGGTTGTTGATCAAATGAATCCACATGGCAGAAAAACTACAATAAAAATATTGTCTATGGGACTCAGCGATTTCAAGCAAAATTGGTAGATAGAAAGGATAGCGCTATGAACTAAGGGTTTGGGAAATTAGCTCCGCGAGGATATATGGAGCTGGGGGATTGGAACCCAATGTTAGATTATATGGAGAATTTATGAACTAAAATTTCCTAATTAAGTCAGGCCGCGCAGCAGCAGCAATGTAATTATGATTTTATGAATAAAATTGAAGTACGATCTAACATTGCCCACCAACCCACTCATTGTGGTCATTCCTATATAAAGCAATGGTTACCAGGACTGATTACCATAGATCAAGTAATGAAACATTGTATACCTCTCGTTAAATAAAATATTTACTTGTAAATATTTGCATAGCTATGTGTCAAATGAAAGTTAGGTACTTCATAACATTTCAAGGATCACTCACATTGTGGTATTTTTTTTTTTACTTTCGTTGCGTCGATAAGTATTCCATCAAATGTCAGGTTTTTGAGTCGTCTTTAGAACTCCTTGTGGTTATAACTAATGAAAAAACTTTGAATCCAGATCTGTCCTAACTTTTTCATAAATTGTAACAGAGCATAAAGCATTGACATCAACATCATCGACGACTGAAAAAAGTGAGTTAATTTTCATATTAAATCTCATTTCAAGTATCGAATTACAATATTTGTAATTTCCTTTCGTTCATTGATGCAGTGGAAGATTGTTTTTATTTTTCTGCTAGCCTTTAAGATGACTCCATCATGGAAGTAAATGTAGTTCTAGCGTTCTTCTGAATCATTTTATGACATATTTTAAATGAATGTCTGGAAAGCTGAAACAAAGTCCTACCCATGAATATTTTGTTTGTTAATAACAATCACATAATCGTTGCTAATTGAATTTGTGTAGATGCAGGGTCGGATCTAGAGGTAGGCTATGTAGGCTGAAGCCTACTTGGGAATTGTCAAATATTTTATTCCGTATAGTATACCACAAATTATTTCCTAATGATAAGATCGCCGAAAATTATTCGGTCTTTATTGTTTCTTTAAGTACCATGCTCATCTTTTTCTTTGATGATAATTTCATGTTCCCGGAAGACATAGCGCCAACGACGACGAACAACAAGGCGCTATCAAATGCGCCGTTAGTCACCAGCATCGGGTTTCTGTCTATTTTCTGTAGCAAAGTTGATATCATTTACACCGGACAACCATGTAAAAAATGTCTACTTTGTTTCACGGAGGTAGGCTTATTTCGAGCAAGGTAGGCTTTCTTCGAGTAAAGCCTACTGAGTTTAAACATAGTAGATACATTTACAATCCAGTGATGTCTATTGTACCTTGGAATTCTGTCTAGTTTGCCTATCTGAGGTAGGCCTTTTGTACACCAGTATTGAGCAACTCAAATAGCGACGAGTCTGCGACTGCCCTGATGCTAAACTGAAGTGAACCAAGTAAAGTAGTGGATTGGTGAGTGGAGTGTGGTAGTAAAAATATTATTTTTTGTTAGGAAATCATCTTGATAGTCACAGACTGCACATAGAAGATGAACCTTCTTTAATTACTTTTTCTATAACGTGTTTTCTCTCTGCTCTGGTTTTTATTTGTATATTCAAAATAATACTGCTCAGCAGCTAAGCCAGGTCTAGCTCAAATTTAATTTAAAGCAAAATTAGATGAATTGACCAAAACATGATGAAATCAATTATCCAATCATCATAAAAAGAAGATGACATGACCACTGGGTTGTTTTTAAGCAGTACAACTAGAAGGAGAAGGAGTGTTAGAATAATGATGGACCCACGTTACCTTTCAGGTATGGATGACATTGATTCACTATCTTGCACTATATGAACATAAACTTCATGTTAAGTAATCAGTTCAAGATTTGTATATTAATACCAATGTTTTAATTGGTAGGTAGCTCATTGTGTATGTAGTAAGCCAAAGTTTTGTTTCGAAATATATATATAATTTATTCTGCGAAACTTCCCATAAAATGATGGTAATTGCCTCATTCGAGTGGTGTCAGCTGCCATGTTTTGAAATGAATCTCTGTGAGTTACGAACTTTGACAACTGTAAAAGTATATATAAATTTGCAAGTTGATCATGTCATGTTAACATTTGGAAAAGTAAAAGCAATATTGTTACAAGTTGTCGTTTAACCTTCATTTTTTATACATACATAACATTGGCGTACATTATTAAACGTTGTTATTACTTTTATTATAATTTTTTATATTATATCTATTGAAGTTATGAAGATATTATAATTACACGCTTTTTTTTTTATAAGAACAATTTTATAAGAACACGAGCCTCAGATTTGGCCAAAAAATAAGAACAAAATAAGAACAACCTGAAGCTCAAATTAATGTTTCAAAAATTAAGAACAGCCTGAGCCTGAATTTTCTTATAAAATAAGAACAATTCGTGATAGGAACAACTCATGACGTGAATTCACTCACTGGCAAATGGTTTAGAAGTTGTTGTTTTGTTCAACTTGCATACTCATATCGGGGCATTACCGAACAGCAACCATGCTTTTAAACAATTGTTTTTAAAAAGATTTATTTTTATTTTACTGGAAGTTCCGTAAAGAACAAAATGTGGCTGAAATCTGAAACTTTTTTCTTAAAACTAAGAACAAAATAAGAACAATTCAGGCTGAAAAAGGCTCAAAAAATAAGAACAGCCAGCCTCAGGTCAGATTTTACTGGTTCTTATAAAAAAAAAGCGTGTATTATTATATCTTCTGGTACCTTTAAATAAATTGTTTACAAAAGCCATTTCTGATATGTGGTATAAAGAATTATAACTATACCAATCTTAGAAGGGAAAATATATATTTCAAAAAGAATTTTAACTGGATGTCTTTTGAATGGAGTGATGGTATTAATGTAGTATAAGTCAGGTAACAAACGTTTGTGTATGTTATCAAAGTTACGATTCTGATTAGAATTCACATTTAAAAGGGAAATTAATGTTACAGGTACTATGAAAGTCCCTTTAGGACTACTTCAAAAACATGATTGATAAAGATAATTTAAGCATTTCTGTTGAAAGCCTGTTAGTATGCTTGTAATTTGATCCTTAGGGTTGCTGTTTAAGTAATTTACCAACATTTTGGGTGACACTAGCATGAACAACTTTGATACAGTTTGATGCAATTTTACTCAATAGCTGCTTTTCTTCCGAATTGTTTCATTTTGTTTTATTTGAATCACTAAACCATCTCAGTATCAGTGTCTTGAATAAAGCACCACAAAGACCTAGTCACTTTATTCCCATTATGCAAATACCATCATTAGCAATGAAAGAAATCAAACCAGTGAAATGCAGCAACCAAATATTTCTACTTATTTGAAGCACAGCAGTTCAACTGGACCAGGTAATGTCCATTTAGGACATAGGTATCAGTATTGTTTAGGACTTATTGTAATACACATTATGTTTCAAGTAATATTCATGTTCTTTTTATTAGTGACTGAAAAGCAAATGAATATAAGCATGGTTTCACCACATTCCACGGGTCCTGAAGATATGTGTTTTGAATGTCCACGAGCATTTCCTATTCTTGAAATGTTTGCTGTAAATGTAGAATTTAAGATAAGTAAACATACCGTAGATTTGTACTAGTAATCACATGGTTGAGAGGGAAATTTGGGATAAATTTCACGAGTTCATTTTTGAAATTTTGAAATCTCCCGAGTGAAACGAGGGAGATTTCAAATTTTCAAAAATTGAACGAGGGTAATTTATCCCAAATTTCACGAATCTAAACATGTGATTACTGGTTAATCACATGGTGATAAGCTTTTCTTAGTATTTTTGTTATCAGCACTGTCTGAGAGTTTTTGTAAATCTTCCTCAGACAGTAACTGAAAACGATTAGCAGCCATTCTTCAAAATCAAAATAAACACAAACTCTCGACGAAAGAATGAGAGCGTAATCAAAAACATTCGAAAGTTGTCAATTTCATGTTCGATCGGCTATTCGAATGTTGAAAAATAAAACAGAGGGAAATTACAAAACAGCGGGAAATTACAAAACAGCGGGAAATTTCAAAATAACGCCATTGACGACGTCAATCAAATTACATACAACCATGTGATTAGGAATCAAAATTACCTACTCACTTCAAGCCACTCCTCAAAATTATTGATTATATGAAATTCAGTGTTGAGGAAGCACTAGTGTAATTTGCAAGACCTCATTTTAACTCCAAGAAAAGTGAAATTCTGTATGATGATGTATCACTTCTCAGTGGGCAAATCTGTTGAAAAGTCACTGCGAAGGAGTGTATTTCTATAGAAATATACACACTATTTCAATAGAAATGCTCCTCATCGCTGTGACTTTTTGAAGATTTTGTCCACTGGGTTGTTTCGACTAAGACCTGGAATAGCGTTTTTAGACGCTCTATATCGAAACATTGTCTTCATGATCAATCAAGCCTACCCGGGAAAAAATCCTAGATCCGACCCTGAGATGTACCTGCAGATCAAAAGAAACTCCAGTCATAGGATTGAGACTCATGTCTGGATTATGTTGCTTCCTGGATATAGTCGTGCAATCCAGCAACAAATACTCAATTTACTGTGAAAATAAAAATATAGCTTCTCATTTCAATAAAATGCATTAAAGATAATGAACTTCATTTTATATGCACTGATGATGGTTTTACACCGAAAAGCTTTTGCTTAATTTTAAACTTGTTGTTTTTATTTTTTTTATCTACTTTTAATGGCGAATCATACCAACAAAATGAACTTCATATCATAAGGTCGAGAGAAAAGTGTGTCAACAGTGTTCTTGTGAGATAATCTCCACGAGGGAGCCAATCATATTTTTTTACTTTGTTTGAAAACTTTGTAGGAATAAACAGCTGCTCGTTCCCAGACCATTTCTCAATTGGTCTATTTCTACTGACATCAACATATTGCAGCCCTCAGTTCTGCATCTATTAGTTCATATAACTTATTTTCGGAAAGTTACACATGAGCAATTTATAGCGCGTGCTTGAATACAGTCTTCCCGCCCAATTTTGCTAACTAGTCAAATCTTTTCGTAGCTATGTTTCAGACGAACCGCCCACACTCCCCCGAAAATATGACCACTTGCAGCAGATTTTTTATATCGGGAATGTCGGAGCGACACAGATTATTATACATATCTATACGGTTTCTTCTGGACAAATAGACAAAGTAAATCCCATTTGGTCCGGGATATCCAAAGGTTTTTATCCTGGAGTCGGTATAACAATCAAATTTGTATACTCACAAGAAATCATTACTAAATTATAGTAAATCACACGCAACTATAATGTCAGAATATTGGGAGGTAGATCGTGTATACTAATATCTTTTTCGTAAATAAAGCTTCGCAAAATAAATGTGTTTTTAATAGACTTCCCATAATTTTAAGTGTATTATTTTGCAAAATATTGATATATTGTCACATAATTACGAATACGAATATCATTCAATCAAAATCTGCGCAAATCTGTAAGTTACGAAGACTGAGCATTAAGTGTTATCAACCAAGGTGATAGAAAAACTTCTGCCTTCAACTCATATGTGGTAATTTGATTGTGGGTGTTTTTTGTTTTTTTTGTAACCAGAATCTGTATTTTTTTTTTTTTTTTTTTTTTGCGTTTCAAATTAGGAAAGTGTTTCGTAACATTTAAGGCATATTTGCAGGTATTTTTGGTGAAGCATTACATGAACACATCTTTTGAGGTTACTCATTCAGATACTTACATTTAATTTTCTAGGCTTCCTCTTTTTTTGTCTCTCTCTCTTTTTCCTTGTTTGAAATGTTGTGCATATATTTACTAGTAGAAACAAATATCGAAAATATCGAGTCGAAAACGTGAGAACTTTTCAGTATTAAAGTGGTACTTCACATACCACTACCATACCTAGCATACCTTCACTCTATTATATACACAAACAAAAGTCAATCAATTCTAAAGGACTTCCTCTTTACATATAGATGTATATCAATTGCTTTAGTAGAAAACTGTAAACAAAAAAAGGGCACCTGAACGCTTAAAAATCTATCCGACGTTTAAGGTGGTCGATTAATCGAGAAAGGCGCTAATTTGAGAGGGCCGCTTATAAAGGAGTTTTTGCTCCAAAATGTGTTTTTCTTTTTCTAGTTAAAAAAGTAAAAATAAACAGAAGACGACGTTCAAATTTTTTGATACCTCCATTCGACATCTTAACATATTTCGCACAAGCGCCCTCTGCCGTTTTCTCTTATTTTGTATCCGTGCGAGCGTCCCTGTACACCTATTTGAGAGGAGTGCTTATTAATTTATTTTGCGCTTACCCGAGGGGGTCGCTAAATTTAGCATTTACAGTAGCTATACATATGCTAAGCTTTGAGTGATTTTCAATCTTACCAAAACTTTTTAAAACCCCCAAAGTGGTATCTTATATTTTAGTGTAGCTGTATTTCAAAAGCAACTGCTGAAAAACATTTTTCCCATCATTTTATTAAACGAACCATATGAAACCTTCTGCAAGAACAAGGGTCTTACGTTTTACTATAAAGAAATTCATACATGATGTGTTGACTTCACCTCATATTAATCCCGAGGTTAATTAAAAAGTCCTAAATAAATATTTTTCATTTTGTGCAGTCACAGCAGATACGGAATCCAATTACTGCTGTAATGCTTAAAGTTGTTTTCCATTAATGTATGTTTATTCAGAATTTTTTAGGATTTCCATCAAACTTTTCATTCATTTTGGAAAATTGAAACCAAATATTTTTTTCAATTCGACCCTGAATAAGAGCAGAAATATTTGTACTTAATTGATCGTTAAGAAACCAATTACTTTAATTGAGAGACTCAGATGTCAAATAATGACATAAAAGATTTTGCACCTTAAAACAATGAAGATACTGTTTATTAACTTTATGTCTTAATTGATTGTTAGGAAGTTAGTGAGTTTTTCGAAACTTATTTTTCGATTTTCCCTTCTTCTACTTCTCCATTTTCTATAAAAACTACATCATGAAAAAGACAAAAAAAAATAATGATTCTATCAATATAAAATTTATAAAAATAATTGCATATTTTCTATAAAAATGCAATGAAAATTTTTGAAGCCAACGTTTTGAAACACACTGTATTTACGACCAATCTTCCTAGTTACGAAAAGACTTCCCAAACACACAAAGTATACAAATATTTGGATCATAAATAATATGACCGAAACTTGACAAAATTAGCAAACATAACTGAAAGCAGACACTTGCGTTAAAGGATGTATTTAGAATTTACAGACGGTCAAGATACGTTTCAATTTGCTATTGTAAATAGGAAGCCCCACTCCTAATTCAGGACATTGATAAGACAGCCAAGAACTATATAAGTAAATAAGATAAAATAGCTAGAGAAACTTCAAACATAAAATGATGCACAAGAGAGGGTAGAGATGACATTCTTGTTGTTGGAACTTGAAAGAGCTTACAAGCATTACAGCCCACACATGAAACAAACTATGTTTTGTATTTAGAAAAACTTACAAGAATCCCAGACATTTTCCAAAAAACAAAAGCATTCCTTTTTTCACAGACTGTTTTTACAAAATTTTGAGAACTTGTTTTTAGAAAAAAAAATGAACTTAGCAGAATCATTGTAAGATGTTTATAAATTTACCATTTACTTTCGGTCTTGGAAGTATAAATCTATTCTACATTGATCAACCCAATCAACTTTTGGAAATCTGAGTGGGTTTCTTTGTTAACGCTGATAGTATACCATTATGCGAATGGCATGCAATTGTAAATTACCCGGATTACCACATAGCGGAAACCAAAGCCAGTTTTAATGTATTTCTTGCTTTCGCAGAAATAAAAAAAACAAATAAAAACCTATGAATTAATCGAAACGCAAGTGTAAATGTAAAACATGAAACATGTATTTATCAAGAATTATTAAAGTACAATACATTTAAGAACATGGATGTGATGATAAAAGGAGAGATGAATCTGAAACAGCTGCGTCACAGCATGGGACATAATCGTAATTTTCTATGAATAAACATTTTTTATCTTTTTACACAAATTAGTTCGAGTTGCATACAATCCTTTAAAGAAATAATGTAATATGTAATTGCTGCTACATTAGCTTTCACATGTTATCTCCAATGAAAATATTCTGAACAGTTGTCAGTATTATAACCATGTATGTTGTTTTCTTTAGAGTCATGTGATATATTATATTCCTTGGTATGTTAGTGACTTCTGCTGTAAAAGGTAAATTGCAAATTTGGCGTATATGTAAAATAAATGAATGACCATGTTACCATGCGAAGCATCCAATTTCATAATGAATTTTTTTGTTGATATACGATCAAATAACAATTTGTTAAATCTTTTTTCTTGCTTTCTGACCTGTGACGGTGAAAGTAATAGCATTTAGAAACAATACACTGTTTTAATGGATATCATTTTAGTATCAACTGGCACTGACGTATTTGTGTCACTCTCAGCAGAAAGGAATGGAACTGATATTTGGCCCTGTGGTTCAGAAAATCAGCCATGTAGCAGCTTGCAAACAGCACTAAAGCACATTCCAATACGTAATGCTACGATCTATCTTGATGGAGGAGATAAGAATCAATCAACTTACATCATAACAGAACAAATTTATCTACCATATGTTGAATGGTTGTGTTTTACAAAATGGAACATCTCCACACACAATCCAGAAATAACAGCTACAAACAATGTGGACTTCCTACTTCATCTCAATGTCCATCAATTGACATCAATATACATCAGTTCTATAAACTTCCATTCAGTTGGCATAGCCACCATTAAACCGAAATCAAATTTGACCTTCAGCATAACAAACTGTTCGGTATGTAATGCTACAAAAGTGCTTAAAGTTCTTCCTAACTCTGAAGTTCATGTTTTATCATTAAATGTCGAGTACTCAACTTTCATTAACTGTGAAAGAGTCTTTGATATAACAACACGACTTCTATGGACGAGCTTATACGTAGTTGGATCTCAATTTACTGGTGCGAAAGACAATAATCAACAATATATTGCTATACAAATGGAATGTGATGTTGGCAAATGCAATGCCATTGTTAAAAACACCACATTTGATGGAATATCCACCTCCATACAGGTGAACAGCACTTCCTCAAATTTATCATATCTTAATGTGTCCAATTGCAGATTTGAAAATGTAATTCAGTTTAATAATACCGACAAGCTGGTTCCAAACATATTAGTTGATGGAAGTTTTGTGAATGTCAATATCGAAAGGTCACAATTCATAAACAACACAGCATGGTTAGGAACAGCGTTATATGTCACACAAGCAAACTCAGTGTTGTTATCCAAGTCAAAGTTTCTTCATAACAAAGCTGCAGACGGTGGTGCAGCATGCTTTTTCCAAAATAGTAATTCGCCTGTTTTAGTATATGAATGTACATTTACAAGCAATATAGTTCATTCAGAAACATTGAAGCAATATTATCCATCAAAACAAGGCAGAACACATCATGATGGAGGTGCCATTGTCAATCTTGCCGATGCAAACATATACAATTCTTATTTCAGCGATAACCACGTCAGCACATTTGGTGGTGCTATTAGACATGGCCATGAATCAGCTCCATTAGCCCAAATAGCCCAAAAATCTCTTTACATTTTCAATACAACAATAATTGGAGCGAAAGCATCATCACTATCGGGGGATCTGATTTATTCTAATGGGTTTTTAAATTTGGAAAATGTTACACTTCTTGCCAACAGCACAACTGTCGATGATGTCATATTTTATCAAACTTCAAAAGGAACCGTCACATTGAGAAAGGACTTCTACATACAATGTCCACCTAACAATCACATTCGGAAAAAATCAACTTTGCTTGCAAGGAATCAAACACAAATGGCCTATAAGATGCTGATGTACTATTGTGTTCCATGCCATAAGGATACTTACAATTTGTCTGGAGCTTACGAGCATATAAAAAATAACACATATCAGGAATCATTTTTTGATATAGAATGTTCAGCCTGTCCAGAGGGTGGAAGATGTAATCCAAGTACTGGATTGGTCAGCGCAGATAATTTTTGGGGAGAACGACTGACCAATGGACACGTAAAATTTCATGTTTGCTTTAAAAATAAATGCTGCTCTAACCACGGAAATCCATGTACCTCCTATAACACTTGTAATTTCAATCGCAAAGGTACGATGTGCGGACAGTGCATTGATGGATATGCTGAAAGGTTTTTGCTTACTGCTTGTATACCTTGCAGTAAAACCTCCATTGGAGTAACTTGGTTTCTTATGATCCTGCTGGTAATTTTCGTGATTTTGTCTCTTTTGTTTGGTGGAGAGATTTTATCATGTTTGAAAGAAAGTTTTCTAGGTTACAATGAAAATAATGACCATGGAATTGATATAGACTACGGAAACATTGCCATGCAAGTTATATATTGCTACCAAATTATTTTTCTCCTGCATGTGCAATCACCTAATCGCTATCTTGATTTATCTCCAATTCAACCTGTAGTGGATCTTGTTTTGGGTACATCAATAAGTGGACCAGAAAAGACTTTGAAACCTTGTTTACATGAAAATGCCACAACTAAGTCTAACTTGGTTTATCCTTTGATCCTTGTAGCTAGTGTATTGGCTGCACTACTTTTTGCAAGCTGGGTGATCTATTTGATAAGTAAGAACCAAACAATGGATGGATTGACTTATAAAATGTTTCGGACCTTGGTAAAATTTTATTTTCTGGTTTACATAAGCACTTCCAAATTTCTGTTTCATCTGTTGAATCCAGCGGACGTTGGTGGATTGCATGTTGATGCAAATATCGTTCGATCATCATCACAGTTTTTTTTTTGCATAATTTTTGCAATTTCATGTGGCTTTTTGCCTATATGGTTGCAGATAGTAAGTTTCATGTTGAGGAAAAGGAAGATCGGAATCCCCGCTGCAATGTCAGCAGTACCTTTCTTTCCTTTTGGAATTTTATTTATCGTTTTTTGGACTGGAAATGCAAGAATGACCAACACAGATAAAAGTGTAGAAATGAGATCCACTGGGCATAACAACATTGGTGAGACTAACGTTAATGTTGAAGTTAACGCTGATGACAAAGTCAACGATACTTTATATCACGTATTTGGCAACTTAAATACACCGAACCACAATGGAAACAATAGCTGCTGCCATGCTGTATGGATGTTTTTGAGAAGATTGGGAATGTTTTGGACGCTGTACCGAAACCTTTGCCTCGGCGCAATCGACGTTTTTGTGTTCGACCCGATTATCAAATTGTATTGGGTTTTGCTATTATTTGCTGTTTATTTTGTCATTTATCATTGTTTGAAATTGTGGCCTGATGAAGTGAACGGCTATGTCGGTTTCTTTATAAACGTATTTTTGATCTCGTATGTGGCAATGTGCATATTTTGGGCAGTTGATTTTATGTCTGACTGGACATATTCTCACCATTTATTTGTTGTTGGTCAGGGTTTTCTGTGGTTTGAATTTATTCTTTGGATTTTTCTGTCAGTTGTGGTAATTGTCATCTTTTTCTTTCTGTTGTTACAAATCTTTTGTAGGAAAGACACCCAGTGAGCCATTTCTTCTTAATAGCCACAGCTTATTCCACCAAATAACAAATATGAAGTTAAAATAGCTTTGACAAGAGACCGTAAAAGTATTTTTTACAAATCAAATAAAAGCTGAAGTTCTTTAACTGTATTTTCCTTACTATAAAACTAGTTATTTTAATCTGAAATTTGTTTATGCTCCATTTGTTTACATTTTCTGCAAGTTACTTTCTATTTTCATCAGTAACATGACAGTTGCTGCTGAAATTACTTTTGAAATTTCATCGAATTATTTCTATCACACGTTTGAGATGTTTGATCACAATAACGCGAAAATTACTACATTGTGTATACAACATAGCAAGCACATTAAACATGATTTGGTGTCCTTTTTACCGGACAGTCAAACATATGTATATGGCTGAAAGTTTGAGAAATTTATTTTGTTCGAAAATATTCTCAACCTTTCCCTATTCTTTTTCTGTTCTTTTGAGTATGATGTTCCACAAGAAAGAATCAAATCTATTAAAACAAGGCTTGATGTCAATTTAGAGGCGTAAGAGGTTACTAAACCCGGGAAATTGCCGTAAACCTCAAAAAGTTTGTTCTCTTTTTGTCTAATATTACCATTGTAATTCTGTATTAATATTCTTTCGTGGGTGTTAGCTGTTAGAAATGAATCCAATGTAGTTGTACATATATATTGATTTTGAAGAAAGATGTGTTATAATTTCCCAATTATGAATTTATTTGTGCTGATTGAACCGAACATTAACTTGGATGCATACATGATACACTTACAACATATACAGCGCAACTGAGGGAATCAAAATCTATAATAGAGCAGCCTTAAAAGACCGAAAGTTAACGGCAAATACATGAAATATGCCAACAGAGAGCTTGTTGTCGTGCCAAATCATGTCATGTTCTGTATTTGTATAATTTAAAACCGACGAATACATAAGATTCATTTTAAAGAAACATGCATTTCCATAGATGTTAGGCGCTGTAAGCCTCCCAAGTAGGGTCAGAAACTTTACAATTTTGGGCCTTCACAGAACCACAGATGACTTAAAATTAAGGTTACTAGTAGGTTTCTTAAGTGCGAAACATCACAGTGGAAGTTTGCTTTTTGAGTATAAACTTTCAAAAAAAATATTCTCAAAACGCACTCTTCTACTGCAATAAGTGCACTCACTTTCTCAACTCTTGCTCAGAAGAAAAATCATCTGCTAAGTAGAGGAGAATCGTGGATGCAAAATGCGTTCTGGAGTTTTATTAAACATTGTTTAAAGACAGTAAAAAGTACAAGTTACAGAGTCTGTCTCGTTAGTGACATCTTCTTACGAAATTGCTGGGGAATGTCTTTATCAACAAATTTTCCAAATGTTTTTAATCTTGTGTCGTTTTCCCGCAGAACTCGTTCGTTAGATCTATTAAATTAAGTTCTTCGAGCGCTTCTTTATAGGTATTTAAAATCATACAATGGTTAAGTCTATTTTGATGGTGCGAAGGTACGTTAAAATTCTTCTGACAGTTGAACAAAACCTTTCACTGACAGCATTTTTTGCTGGAGCAAGCAAAAGTAACTTGATCAAAGTTACAACTTCTGAAAAAGAAACTTTCTGTGCTTTCAACAACTTGCGCATTTCTTTTATTATGAATGGTACATCGATGTTAGCCATGTTAGCCATGGGTGTGTGGGTCATACAAGAGGTGAAAAATTTTCATTGTGATTTTTGGGTTCCTAATACACTATATTTTTAGGATCGTGATGGTAAATGGCTTGAACAGGTGGCAATAATTGACAATTGGCCCTCAAACAGAGGGGTTTTTTTGGCTTTTAACCAATTAACAAGGGATTTTGCTGGAACGTGGAATCACCATGACATCATTAAATTGCAATTACGAAACAAATATTCAGTGAAATTTCATAAAACTTTCAGAAGTAGTCACATATAAGTTATACTTTAGTTTTTTGAAAAAAAATCAAAAAAAATTTCACCCAGGGGTACTGTACAAAAGAAAACCGGGGGTAAAACTCATAAATATGCCATTTTTTAGGAAGTTTTTATCTATATTTTCACTTAGAAATGCTTGGACGCTCTTAACACAATGAACACTTGTCAGTAATATTAAATTACATAGTTTATAGTCAAAATTTGCAAAAAAAATATACTCAGGGGGTAATAAATAAGAAAAAACGGGGGTAAAATCCTCAAAATTACAATATTTAGGGTTTTTTGACCAAATATTTCCAATTTATTGTCTTTTACAACATTAAAACACTATAATAGTATTTTAACTGTCATACCACAGACCTATTAGTGTGAAAAATTCAATTAACTTTTTGTCCGGGGGTGTTTAGCGCGAAAAACCGGGGGTAAAACGTTAAAAATCAGTGTTTGTTCTTGTTTTGAGCCATTTAATTTTATTGATGTAATAATTATTTTTTTCAGATTAATATATATTTAATGAAGAACGAAAATGAGAAAACGATGTATAATCCATTACAAGGGATTTCCTGTGTACTCAAAATTAAAAGAAGTTAGTGAAAGAAACACGGAAAGAATTTTGGAAGCGAAGATTGAACGCAAAAAGATTGGTGGATTGAGTGAAAGGAAAGTAAAAAAAGTCGTAACACTTTTAGAAGAGGAGTTTATTAACCCTTTTGGTGTTGGTTATGATCAATTGTATAATCTGTCTTCGGGAGAGGAAGTTGCGGAAGAAAAGGCGTTAGATATTCTTGATGTCTATCAATATGGAACACACAAGAAAGAAGAATTTGTAAGATCGAGGATTAACAATCAACATGTCAAATTACATGATACATTGCCGAGATGCAACGTGAAAACATTCAAGTCTTTGAATAAGTCAACCGTGAAGTTGAAACATTTTCAGGGTAGCGTGGAGGTCAACAGAAACATCTTGGGATCGTTACTTGCTTTTTCTATTGCAAATGAACGCGTGGTCGACATGGCTGCTGCGTTAACGTACCCGTTATCACCAATACCTTTGTGTTTTGTTAAAGGAGATGGCAACAGGAGGGGGACATCGAAAAGCAAACTGGTACCTTTGCTGACTAATGGCGTCACATTGAAAAATCCTAAATCCGACAATACTGTGAAGAACATCAAAGATAAAACAACCTTCGTCATCGACTTGATGGCAGCTATCCGCACAATGACAAATCTTCCTGCAACATACGAAGAATTTGTCTGAAATTTTGTTTCTACGATTCCAAAAGGCTTCAAACGAGTTGACGTTGTTGCTGATACCTACCAGAAAAATTCAATTAAAGGAGGAGCAAGAAACACACGTGGTTCCGGTCAAAAGGTTATCATTGCATCGCCAAGATCAAGTCTTCCACGTGACTTGTCTGCCTTCTTGAAGAATGGAGAAAATAAGACTCGCCTTATTGAGATCATATCAGAGGTATTGCGTAAAAACTTCAAAAAGGTTTTGGAAAAGTTAAGTTGTCAAATGGTGATAATATCACAAGAAGATGTTACATATTGTGTCACTATGGGTGGTGTCGTGGTCCAAGAGGAAGTATCGTCGAATCAAGAAGAGGCCGACACAAAAGTTATTCTACACAGTTACCATTCAATGCAAGAGGATCCTTCGTCAAAAGTAGTGCTACGTTCCCATTCTAGTGATACTGATATTCTCGTTCTTGCTATTGCACTATTGGATTGCAGCCGACTTTACTTTGATTACGGGAGAGGGAAAACAAGGAAAGGATTTTGGATGAAAAACATCACAATAGAAGATCGAACCAAACAAGCTCTCATTGAATTCCACGCGTTTACTGGGAATGATTATGTTTCGTCCGTCTTCAAAAAAGGCAAGAAAATGTGTTGGAAAGCTATGACAAAAAATCAGAATTTTGTTGAGGCGTTCTGCTTATTGGGATCCAACTGGGGTGTTAACGAGAATGGTGGCATGGTTCACGCCCTGGAACGATTTGTTTGTACGATCTACGGCTACGCAAGAGAAAGATCGGTAAACGTCGTGAGATCAAAATGCTTCGAGAAGAAATATATCAGGGAAGGAAAAGTAATCGACATGGCCTTACTGCCACCTTGTCACTCATCTTTGTTTTTACACATACAACGTGCTAACTTTGTTGCAAAGATTTGGAAGTCTTCTTTAATTAGCCACTTGGAGGCAGAAGAAACCGCAGAACATGGATGGTTGCCAAACGGTGATACATATTGGGTTGGTGATGTGTTTCCACAAGAAATTGAAGAAATTTCATGCAATATCACTTATGACAAAGACGGAGATGTTGACGAAGAAGACGAACAATCATCGAGTGAAGAAAACGCTAATGATTCAGATGATGGTTATGATGATGAAGATGACTGACTTAATTAATATCTTATGATTAGATTCAATTTTATAGAATATTGACGTTCATTTTTTTGTGTTTATTTGTTTATTTTATCGTGTTCTTTACAAAATATAATAAAAAAACACCAGACAAAAAGAGAATTGATTTTTGCACACGGAGAATATAATTTTATAGCATTTAAAATAATATTATCATAGTGTTTTAATGTTGTAAAAGACAGTAAGTTGGATATTTGGTAAAAAAAAACTCAAAATTTGAGGATTTTACCCCCGGTTTTTCCTTATTTCTTAGCCCCTGAGTACATTTATTTGCAAATTTTGACTATAAACTATGTAATTTAATATTACTGACAAGTTTTCATTGTTTTAAGAGCGTCCAAGCATTTCTAAGTGAAAATATAGATAAAAACTTCCTAAAAAATGGCATATTTATGAGTTTTACCCCCGGTTTTCTTTTGTAAAGTACCCCCGGGTAAAATTTTTTTTGATTTTTTTTGAAAAAACTAAAATACAACTTATATGTGACTACTTCTGAAAGTTTTATGAAATTTCACTGAATATTTGTTTCGTAATTGCAATTTAATGATGTCATGGTGATTCCACGTTCCAGCAAAATCCCTTGTTAATTGGTTAAAAGCCAAAAAAACCCCTCTGTTTGAGGGCCAATTGTCAATTATTGCCACCTGTTCAAGCCATTTACCATCACGATCCTAAAAATATAGTGTATTAGGAACCCAAAAATCACAATGAAAATTTTTCACCTCTTGTATGACTCACACCCCCCATTTTCACCTGGTCTATTAAGAAAATCTTTTTTCTAAAAACGCGCTTTGATGCAGTTAACAATCGTGTCAAGCAATTCGAAGGAATTTTGTCGATATTGGTCTTCTATAGTGATTCGGAATTCTACAGAATATCTTATTGGACATTGCCTTTTACGTCGTAACACAGGCTTCCCTAATTCCCTAAGTATTATGCATCTTTTGACACTTTTTCCAAAATAACGAAATCTCCTGATCTGAACACATTTCCTCCAAGGCTTTTGATGTACATGTTACTACCAGTTGACATTCTGCAGCAGACATGTGTAAATGTTATAATGTCCAAGAAAGGTTGTCACTGTGTTTCAGCAACATCTTCCCTATGCTCACACCACAGAAATAATTAAATTGTTCCACTTGATGTTTTACCCCAATGATGTGCCCTTTAATATTAGATTCTAACTTTGTTAGCAAGCAGTCGTCCCATAGTTCTTGCAAGACTTTCCAGTTGTCAAAAGCTTTTTGAAGGGAGTCTGCACAAACAGTCCACTTAGTTGGACGTTGGACACAATGTTCGAAAGCCGGGTGTTTCGGGAGCAAGTTCTTCTTTTAATTTTTGGAACAATGACTCTCTTTTAGGTAAATATTTTAATAGTTTTGAAATTTCAAATGTGATATGTAATACATCGCTGCGGTTTTTTGCGTCCTTAATCATATAACCAACAGCAAGCTGCAATGAATGTTCATAGCAGTGAGTAAAAATTGCTCTAGGTTTTTCCGCTGTAATTTGAGTTGCCACGCCCGACTTTGCTCCGGACATGTTGCTAGTTCCACCATAGCACTTAAGTGACAATTTCATACGAATCAAAACATCTCGAATACGTGCCACCAAAGTATCAGCACAAATATTTGGGACTACGTGAAGACCTATAAACTCTTCATGAGGATTCAAATTTTCATTCGCCCACCTCAAGCATAACACAAACTGCTTCTGATTTGAACTATCTGTGGCCTCATCAGCCGTGATGGTATAAAACAAGCCATTTTGAATATTACGTGCCACATCTCTTAAAACAAACAGTGCCGTTATTTTGATGTGCTCATTTTGAATACTGGAGTGGGTGTACTTTCCACTTTTTTCTTCAACTATCCTGCCATCAGTTTTTGAAGAATGAAGTAACAGTTAACTTTATCATTACCTCTGAAGGGTATCCCTATTTGCTTAGAAAATGCACATTTTCTAGTATCTTCAAAAGCATCTGACGTTTCTCAAATTTTTCTTGGGTTAATCTATCGCTAAGCATTTCCCCAAAGTTTTCATGTGTCTCTCGAATGACTGACATACTTGCCGCTTCTAGATGACAGTTTGAAGTCTCTTGTTTTCTAAATATTTTCAACGTCTTGTTACAATTTGAAAACCCAGCAGAAAGAAAGGTGTCCGATGATAAAGTCAAAGTGCCTTTTTTCTCCTGAAAAACGCAAGTTGTGCACAGCGCAGCGTCTTTTTCCAACCTCATATAAGTTCTGTGGCTGACTTTTTGAAAATAATATAGTTGATGCACTACTTTCAAAACTGTGATCGGGTTTTCCTTCACGATCTCCTATAAAAAATGCAAAAATAAAATTTACCTTATCAGTGCCAATGACGACCGTAAGTTCGCAGCTTAGAACTATCTGACCATGACACGGTCAGGCATGTTTTTTTCCAAAAATTCATTTACCATGAAAACAAATCTGTTAATTTTCGACATTTCCCAGGATCTTTTGATAAAATTTTATGGGGCAGGTGGCTCTGCGTTGACATTGCGTTGACGTAGTTTCGATTTTTTTTGTCATAAAAAACTACGTGTTTGCGATCACATCGATATGAAAATCGATAAAAGAGGTACAAGGAAGACTGCCGAAAGTACTATTACCAGCCACTACATCAACATCGATTTTAAACAATCCTAAACTTAAGCATTCCAATCACAACAAAATGTAATACTCAGGTTCTCTGGAGTTCTTTTTTTTTGTGATCTATGTCCAGTTTCATTGCACTTGAAAAAAGCTGGTACAAGCTTAAATTTTTTTGTACCTTTCGGCTTTTAGAAAAACCCAAGACCAAAGCCAGATAAATTCATTATCACATGAAATTCCTAATAAATACAAATACAAATTGTTAAATGCAATTACAAATACAAACTTGACGGTAAGATCAGTCAAAATTTATACTTGTTTTAAGTGTGAAAAGGCATCACAAACATCAACTTCTGTAGATGCAAACTGATGAAAGCAAAGCTTCAAGCTTTTCAGAACATTTTTAGCTAGCTTCCAATTACTTTATGCTTACATATTTATTGATATTTTATTTATTTTTGCTGGGTAACGATAAGACATTCCGCCATCATGAACACTCGTTAGTTTCATACTACAACGCATGCTCACAATAAACGCCGAGTACCAAACAGACGTGTTTCAAGTACAGTTGACTCTGGTTGTCTCGAACCTCGCACTATCCCAAACAAAAACCTTTAATCTAAACTTTAAGACGTCTTTCAAGATACCAAAATGACGTCTTTGATACGTCTCTATTTGGTTGAAATCTGTAACGCTTTGAGACGAGTTTCAAAGACGCCTATGAAACCAATTCAAGACGAGTGCAAAATCCGTTTTTGAGACGTCTCTAAGTCGTCTTTAAGACGCCTTTCAAGATGACATAAAGACGTCTTTAATACGTCTCTAATTGGCTGATATCTGTAGCGCTTTGAGACGAATTTCAAAGACTTCTTTGAGACGTTTTCTAGACGAGCTCAAAAGCCGACTCTAAAATGACTGAAAATGGTCTTTAAGAACTCTTTCAAGATGACGTTTTTAATACGATTTTACTTGATTGAAATCTGTAGCGCTTAGAAGCTAGTTTCAAAAACGTCTTCAATGCGGCTTCCAGACGAGATGAGACAGAAACTTTTGTAAATACAAAACTTTAGTTTTGGTGTTAAACGCAAAAAGAATGGCAGACAGTTATTAGTTGCTCATTTTATTCCGCAACAATGTTTTTAAAAAATATCACAAAACTTTAACCTTTAATAAATAACAATACAATAAACAATAAACAATAAACGTATCTGCATAAAAACTTTCTTCTTTTAAAATATCACTTGTTGTGTTGTCACTCATAAAGTGAGTTATCACGTCTTGACTTCACAATCAAAATCAGTTTATTCTTTTTCTCAGATAGTTTTACAGTTTCTTTAAATGTATAAATATAAAATAGTGCAGTTGAATGATTTTAAAGAGTCAAAATAGACTAATCACAAAAATGAAAGGTAAATAATTAAAAGGTTCACGTGTTATAGGCAGTTTCAAAAGAATAAAATGAAAATGCATGATGTACTCTACCTTATTAGGTCTGCGGGAGCGATGTGATCGATATGTACAGAAAGATTCGGTCTGAGATTTTCACAGCCTATAACTTTTTACACATATATCAGATTTCAGTGATTTTTACACCATTCGATAGAATTTTATTCAAGGATTTTAAAAATATATCTTTTGTTCTCCAAAGGTTTTTACTGTAGAAGCAATTAAGGATTTTACCATGAGAAAATACAATTATCTTCTTAATGGTTACTTTAACACATCTTACAATAATAAATATCAAAGGTCATTACCAAAAACAATCACAAGTCAAGTGGCTGTAACACACATGAGTCATTAAAAGAAAATTTTAACATGTCCCCCGTTTTTCTGAACACAGCGATTCGCTCTTGCTGTCATTTCATGAAGTGCGGCGAATAACATTTTGATTTGGTCTAAGATAATTTGATGCGTCAACAATTTTAATTATCAACCCTGATAGACTCTGAATCTCAGTGGAGAAGACTTTTTGTTTTAAGTAGCAACTAAAGATTGCTCATAGGATGTACAAAATTTTGTAGAAACCCCCGTCTCACACTTTTTAATTTTGTGATTAGATATTATTTTTAGTGTGTTTTATTACACCGCGACTAGTTCTTAATAAAAAAAGAATAATTGCACTGTTCCAACCAATGTTGGGCAAACGTGCAATGTTGGGCAGAAATGCGCGACGTGCAATGTTGGACTGAAATGAACAATGTTCTCCCGGTGTTTTGGAATAAGTGAGACCTACAGACCCTTTTGTTTTTCCTGCAGACAGATAAATCTGGAAACATTTTTGTTATTCTGAAATTGGGATTCTGTAAAGCTAAATATTGTTATAACTTATTCAACATCTTTGTGATAAGAAATTTAGATTCTTTAAGGCTCACGTAAAGACATTTTACTGGGTCTCGCCCTGCAGAATCGGATGCCACCTATCAAAAGGAAAAAAATATTTACCCATATAATAAATTGAGATTTTCACATGGAACAAGATTTCCCATCTCGCTTCGCCTCGCTTACTCTGTGCGAAACCGGGAGTGCAAAGTTGGACAGAAACGCGCAATGTTAGGCGAGGCTATAGTTTTCTGATTTATGGAGAACATTGCACGTATCACAACATTGTGTGGGACAGCACGTGAAAACTTATTTTATTAACCGTAAGGAATTAATGGTCGTGACAGTTTAAATAAATCCTATTTACTACAAACGGTTTTGGACTAAATTATTTAAAATTCAGGTTTTTAGAATCCTTGAATAATATCCTATCGAATGGTGTAACAATCGCTGAAACCTGATATATGTGTGAATAGTTATAGGCTGTTAAAATCTCAGACCGAAATGATCTGGGACACACTGTAGTTAAGATAAAAATGTGTACATTTTGTGAAAAAGATCTTTTTTGATTTGAAATTTTTGATTTGAAATATTTTATGAAATAAAATCGAGGATTTCACGATGTGTTATATCAAAAACAATTTGGAAAGATTAGTTTATACGACAACAGAAAGCTGATCTTCTTCGTAATTGCTAATTATTTCATATAGCGAGTTAATAAGAACAACCACAGTTAACAACCACTTCTTAATTGCAGTTTGATAAACGTTTCTTTAATCCGCCTAAACGTTAGCCGAGCTGAAGAAATTTTTTTCACATTTCCACAAAAGGGATTCCCAATATTGACATCAGCACACTGCAACTCGCAGTTCTACTTTTAACAGTTCCATTATCTTTAAAATCCAGTGCACTTCAGAAGATAGTAGAAATATTGTTCTCGGGAAATCTCGAACTGACATTAACTTAACAAGGGAGATGGGATCCAATATAAGATCGCAGCTTCGATCGAGCTCATAAAATATCCTCGATTTCATTTTAATTCATCCTTTTACTCGTTTTGTCACTCGTCTGTTGTAAACAATTGCTGCTCAACCAAAATATGTCAATCAACATTTTATAGATGATTACGTAATTTTTCTGGAATTTTCTTTTCAATATTATACTATTGTTTATGTGTGTTCAAGTGTATCAATACTGAATAATCAAACAAAGAATTTCATGGAAATTAATTATATGTTATGAAACGTGTCTTTGTGTATACTAAGTTGTCTTCCTAAGGAGATTGAAACGAAGTAAAATGTTTTCAAAAGGAGTCGATTAAATTGCAAGAAAATTTTCATTATTATCAAGGTAAATTGTAAGTTATTTTCTTTTTTCCTGAATGGACAAGACGTTTTGCTTACGTGCTCACTAACTTGAGTTTACTTGAAACTTTAGAAGGCCGTTCATCAAAATTTATTCATATATGTACATATACAGTAGTTGTTATGTTGTGAAATGATTTCTCAAGTCTGCTTATCAACTAAGGTTACAGTGATTTCAGAACAGCAACTACAAAAGTTTTCGTTCAATTCATATAGTCCTTTTTTTTAAAAAAAGTCTTCATTCGACAAAACCTTGAAACAGAATGTTGTTTTTTTATTTCTGATCACAGAAAATGGCTAGCAACACTCTGGCTGTTGACATGTTTTTGTAACAAATGATAGTGGGCAAATATAAGACACTGCACAACCCAAAAGAACAACAAGGAGCCAGTCAACTTGTATTGATAGCATGTTAACAAAGAATCATGATAATTATCAAAATGGTGTATTTTCTTGTGTAACACAAACTGATCTGGCTATTCTTTTTCAAACCCTTTCGGTAGTCTGTTGAATACATTTTGATTTCTTGATTAACATCGAGCTTTTATTACATTTTACAAAGAGCTTCTCAGAAAATACCAGTGAAAATTTTAAGTATGTTTTACCACAGTCAAAATTTTATTAAACAGAGGCAAGCTTTATTTGAATATCTTCATAAAAGTTGTCTCCTTTTTTCATGTGTCCATACGTGTAATATATCTAAAATGTTCTGACATAGATCTAACGAAAGTGTTCTCAAATTTCCTTTTAAACAACAGCGTTTTTATGGCACTCCTACCACGAATATAACTGTTCAAAAAAGTTTATCAATAACTGTCAAAACAACAACAATATACTTTGTTTTTGTAAGCTTTTTCGGGACTTGTCTGGTGTTGAAAACAAGCTGTTTTTAAAGCTGTTTTCATTACGAACAAGATTTGCAAAAATGCGACTATATATTTCCCCAAAACTTCCGTTTTAAAAATTACTGTGTTTACATTCATAACCAAAAGAAAAAATGTATCATTTCGCTATACAGCTGCAATGATACAATTACCAGCCAAATAAACATTATTAACAAGTCAGCCTGATACTCACATAAAAACGTTGTCCTTACTAATCACATGGAGGTATAAAACAGAAGGAGAACGAACTCAAAATCTGCTATTGTACTATCCGTGATGCGCTGCATTGTTTAAGTCCTCAGTGTGTAATAACATATAATTGCTATCATCTTGCATAATTTTTATAATTTTGGCATTCTTGCGTGAAAATTTCGTTCATATCAATTCTCCAATGTGATTAAAGATCGTTAGGGTAAAGTTCTTAGCATGCATAATCTGTAGGAATTGGGAGAATTATGCAAAAACGTCACAAATATGCAACGAAAACATTGCAACTTTAGGTCTATATATCTCGTGATCCCCTCAAGCAGTTTCGCCGAGCTTCAGTTTTTGAAGAGGGAATAATCCTAAGTTTTTGCACGTACCGCGGCACTATCGAGGCGCATTTAAGTCAGAAGATATGTAGATTGGAACTTATACATGAATTACGCGATATCTTCAACTCTGTATAAAAACATAGATTTTCATTTGTTTCTCAAGGAAGCTTTAGGTTTAATAATCTGCTTGTCACTATGCAGCAAGTTGATCCGTTGTTATAATGGATGATATTTGGTTTTTAAATTGTCGTTAATTTTTAAAAAAGTATTCGTTTCACCGACAACCAGCCGAAAGCGCATCACGGATGACATCAAAGTGATACCGCAATGAATAGAATAGTCATTATCTGAATAATAGAAAAATAAGAGTTCGTTCTCCTTCTGTTTTATACCTCCATGCTAATCAGGGTGGAATTGAATTTGATAACCAGAAGAAGAACTTATTTTGAACTTATTATAAACTGAAGATGGTCAAATGACAAGGTTTCACTTACAATTCTTGCTGAGGATTTAAAAAGTGATATAGCTATTGCTTAAAATTACATGACTTATGTGCAACTAATATTTCGCCTTAACTAAATAGCTTTTACAGAATATTAACAACTGCATCAAAATGTATGACAATGCCATCGTAATAGACATATAATCTTTATTCTTGCAGAAGCTTGACAAGTTTCCTATCTCTTGTACCATAAAATCATGGAAAACAATGTAATTCAACGGAACAGATCCTTTTTGTAGTTCGAAGTTGTATACAGGTTTACAAAAGAACAAAAGAAAATTGATTAAAGCCAATATTAATGTGTCACATTCCAAATTAGGAAAATGAGAGTTATTTTCAAAAAAAGAACGGCTTATAATGTCAATTTATGAAATTAAATTCAAGTATTCCGAATAAACATCTCTGATACAAAAATATATGTTCTCGCAAATTCCGAATAAAGATCTCTGATACAAAAAGATATGTTCTCGCTAATTATTTCTTCGGTATAAGAACTCTTAAACATACTGTCAATGTGATGAATGACCTTTCTAATTAACCCCAAACTAAAAAATAAATAAACAGATTTTGGTACTGTAGTGAAAAATACCCATCAATCACAGAATCACCATACATATAAGCTGAAGGCAGATATTTGTTTTCTGGCTTGATTGACAACACAGGATGTGTAGTGCTTTTAACTTACAGCCTATCATGTTGGAATGTGTTTTGATTTATACACGTTCGTGATAAGAAGTTAAACAAGATGCCCTTACGGGCAAAAAGATTTCTGCAAAATCTGTTGAAGCATGAAAAAAGAAAAATGTTATGACATTTATGAAATTCGACAAAAAAATGTTACACGATCTAAGTGGGTTCAAACCACCGATCTTTCCGTTAACAGCCGAGTAACTAGCCAACTGCGCCACAGAACTACATGTACCTGAAATGTAAAAACCGCTAGGTTTAGACAGTAACAAAAAAACGGAGGAGAAAAACCAAAAGCCGGCTGTAATGTATTTCTTGCTTTTGCAAAAATCCAAAATCGAAATATTTTATGACATATTTAAAAATTCGAAAAAGACTTCAGAAGATCTACATGGGGTCGAACCACCGATCCTTCGGTTAACAGTTGACTATACTAACCAACTGTGCCACGGAAGCCATGAACGTCAGTATAGATATAAACAAGAGCCACGTGGCGCAAAACGGTAACAGCAAAAGTACTTGCCACAAGAATACTTTCGAAATTTTACTTAAAGTTCTTAAAAGTTCTGTAAACGTTATTTCTTGAAATGTCTTACTGGTGGAAAACAGGCATAAACGACAATAATGTTTAAAATTACTAACTCGTATAAATAGGGTCTAACTGTAACACACCAGCAATTTAATTTATTAGAGGACAAAAGAATTATACATGCATGAGTTGTTTATAACATACGTTTTTTTTATAAGAGCTTATGTAGAAAAAAAAACTCGTTTCTTCGAAAAACACATGTATGTTTGAATTATAATTTCTTGAAACCGAAATTGAATTCAAACAGATAACTTCCTTTTTTTTAACTCGATTTTTGAAAATCTGATGTTCAAAGACAGAACAGATAGCTAACAAACGTAGAAAGTAATAAGAAAGTCTGATCTGTGCTTTAAGTGATAAAATATCAAAGAAAACGTATTTTCTACCTTAATTAGCTCTTTTGACTCTTCTGTTTACAAAACGTTGAGAACTTCTTTTTAGTTAGAAAAGAATGATCACAGTCCAAGATAATTATAAGTTTCTTCTATATATTTTCTGTTTTCACCTTAAAATATGTATATCTTCTTTAAAATCCATTTAATAGTGATCAAAGAAACTTTTGTAAATCTTTCGCTGACATGCAATGCACGGCGCTTTGGTTTCATGTAAATGCACGCACGAAATTTCAAAAAACCGCTAGGTTTGGACAGTATGAAAAAGAAAAACCAAAGCCAGTTGTAAGGTATTTCTTGCTTTCGCAGAAATCCAATAAGAAGAGGTTGTTCATAATTAGGAAAATTAACAGTATAGGCCGATGAAAATTTTATATTAGTATATATCGAATCTCCGACCGGCAGGATCTCGGTGATTACAGTAATGCAAAATGGTGTATTTTATGTGTTCTCGGCTATGTATGGCCAAGAACAAAATTAATGAATAATAAAAAAATGCAGCATGGCATTTTCAAGAGATGCGTGATGCGAAACTAATTTAAAATTTCCATCGGCCTAATTTTTACAAAATAAAACATATAGATTATTATATACACTGTATCAAAACAAGATATGTGATCATGGAATTTATCCATAGTAAATTATGTTTCTGTTATTAGATTAATCTATAATCCAGGAAGCACACTTGACCAGATTCCTTCACGTTTATTTAATATGAATCTCATCTCTATCCACTGTTACGTAATTCGTTTCCTGAACTTCTTGTTGTACATGGCATCATATTTTTACTTGCAGCTTTTGTTATATATACTCTTTGAATTAACATAACTGACTGTTCTCCCATAGAGGGTTTCCATTATAATGGCTGTGTATGTATATATATTCAATTATTGGGCTCTATATTATCAAATCATGATGTATCTAAAATAAAAATGAGTCCTTAGCCTGGCTTTTGATAATGATGAACTTTTGCCTTTGCTCTAAAGTCACAGCTTTAATCCTTTATTGTTCCCAAGAATGAATTACCAATCATCGTAACACAGTTCCTACCATCAACAAAAACAAAACATCGGTAACATTTGATATAACTTTTTTTCTAATTTTCACACGTTCATTCAACATATATACAGAGCATTTTAGGACAACACCGAGCCAAAAACATTTATTTCAATCATTTAATGCTTTATGTCTCGAATGATCGTAAAATCTAGAAGAAAACAAACATCTTCCACTGGCACTGCATCTGCACTGTCTGAAAAAAAACATGGCGCACTACTTCGCTGAAGACTAGCCTCTATTCTTACTACCTTAGGTAGGCCAAAGTTTAATACTGAACCGCGGCTATAAAAGTGAACGGAGAAGATGATGAAGGAAACTGCCGGTTTGAACATATATTTCGGCCTATGGGGAAATATATAAAAATATTTGATACGCAAACAATACAGGTCAGTCCAGTCCAGAACTTCATAAAAATCTGTATGATAAAGTTAAGCAGCATTTTTATAACAAATCCCACTCAAAAATTACTGTTCACACATTTCTCCAATAGACATATCCCGAATTTTTGTTTAAACGCAGTCTACAACAAAAAGTATGGCATCATTTCAAAGATATTAATTCAGAAAACTCGTGATGTAACAAAGTCTTTAAAATAGTTTCTAAAATAGTTTTTTTCATTTTGCACAAAGCAAAATTAAAAGATGCTGATTTGGAATTTGACAGTCACATTTTAAGATTTGACCAAAATTGGACAAGTTTTCATGAAGGTTTTTATGAAGGTCTTATTTAGAATCATGTCTTTTTTTCATTATTGTTGATAAAACCCACGCAGCTTCTGTTGCTGTTAGTTACCCCACAAGATTGGGGATAATGGGTAATATTATTTACTTACTAATTAAGATATCGTTAGCTGACAATAATTTTGTTCGATCTCTATTTTTGGAAAAAATGAGCCCCGGTTGTTTTCGAGCTTTTCAGGATTTTTTTCTGTGAGCTTTTTCCAAAAACAAGCGCAAAGTCTTCACCAAACGGCAGTCTAATCTTGTTGGTTTCTTAAACGATTCAGCGAGGTTATGAAATTTAAAACTTAATTTTCTCATTTTAAAAAAAATTGAAAATAGAACAAAATAATTCTCACCTACCGATATGATAACACAAAAAAAGAGTAACGGTGAAATGCGAGACAGATCTGCTATGCAAAGTCAAGGAATCTCTAGAGATGGCCTATATTCAACGAAACATAACATAGCTAAAATCTTGCACAAAAATATATGTCAAAATTTAAGAGAAACGTAAATTGCCCCTCCCTCAAACAATCAATGATTGTACTGTACCCATAGGACAGCCACAACGCCTGTCCAATATTGATGTTGGGGGCAGGGAGCAAATGAATCTTGAAGTTTTGCCACTGTTTTTGTCCAGGACTATAGAAAACGTGATGGACCTGCTTCACGCTTGCATGACTAGTCTCTAAAGTACTACCGCACGACTCAAAACTAAAATGTTTTAACTACTGAAATTGCTCAAATAAGTGCCCGCAGGAACGACTCTGCTTATATGTAAATCCATATAAATACATTAGAAAATTAAGTTTGTGTAAACCAAACAAGAATTTGGTTACTAAGTCAAAACACGGTTATCTGTTATCGGTTAACTATTAAAAAATAACTCCTAAAAATAAATTCAAAATCTAATATCAAACTTAAGTGCTAATATCAATAAAACATCTTCATCATCAAAATCATCAGAGCAATACATCAGCAGAAAATTTTTGTACTGTAAAAGTATAATTAAGTTACCTGTCAAGATTTGTGTAAAATCTGTAATCAATCGCTTGGCCACAAACGTTTTATTTGTTGAAACATAGAGGATTTATCGAGAGAAAAAACAATACATTTACAAACACACGTCACTTAGAAAGTCGCCTTAGGGGCTGTTTATATGAAGTCCAGCTGTCCTGGTTTCATTCACCTTTTTTCACCATAAATATTTTTCCATAGATAACAATGGATCCCATTAACGAGGAAACTTCTAATGTTTCCATCACGGTAGTGCAAATAAGAACTCCTGAAAGCCTGGAAGTGGAACATGTTTTATCTTATCTAAAAGGTAAACTAGAGCCCCAGTCTGATGAAATTATTAATGACGAAGAAAATGATGACGAAGAAAAAAACGAAGAACAAAAGGGAATTACGTGCAAATTTGATGAAGAAAAAATTCTTGCAAAAAATGGAAATGAACGTTCAGTTTTATGTGATGTTGTTACAATCGGTTCTTTTAAAACTCGAACTGACGTAACTAATGGTGATATCGAGTTCTATTATTGGAAAGCTACCAATGGTACGAAAGTTTATGCATTATTGCAATCAAAAAAAAGTAACGCTTGGACGAAGTTATATAAATTAAGAAATACTAAATTTCCTCAGTCATTTGCAAAGACGTTTTTGAATCCAAAGGAAATAAAAGCAATAAACGTTCAATTCCTGCTTGGAAGAAATACTGGTGTGACAACAATGCGCTACCCGGATTTATACTCTTTCCATGAATCGGAAATCATGAGACGATACGGCGTAGTCCGACAGTTAGAGGGAAATGTCTGCAACGATGGATATGGGAAGAAACTACGTGAGCATTGCAATATCAAAGATAATAACTGTTTGGCTACCATACAAGCTGGGCAAGTGAAGCTCCCAACAAGAAATCGAAAAACGTTCGACCTCCTAAAGTTCCTAGACGCCTCAATCTCTATGAATAATGAGAGTGGCCAAAAATGCACATCTTGGGATTTTCTAACTTACATCGAAAGTTTTACAAATGCGAAGAAATTAAATGCAAATTTGTTAAAAGAACTTTTTAATACATTTAAAAATGGAGAAAATCCAAATAAATTCAAGCTGGACAATTTCCTTGTGCATGAACGGCAAGAATTCTTTGACAATGTTGATGTTGAATTAACATTCAATGACTTGTCTTGTCAATGGAAATGCGGTTCTAGAGAAATGAAAGGAAAAGACATTACAGTCAGAGAAGTCTTTGATTCAGTGGGAAAAAAACTAAAGAATAAAGAAGATATTGAAAAAATTAAATTAGGTTACTATGATTATGCTTCTAATCAGTATGAAGAAAGATCTCTTGGTGATCTTTTGATAGCTCACTTGCGATTGGAAGATACTGACGATGACGACATTGTAAATGGCACTGGTTTCCCAAGGGACGATTCTGATAGTGACATGGCTGGTTCTTATTTTAAATACGGCAGTCATTGGTATAAAGTTAAGAATGATTTCCATTTGCAGCTATTGAAATTCTTTATATCAGCAGTTCAAGGAACATTAATGACGAACAAAAGCATGAATGACGAAGAACAGCCCAGTATACTTCCTTGGTGCACATCACATAATAAAGAATGCCCACCAACAGTTTCACTAACGGAACTACTAAAGCACACAACTAGTATTACAAGCGAAGACACGAGTGAAGAATGTGAGCAGAAAATAAAAGATTTAGAGAAGTTTTTGACAACTGAATCACCCTTAATCAATCCTGAGGAAAATGATTTTCTAGGTAAAGGGGAACCTGACGAACATGATGGCCAGTTGCTGAATGAAAATCTCCATATTCTACCCAGGTCCGTATTAGGTGAAGCAATTTTGAAATGCAGTGGAAAGCAAAGTGCTGGGGAAGTAACTAAACATTCATTTATGCTAAAGATTCAACACGCCCTTCAGGAGTCTTCTAATCAGAAAGAATTCAAGCAGAAACTTGTCAAATACTTGAAGGAAGAGGGAGTAGACAAAAACCTGAAAGCCAATAAACCTATTGATGAATTGCTTTCTCTCATAAAATACGATAAAGGCAAAGAACAGGAAATTCGCACGTCGTTAACAGAAATACTTGAGAAGAGTAAAAGTAAGGAAGAAAGAAAAGATGCGTTTTTTGAGCTTGCTGCAAAAGAAGACAAACTCATAAATGAAATCGCTCAAGTAATGTCTCAAAAATGCTGTAATTTAATGAAACGTGACAAAGACTCTGATAGATTCCTGGTTCGTTCACCTATTCTTACTAAAACAACATGGAGCAAAATTCATAATTTAAATCTTGGAATATGTCCCGTAAAGTTGATCCAGTATTTACGCATGCATACACCGATGAGCGAAGGTGATTACAATGAGTTATACCATTTGTCAAATTGCTATTGCTCAAATTCAAATTGGAAGTATATTGTTGGAGACCGTGTACTTGATGTCAACATCCATTATATTGAGCTTTTTGATGTCATGGCTTACAATAAGGACAAACAAAAGGCATATTTACTGCATGTTAAAAAGGGATTTGATGCAAGCGCGTATCGAGACGTTTGCTCACAAGTTCAAGTTTGTGGTGAAGAGATTTGGAGTGCTGTTACCTCATCTTCAGAGAACACCATATTCGAGAAGTTTTTTGATGTTGCAACTGCAGAATCAAATTCTGTCCACCGTCAGTTAACAAAACGAGAAGTCGAGAACTACATCGCTCCTGATAAAGAAACGTTTCTCAAACAAATGCTAAGTAACGAACTTGAGTTTTTTGTATGTATAGCATCATGCACAAGTAAGTACGACGACTTAGAAGAAGTTACTCAGTGTCAGCTTAATCACTCCTTTCAGGATAGTGACTTTATTGATAACAAAGTTGTTAAGATATTGAAGGAGGAAGGATTTATAGATAAAATTACCGCAACTGCTACGGGGAAATCTTTCTGTACGAAAAAGAAATTCGTAAGAATTGTTGAAGAAGCGAGAAAAGCAGAAATAGATACGAATACAATAGAGAATGCATACGACATCATTCAAGAAAAAACCAACAGTAAATGTATTTCCAGTCATACCTCTTTCGTTGCTAAAGCCTCTCTTGCAGCCCTCCACGAAAGATTTGTATATTTTTTAACAATGCCTGGCAAGAAAAAGATGTGCTTGAAAGTTATAAAAATACGAGACAATTCAACCAGTCTTGTAGATAAAACAAGCAGTGGAAATCCATGGAAGCCAATCGCACAACTTCCGATTGCACAAGATGGTGGAAGCAGAAAAGATGGCAAACGAAAAAAAAGGAAATCTACTGGGATAAAAAATTCCGACCAAAAGAATAAGATAACAAGATATGCTGTTAAACCATCAGACATCAATCAGTAGCAACGTTTCTGTATTAGATAAATCCAAACAGACCATATTTCTTGGTTTCAAATATTAGATATTTTGGATACTACAATACGTGTCAGTGCTAAAATAAAAGAACACTCAAGAGTCTTTTTTTGGAGATTTTTTGGGTTTCAATCAATCTCAGATTATTCATAACATCGTTTTCAACTGTATATATTTTGCATTGTTTATTGTGAATTGAGTTAGGAAAGTATATTACATTTTGAGGCTATCACTTTCACGTAGAGTGTCGTGCATAATGTTAGCACCAGTAACTGTTGCCTCAAGTTGTTGTATCTTGTTTGGAAGATTTTGTATGAAAGTTTCTTTTACTCGTAGTTGGCTATTATGAAAGGTACAGGTAGTGTTCAGTTAAAATTTATGGAGAAGAGTTTAGTCACTTAAAGGAGATACGAAAAGCATGCACGTAGTTGTTACTTAAAACTGAAAAGAAATAGCATTACCCCAACTCTTACACTTTTTTGACTGACACTGAATACATCTTGATTATAGCCAAACAAATAAAACAATTAAAATCTAAATTTAAAAATAAAATGGTTAGGTCATATATTTCGAAGTGTCAATAGTAAACCATTTGTTGGGATATTGCCATTATTTCATACATATATCATTATAGTTGTGCTTTTGTTTTTTATGTTTGCTGATCACCGCATATTCTTTCTTTTTTCATTTTTATCCTTTTATATACCACTATAAAAGTCACTGATTTATCTCAGCTATCTCAAACTTTTTCAAACTTAGGCAACAATTGCTCATCTTTCTCGCTTTACTTTCTGCATAGTTATAGCCTAAAGCTGTTGGAAAATGTATCATATGTAATAAACATTGGAATGTTTGTGGAGATTAGAAAACTATTATGTACGTTATCTTTTCAATTACTTTCTCTTGTATTGTGAAAAAAGTGTGACGTTTTAAATTTAGGAAGATTTCGTCTACCGGAACAGTATCATTTATTATCACTAAAGAAATGTATCATATCGTAGACCTTCTGATTTACGTTAGAGAACCTTTCAGGTCCATGATATCGTTAATCTCCAAACTTAGTACTTATATTTTACGTATTTGAAGTTTTAAGGCTAAGTATTTTAAAGAATATAGCTATCTTGATTGTAAAGTATTTCAACTTGATTAATGTGTAACAAAAAGCAATCGTTTGTTTCTGTAAGAAATGCTTCTCCCGGAACATCTCTGCCATTATAAATAATTTGCATCTTATACTTCCCGAATAAAGTCCAACTTCTATTGTTAGGCCTATAACAGAAAAACCAGGACCCTAAAAAAGAGGACCCAAATGTGTATAGGTAATAATAAGTAAGTAATGGGCAATAAGTTTGTGAAACCAAGTTGATCCTTTCAGATATCAAAATGGGTATGCACGACTCTAAATATTCTGAATTTCTGAATTCGATATGTGCTGTCCATCTTTCTAGCAGGTCTTCCAAATCGCTAGCACAAAAAGGAAACATAGACTTCGAAAAGGTATCAAAACCAACATATAAACTAAAATCAGAAATTTCTGCCTTAGTTTGATCGACTATATGGCATGTATCATATTTGCAAGTTACAAGTATTTTCAACCTGAATTGACAATCATGACCTGTTTATAAAAAGTCTTAAAGAAATTCAAAAAACCGGTTTAACCGGTAAAGGAAAAATATGTTACTTTCTATGTGGAGTGTTTAATTTCAGGTTAGAACTTCTAACTCCAGGTTAGAATACTAAGTCGAGGTATGAGTATCCAGTCGTTTTTTATAACGCTTTGAAGTATCGAAATGTCCGTCCGACAGACCCTAATGTGAATGCCGTTTTGAAAGGTATGAACAAAACTGTTGCTTATATTTCCTTACTACTTGCATCCACCGAGTTCGAGAAGCAAAAGGAAGCCATGCAGAGATGGATGAAGAAGACATTCTGAGTTTGAATGACGATGATGTTGCCGACATACCTTTAGCACAACCGTTAGCAGCTGTAACGGAAATACTCCCAGGTCTATCTTAATGGATTGCCTTTGAATGGTTTGAATGTAATCTCCCGGATTTTGAAGAAATATTATCTAAAACTTTTATGAAAGCTGGCTTTGACATGTACAGCTGTAAAAGATGAGAATAAAAAAATGTACTTTAAAATTTACTCTAGCTACCATGCATAGGCAATAGATCCTTATTCGTATTCGTTATATATCGTGTTGAAAGACCATAATTACGACAAAGAAGCAGCAGAAATTTCAAATTCCCCATCAACACCGTTAATGTGACGGAAGTTTTCTTCTAAGGCAGTACGGACAGTCTCAATTTATTTAAATGTTCAAACCCGAGAAGAGGTTGTACAAGGATGCAGTCATATAAGATTTACAAATTTGGTTTACACACTTTGAAGAAAACTAAGAAACAAAGATGTGCCGCTTGTTTTTTTTTTAATTGATTTTTTATACATTACATCTTACCACGTCAGATTTTTCATTGTTTGTGACCAGTCATATCTGCCGTATCATTGTGTTAATCAAGGTTGTAGGCCAAGCACTTGCAACTTGGGGACCTTCTAACTAAATAATATATTTATTTTTTGGTTCCCAATAGAGCCAGGGAAACTTACCAGGCATATTCAACTGTGGCGGCGTATCCTCAACTATCTTTGCTATCACAGACACAGGATTTTCTTTATAGTTTGACTTCCTATCTTTCGAACATCTCCCTAACTTGAACGATTTATTTGGCAGCGTAAAAATTAATTAAGAAACTCGCATAAGTCACTTTCGCGTTATGAACATTTTCTTGCCGCCAAATACAACATCAATGCTTCAGTCAATGGATCAGGGTGTCATAAGATCTTTAAAAGTTTACTACAAGTCATTGTCTGTCCGAAAAGTAATTGAAGCCATAGAGAAGAACAAGCCACTTAAGATTATCCTTTCAAAGATCTACAAGTGACATTGGATGAATTTGCCGTTCATGCATCAGAGATTTTCTCCGAAGGAACCACTGCACCACTGCACACTGGCCTTCGGGCAAGTTAGAGCAATGCTATACGTATCTCTGGCGGTAAGTCAACTAATAGTTGCAAGTCGGCGGGCGGAAGAACCAACCATTACGGATGGATGCCCAAGGACTAAAAACTCCCGTTACTTACTTACTTACTTACTGCTGCTGACGTCATATCTGCAGTTGACTCCGTCATAAACACAGAACCAGTTATGACTGATGATGAAACTTTATTTGACATGCTAGATCAAGATGATCATGCGAAGAAAGAAGGCGACGATGATACTTCATATATTCAGCCAAGTTTTCCCAAGTCTGATGAAATTCGCCGAACACTGGAGGTCTTGTGTGAATATATGCCTTTCAGTGATAATTTGTATGTGTATGTGTAATGTTGTATACACTAATGTGTCAATCAAATAAACATATTGTGGAGAACGAGTTAATCGCAAAGTTAAAACAAGTTAATATACGAGAGTATTTTCAAAAGAAGTAAAATCATTGACTAGCACAATATGCTATTTTGATATTTTTTGTTGAAGAAGAAAAATCGCCTTAAGTCGAACTAATGTTCCTGGTCCATTAGAAGTTCGAGTAATTGAGAATTAACTATAGTTAATCGTGCAAACTGATTTAAATAGAATGTTTTAAATATCATTAGGACAAATCCATCGATTCATCGACATAACAATTTTCTGAAAGAGCTTTAGAAATATAACTTTCATACTTTTAACTTATCTCTTTTCGACTAGAACTCCAAAAAACATCTTGAATAAGTACAAATACTTCCTACTTAAAAAAGTGACAAAGTTAAGTAAAGCTGAATGAGCTTTCTACTGTTCGACCTCTTTATAATTCGAACGAAGTTTCTGCACCTTGGAGAATTCCAATTGCAGAGAGTTTACTATTAATAAATACGTCCGACATATTTTCTGCGGGATGGATCTGATGATGTCATTATTTGCCCACCCTGCTCCGCAGTCCCTGAAGGTAAGCCGTTTTTTGAGTTGTCAACTGGCACAAAATAAAACGATACCATATTTCCTATAATAAACGCCGCCCTCTATTAAACGCTGCACTTATAGCCGAACGTTTGTAGTAAACGCCGCGCTCTAATAAACGCCTCCCTCTATTAAACGTCGCATCTTGAAAAGCGGCGTTTATTAGAAAACAGGTTAAACAAGAATTATAAAAAAGCTTTCATCTCATGCAAGAGAACGGCGACAGTGATATTGCTCTTCTTTGACATTTTCATGAACATATCTGTTGTGTAAAACATTTTCACACAATCTTTTGTAACCTTTTTAAGGATAAGGAAGCATTATTGTTTAAGTTTGCTTCTGTCCAATTTTTCATTTTGTAATAAACGCCGCCCTCTAATGAACGCCTCCCTCTCAACCTCTTTCCCAGGGCTTGGGAACGAGGTTGCCTCCCTGTATTAAACGCAACATCCAAAACCTTGAATTTGTAATAAACGCCGCGGCGTTTATTAGAGGAAATATGGTACTTGTGTTGTTTTTTTTGTATTATTAAGGAATTTTATAATGTTCACATGAACTATTGTTCATGTTTGTTCAAATCTATCAACATTGTAAATCAAACAAAGAGTTTCGTGGAAATTTGTTATCTAAACTATATCATGAGTCTCTGTTTATATAAAAGTTTTTATCAAGAACAAAATGCATGCGAATTAAGTAACTTGAAAAATAATGTTTTAAATTTACTAAGGTAAATCATCGTATGTTCGTTGGTTACTCCTATTTTATGAATTTTTAGTGTTTGTAGCGGTTGAATGGTATTTTTTATTTTGTTGCTTAGGTCATAATATATTTCCAAGATTTTATTACGTGATAAGATGTTTTTTGTAGAACGTTTATCATTTACGGTGACAGTTCAATAAGATGATCTTATAGGATTTTTTCTTAGGCGGTTAAGTTCGAATTTCTCTAATCGAAAAAAATCTTAAAAACTGTTTTTCTCTTTTTAATTTCTAGAAGGTAGTTGAAACTGCTTTGACTTTCCTATAGTTAACCAGATATAAGAACAGTCCAACGAATGGTAACAAATACGTCCTTTTTATAAGCAAACAAGGTCTGACGTTGGTAGTAATGTTGCTTAAAAATTGACCATTTTTTAGTAGTACAGGTGCTTAATTTGTTGCTAAGCATTAATCGACAATACATACATGTCCTATCTTGAAAACCTTTTTGTAAGTTTTAGTTGTTTAATTAAAGTATCAAGTATAAAGTCTAGGACATTCATATCATTATAAGAGCACGCAACCTACGCCTACAACCTAGTGTAACAACGTAGTATAGCAATTTTAATAAATATGCTGTGGCTATGCCAGTGTTTCATGATTTCCAAATTGCATGTTGCTAGTTTATCTAAGATTCTGGTAATAGTGTAATGCGGGGCAAAACGAGACAGCGGGACAATACGCGACAGAAAAATATATACTTTGATATCAGCCGTTCGGCAGTTTCTACGGCCATTTCAAATGCTGAGTCTTAAAATACACCATCTTGGCGCCTTTTTTCATTATTAATATTAGCAAGAAGTGGTTATCAAACAGAAGAAAAGTTAAGCGATTTTACGAGCACCGATTTTATTTGTGAATTTTCAGGTTTGTTATTTTTTTATATATTCTGAAAATATTATTTGTTTGCAAATTCTGCTTCTTTGCCTTCAATGTTGTGTTTTAAAAGATTAGTATGGCATCGCTTCTTCATGGTTTTGTAAAGTTTATTATGTTTTTATTTGTACTTCGTTTATTTTTGGGGTCAAATAAAGTGTACCTAAAGTGGACAAAACGAGACATGTATTATCATCTACCTTCTAGAAACATTCAGGTTAGGGGTAAAATGAGACACCTGTGACCTACCGGATTTTGCCTGTGACGTCATAAGGACAGCAAGAATAAAAAATAAAAACCATCGTTGTGACCTAAAAGCACTCTTGAATGAATACAAAACTAGAAATACATTGATTTATGCAGATATTTGCTATTAATTACTTGTTATTGCTTAAGTGTCTCGTTTTGCCGAACATTACTACTGTTGCTTACATTTTTTTAAAAAGTTATTAGTGTTGCTTATAAAAATAACAAAAATGTGTAGATATTTAAAATTAGAGAAGAGCCTAGGCAGAGAGAGTAGTTGAGAACTCAGTCAAAAGTCCTCAGTCAAAGGAGAGTTAAGTAGAACAGAAAAGCATGCCGGTAACCATATTGAAACTTCAGCCTGAAAAAACATAACGAGGATCTCATTCACTTCTTTGAACAAACCTGAAAACCCCTTATGCTAACGTTGCAGTACTACGTTGCGCGCTCTATGTAATAGTTTAAACGTCCCAGTCTTCATCCTTAGGTACTTTTATTAAACAACAAAATGGTACACAAAAGGTTTTCAAGATGGAACATATACGTATTTTCGAATAATGCTTAGCAACAAATTAAAAAACATTACTAATCAAAGATTTTTTAAGCAACCAATGTCTGACCTTAGTTGCTTATAAAAAACGTGTAATATAAGCATGTACTATAAATATGTCTCTAAATTTGTGGCAAGAATGATTAAGGTAGCTCCCGATACAAATACACTTTCTCAGTTTAATAAAATGTTTCAAAACCAAAGAAATTTCTACAAGATAAAAATAACAGCTGTAGCTGTCGAAACATAGCCAAAATAAACTGGCTTGTTTATGACATGATGACCTCTGACTTATTCAATTATAATGACTGTACAGATAAGGGAAAATATTTTTCAAGCTAAAAAATTCCATCCTTTGGACACTCACTGCCTATTACGTTACTGTTACGTTTAATTTTAAATTTTTAATTATTATCATATATTTCCCGAAAAGGAAAGGCATTTTCCCTCTTCTCCTTCTTCTCCTCATTTTTCTCCATTCGCTTTTATAGCCGCATTTCAGTATTGAAATTTGGCCTAGCCAAAGTAGATAAGAATAGAGGCTAGTCTTCATTGAACTATTTCGCGGTTTTTTCAGTCAGTGTAGTTGGGCAGTAAAAGGGTTTTGCTTTGTCTACTAGGTTAGAAGATGATTCAAGAGATAAAACGTTAAATGTTGGAAATAGGTCATTTTAGTTAAGTTTTGTCCTAAAAGTGTTGTCAGAAATTTTGAAAGAACGTATGAAAAACAAAAAAAAGCGATATCAATACGTCACGACAAAAGTTTTGTTTATGTTGATAACAATGTTATGATGAATGGTAATTTAATACTTGCAACAGTAGAGAATTCAAGCTGTGATTTCAGTGCAAAGTTGACAGTTTATTATTAAAAGCCAGCTTGATATAATGTAGCCCAACTGAAAACACATGATGTACAGACATATATGTGAAGGAAACCTTTTTATGTGGAGAAAAACCAGTGATGTTAATTCAAAGAGTACATATAACAAAAACTACAAGTAAAAACGTGATGCCCTATATTCAATAAGAAGTTCAGAAAACCAATTACGTATCTATATATTAATAGCCGATTCTCTGTCTGTCTGTTTGTTTGTTTGTTTGTTTGTTTGTTTTTTTGTTTTTAAGTCACGCAAAATGGTAGATTGAGTTGTGAGCGAAATTATTTCTTTTTTTGTGTGCGACGTGAGTTCGAAGCAAATACATTGCAACCCCCAATCGAACGTGACTTTTTTTGGCTGATGAACTAATAGGAATAACGTTTTGTTTTTATTATTATTGTTAGTTTTATATTCGAAGGACTACGTTGACTACGTTGGCTTTGAAAACAATACATCAACTAAATACAAAGAAAATAACTGATTAAACAGTTTGGACAAAAAGCAGCAGTGGCAAAAATTTGGAGCATGTTTGCCAGTGTATCCTAACGTATCCTTGCCTGACTGTCTGAGACGGGTAAATTTTTTTTCGAGCAATCAAAATGTTTAAAAAGCGATAGGTAAAAAAAGAGTATTATGAAACAAAATATTTTTTTGCTTTTCTTTTAATTAAATTTCTTTCGTTAATTGTTCTGCGCTTCAGATCGAACGTTTTTTTTATTCTCTTTATTCATTTAGCACGTGCCTTTCTTCTCTCCTCCTTGTGATCTTTTTAAGAAGAGAAACGATTTCCCCCTTACGTTTGATAGCACCCATGTTAGAGCGCGTAACTTTTTTAAAACAAAAGTAATAAAATGTTGAAGTTTTCTCTCTCTATATTTCTCTCGTACAACTTATTAATAGCCGATTCTCTGTCTGTATGTTTGTCTGTTTGTTTGTTTGTTTGTTTGTTTGTTTGTTTGTTTGTTTGTTTGTTTGTTTGTAAGTCATGCAAAATGGTAGATGTGAACTGCGAAAGAAATCGGAGAGTCAGCAATGTAAGATCACACATTAATTATGTCTACTAGCCGCCAAGGCGGCGTCGCTCGCCGCCCATGTCCACCTGCTCTGTATCACTGTATCAATAAACGTCAAATTTCCTTATAAACGGCTCGTACAACTTGTGTTCAACCAGAAGCAGATTCGAAGTCACAACCTCTGGTAAAACCAATCTTTTATCAGTGTAACAATACACTCAAAACGTATAGAGAGAAAACTTCAACTTTTTATTAGCTTTTGTTTTAAAAAAAGTTACGCGCTCTAACATGGGTGCTATCAAACGTAAGGGGGAAATGGCTTCTCTTCTTAAAAAGATCACACGGGAGGAGAGAAAAAAAGGCACGTGCTAAATGAATAAAGTGAATAAAAAAAACGTTCGATCTGATTAAAATAGATTAAAAGAAATCGATTAAAAGAAATTAAAACAACTATTAAGACAAAAGCAAAAAAAAATATTTTGTATCATGATACTCTTTTTTACCTATCGGTTTTTAAACATTTTGATTGCTCGAAAAAAAATTTACCCGTCTCAGACAATCAGGCAAGGATACGTTAGGATACACTGGCAAACCAAAGATGCTGCCACGTTCTGCCACTGCTGCTTTTTGTCCAAAATGTTTAATCAGTTAGTTTCTTTGTATTTAGTTGATGTATTGTTTTCAAAGCCAAGTCAACGTGGAATATAAAACTAACAATAATAATAAAAACAAAACGTTATTCCTATTAGTTCATCAGCCAAAAACAGTCACGTTCGATTGGGGGTTGCAATGTATTTGCTTCGAACTCACGTCACACACAAAAAAAAATAATTTCGCTCACAACTCAATCTACCATTTTGCGTGACTTACAGACAAACAGACAGACGGAGAATCGGCTATTAATATATAGACTAGCCGCCAAGGCGGCGTCGCTCGTCGCCCATGTCCACCTGCTCTGTATCACTGCATCAATAAACGTCAAATTCCCTTATAAACGGCTCGTATAACTTGTGCTCAACCAGAAGCAGATTCGAAGTCACAACCTCTGGTAAAACCAATCTTTTATCAGTGTAACAATACACTCAAAACGTAGAGAGAGAAAACTTCAACTTTTTATTAACTTTTGTTTTAAAAAAAGTTACGCGCTCTAACATGGGTGCTATCAAACGTAAGGGGGAAATGGTTTCTCTTCTTAAAAAGTTCACACGGAGGAGAGAAAAAAGGCACGTGCTAAATGAATAAATAGAATAAAAAACGTTCGATCAGAACCTTTAACAATTAAAAGAAGAAATTAATTTATTAAAAAAAAAGCAAAAAAAAAAACATTTTGTTTTGATATGATACTCTTATTTTACCTATCGGTTTTTAAACATTTTGATTGCTCAAAAAAAACGTTCACCCGTCTCTGACAGTCAGGCAAGAGTTAGTGGCAAACCGAACATATGCTGCCACGTTCTGCCACTGCTGCTTTTTGTCCAAAATGTTTAATCAGTTAGTTTCTTTGTATTTTGTTGATGTACTGTTTTCAAAGCCAAGTCAACGTGGAATATAAAACTAAAAATAATGATAAAAACAAAACGTTATTCCTATTAGTTCATCAGCCAAAAAAAGTCACGTTCGATTGGGGTTGCAATGTATTTGCTTCGAACTCACGTCGCACACAAAAAAAGAAATAATTTCGCTCACAACTCAATCTACCATTTTGCGTGACTTACAAACAAACAAACAGACAGACAGACAGACAGACAGAGAATCGGCTATTAATATATAGACTAGCCGCCAAGGCGGCGTCGCTCGCCGCCCATGTTCAGCATGCGTTGACTTCACGGAAAATAAAATTAAGGAATTGGCAACCGAAAGTGTTACCATGTTGTAGAGCTCGAAAAACTGATTAAAAAAATGTATGGGATCGTTCCGCTACGATCAACCATTACAGAGATATCATTCTTCAAAGATTTTGATGACGTCACAGACCCCTCCCAAAAAAATTTGACCCAAATTTTTTGTCACCCCATCGCCTGTATCGCGGACCCGAAAAAACGTCAGTTAATCCTAGAGGCAGATTCGAAATCAAATATCAAATATCAGTTTAAACAATGGTTCCAAAAAACCCCAAATTTCATGTGTTATTTATTTTTTAAAACAATCGTTGATCAGTACAACAATGCACTCACAACGTAGAGAGAAAAAAACTTTTTATTAGCTTTTGTTTTAAAAACGTTACGCGCTCTAACATGGGTGCTATCAAACAGGGGGAAAATGGTTTCTCTTCTTAAAAAGTTCACACGGAGGAGAGAAAAAAGGCACGTGCTAAATGAATAAATAGAATAAGATAACGTTCGATCAGAACGCTTAACAATTAAAAGAAGAAATTAATTTATTAAAAGAAAAGCAAAAAAAAAAAAAACATTTTCTTTTTTTACCTATCAGTTTTTAAACATTTTGATTGCTCAAAAAAAAAGTTCACCCGCCTCAGACAGTCAGGCAACAGTTAGTGGCAAACCGAACATATGCTGCCACGTTCTGCCACTGCTGCTTTTTGTCCAAAATATTTAATCAGTTAGTGACTTTGTATTTAGTTGATGTACTGTTTTCAAAGCCAAGTCAATGTGGAATATAAAACTAACAATAATGATAAAAACAAAACGTTATTCCTATTAGTTCATCAGCCAAAAAAAGTCACGTTCGATTGGGGTTGCAATGTATTTGCTTCGAACTCACGTCGCACACAAAAAAAGAAATAATTTCGCTCACAACTTAATCTACCATTTTGCGTGACTTACAAACAAACAAACAGACAGACAGACAGAGAATCGGCTATTAATATATAGACTAGACGCCAAGGCGGCGTCGCTCGCCGCCCATGTCCACCTGCTCTGTATCATTCTATCAATAACCGTCAAATTTCCTTATAAACGGCTCGTACAACTTGTGTTCAACCAGAAGCAGATTCGAAGTCACAACCTCTGGTAAAACCAATCTTTTATCAGTGTAACAATACACTCAAAACGTAGAGAGAGAAAACTTCAACTTTTTATTAGCTTTTGTTTTAAAAAAGCTACGCGCTCTAACATGGGTGCTATCAAACGTAAGGGGGAAATCGTTTCTCTTCTTAAAAAGATCACACCAGAGGAGAGAAAAAAAGGCACGTGCTAAATGAATAAAATGGATAAAAAAAAACGTTCGATCTGAAGCGCATGACAATTAAAATAAGAAATTTAATTATTAAAAGAAAAGCAAAAAAATATTTCGTTTCATGATACTCTTTTTTTACCAATCGGTTTTTAAACATTTTGATTGCTCGAAAAAAAAGTTTACCCGTCTCAGACAGTCAAGGATACGTTAGGATACACTGGCAAACCAAACATGCTGCCACGTTCTGCCACTGCTGCTTTTTGTCCAAAATGTTTAATAAGTTAGTTTCTTTGTATTTAGTTGATGTATTGTTTTCAAAGCCAAGTCAACGTGGAATATAAAACTAACAATAATAATAAAAACAAAACGTTATTCCTATTAGTTCATAAGCCAAAAAAGTCACGCTCGATTGGGGTTGCAATGTATATGCTTCGAACTCACGTCGCACACAAAAAAAGAAATAATTTCGCTCACAATTCAATCTACCATTTTGCGTGACTTACAAACAAACAAACAAACAAACAAACAGACAGACAGACAGACAGAGAATCGGCTATTAATATATAGACTAGCCACCAAGGCGGCGTCGCTCGCCGCCCATGTCCACCTGCTCTGTATCACTGTATCAATAAACGTCAAATTTCCTTATAAACGGCTCGTAAGACTTGTGTTCAACCAGAAGTAGATTCGAAGTCACAACCTCTGGTAAAACCAATCTTTTATCAGTGTAACAATACACTCAAAACGTAGAGAGAAAAAACTTCAACTTTCTATTAGCTTTTGTTTTTAAAAAAGTTACGCGCTCTAACATGGGTGCTATCAAACGTAAGGGGGAAATCGTTTCTCTTCTTAAAAAGATCACACAGGAGGAGAGAAAAAAGGCACGTGCTAAATGAATAAAGAGAATAAAAAAACGTTCGATCAGAACGCTTAACAATTAAAAGAAGAAATTAATTTATTAAAAGAAAAGCAAAAAAAAAAAAAAACTATTTTGTTTTGATATGATACTCTTTTTTTACCTATCGGTTTCTAAACATTGATTGCTCAAAAAAAAAAGTTCACCCGTCTCAGACAGTCAGGCAAGAGTTAGTGGCAAACCGAACATATGCTGCCACGTTCTGCCACTGCTGCTTTTTGTCCAAAATGTTTAATCAGTTAGTTTCTTTGTATTTAGTTGATGTACTGTTTTCAAAGCCAAGTCAACGTGGAATATAAAACTAACAATAATGATAAAAACAAAACGTTATTCCTATTAGTTCATCAGCCATAAAAAGTCACGTTCGATTGGGATTGCAATGTATTTGCTCTGAACTCACGTCGCACACAAAAAAAGAAATAATTTCGCTCACAACTCAATCTACCATTTTGCGTGACTTACAAACAAACAAACAAACAAACAGACAGACAGACGGAGAATCGGCTATTAATATATAGATATAGATTCTTGTGCGCGACGTCAGTGTGAAACCATTGTATTGAGACCCTAATCGAATGCGACGTTTAGGGAAAATTATCTCGGTAACCAATAGGGATCAATGAATATTCAATAAAATCTTTTTCTTGGAAAAATTTTCATTTTAGGTTAAAAATAGGGATAACTGACGTTTTTTGGGGTCCGCGATACAGGCGATGGGGTGTCGAAAAATTTGGGTCTAATTTTTTGGGGGAGGGGTCTGTGACGTCATCAAAATCTTTGAACAATGATATCTCTGTAACGGTTGATCGTAGCGGAACGATCCCATACATTTTTTTGATCAGTTTTTCGAGCTCTACAACATGGAAACACTTTCGGTTGCCAATTCCTTAATTTTATTTTTCGTGAAGTCAACCCAGACTGAACATGGGCGGCGAGCGACGCCACCTTGGCGGCTAGTAATATTTTAATACACATGATTGAGACACACAATAACTTGAAAAAAGGATAGTCACTTAATTCAACAACATAAACATAGTTAACTATGGATGAATTCCGTGATCACGTATACTGTTTTAATGCTGTATATAATATTTTATTTTGTAAAACTTAATATATGTATATATACTGTTAATTCTCTTACAAACGACGAACGTAAATCAAAACAAATCAAGCCAAAACAACTTCTACTTTCAGCTATGTAGTGATTCGGTTATGAACGTATATTTTCACTACCAAAATATGTTTTTGTTTTTTCATTTATGATTTATTAAGATCATCATGATCCCATAATAAAAATGTCTGAACATATTTTTGGGGATGTTTCTGAATAGTTGAACTTAATTTTATAAACTGTCATTCTCAGTCCTTATCCTTTTTGATAATAACTCTTTTCGTTCCTAATATGAAAAGCTACACATCATATGTTTTAACAGAGATAGTTTTTGATTACCTTTGATAGTTATTTGTTTGCATGTCTACCCCAAATATTTGACAGTTTTTTCTTCTTTTGCAAACCTATATAAAATTTTGTAACATACTTTTATTTATACTTTTATCTTCTTTCTACACTTGTTTTGAATATTTGTTTCCTTCTTTTACAGATGGATTGGGAGAGTATTGAAAACGAACAATGCAACGCACCGTTAACAGTGCTAAAATTAAAACTTGGCCCAAAATTAGGAGTTCACGAAGTGCTCGACATTTTGAAGGTGAAGCTAGGGACAATGGACGATGAGAAGCAAAGTGGGATTCGATGTGATTTTGAAGACGAAACAGAAGAAAAAGATGAGCTCGGCAACTGCTATCATTATGTGGTTTGCAATGTGAAAACTGTTCGACGTTTTGACGAGGAAAAGCACGATAAAAACCATGGAAAAATTGTATTTTATTACTGGCAGTCCCATCAAGGAATTGATGTTTACGCAACAATACGAAGTAAGAAAAGTAATGCGTGGACTAAACTATCAGGTCTAAGAGACACAAACTTTCCAAGGAACTTTGCAATGACATTTTTAGATTCGAAGAAAATCAAAGAAATTAAAGCTTTATTTCTTGTAGGAAAGAATATTGGGGAAACAACTATAAAATATGCTGATTTTTATACATTTCATGAATCGGACATAATGAGGAAATTTGGTGTTGTGAAACAATTTCATGGGAATGTCCAAACCAATGGACTGGGGAAGGAATTGCGAAAATGTTGTGGAATTACAGATGAGAAAATGTTGGTTAATGTACAAATTGGTCAGGTAGCACTCTTGCAAACAGGGCATAAAAAATCGGAATTGACGAAATTATTTTGCTACAGACTCTTGAAATTCATCGACACTTCCATCAACAGCAATACTAGGAATGATGGAGAATGGAAATTTTTGACATATATTAGGAGTTCTTTCAGTAACAGAACACTTGATAAACAACTGGTGAAGGAATTTCTGGAAAATTGTCAGAAACCAGGAGTAACTGGTCAGTTCAATTTAGAAAATTTCCTGGTCCACGAACAGCAGGGAATGTTTGATGCAGCCGAAGTTTCACTCAAGTTCAAAGAATGTACCATTCTGTGGCAGTGTGGCAGCATGAAAAAGAGAGGGAGAGAAATCACAGTCCAATCTGTCATTGATGCAGTTAAAGTTGATAAAATTAAAGATGAAACCGACCTAAAGCAGATCCATTTAGAGTATTACAACGCAAACACCGAAAAAGATGAGAATCGATCTCTGTATGATTTCTTGATTGTCCATTTGCAGGTTAAGGAGATGGATGATGATAATGCTGGTGCCATTGATAGTAATGATGGCTGTCCTGATGGTGAAAGTGACAATAAAAATACTGAAGGACGGATCAGCTCGCTCTTCAAATACGGTCGGTTCGTGTATAAGGTCAAAGAGGATTCGCATTTACAAACATTAACATTGTTTATCTCAGCTGTTCAGGAAACTTTGATAGATTTAGAAAATCTAAATGATATAGAGCAGCCAAATATACTTCCTTGGTGCACAACCACTTCCAAAGCACCCTGTAAAGTTACGCTGGAAGAACTGCTGAACCACACAGGGAGTGACTTAACTGATTTAACAGACCATCGTGCAAAAAATCTAAAGGAGATATTAACAAGCAAATCTCCATTATTCAATTCTGCAGGAAATGATTTTTTAAGCAATCAGGAAGATGTGAAGAAACATGATCAAAATGTACTTGACATCAACCTTTATATCCTACCATGGTCTAAACTTGGCAAATTAATCTCCAAATACAAATCTGGTAATAAAGACGACAAAAAAGGTTCTAAAAATGAAGATGAAAGAACAAGTTCTAATGCGAAAGATGGTTACGTCGAAAGAAGAATTCAAGAATGTCTTCAAATTTCCTCAAATCAGGAAGAATTCAAAAGAGAAGTCTTCAATAAATTCAAGAAAACAGCATTAGATAAAATCAAAGAAATATCCAGTGCCAGTGATGAAGTTATTGAGAAACTGACATCCCTGATAACATTTGATAAGAAGGTTGAGAAGGAAATAAAAGAGGAGATAAGGAAGATCATAATACAAAAGAAAGACATAGATGACCTGAAAAAAGAATTTATTGAATTTGCTATAACTAAAGATAAAATCCTTAATGGTTTTGTGTCTGAGGACTTCCCAAACTTAACAGAATGCAAAGAACCTGATGAATTCTACGTTACTTCCCCTTATCTTACCAAATCAACATGGCACCGAATCGATAATTTAAACCTCGGAATTTGTCCTGTAAAATTGATTCAGTTTTTACGCATGCACATTGCGATGGGTGAAGGTGACTATAACGAGTTGTACCATTTGTCGAATTGCCAGTGCAATGATTCAAAGTGGAAGTATATTGTTGGGGACAGAGTATTTGATGTTAATAATCATAAAATCGAACTCTTTGATGTGATGTGCTATAATAAGATGGAGGGGAAAGCATATTTCTTACACGTCAAAAAAGGATTTGACGCTAATGTGTATCGAGCAGTTTGTTCGCAAGTTCACGTTTGCGGTGAAGGCATTTGGCAAGCCATAACTTCAAATTCTGAAAATACTATCTTTGAAAAGTTTTTTGATGTTGCGACTTCGGAACCGAAATCAGTTCACCGTCGTTTAACAAAGCATGAAATTGAGACCTTCATCGCTCCTGATAAGCCGAAGTATCTAGAATGCATGCTGGACAATAAACTGGAGTTCTTTGTTTGCATAGCATCGTGTACCAAGGACTATGATGATTTAAAGCAAGCAAAAGAATCCCAGATTAATCATTATTTCACAGAGAGTGATTTTGACAGTAAACTAGGCGGAAGAAGTGTGGTCGAGATTTTAAAAGATAACGGCTTTTTGAGTAAAGTTACCAATACTGTCACAGGGAAGGTGTTTTGCACGAGAAAAAGGTTTATCGACACCCTTCAAAGGAATTTAAATGGAGATGTGAAGAAGAAAGACATAGAAAAAATTTGTGATGATCTTCAGAAAAAGATCCAAAGCAACTTCATCCGCGAATCGTCTTTTGTCGCAAAATCTTCGTTGATAGCTCTTCATGAGAGGTTTACGTACTTTTGGACAATGGCTGCGAGAAAAAAGATGCTGCTGAAGATATTAAAAATTAAAGATATCTCAACCAATAGCCGAAAGCAAAACGCAACGAGTAAAAAAGCATTGTCGGGAGTTACAAAGGGTGATAGCAAACCAAAAGCCCAAAAAAGAGAACCTTCCGCACAAAATGTTCCCCCAAAGAAACTGAAATTTGGAGAATGATTATTTGATTATTTCATACCTGCTCCAATATAGGCTAAAATGGCGTCCTTATTGGATATTAACATTAATTTCCCATTTTTTTATTAGTATGTTGGGAAGTGTATTCTTGATATGAGGGAATAAGGATCAAGATTCGGTCTAAGTTCGGTCAAGATTTTCGTATGAAGCTATACTATGTCACGAGCTAGAAGTGTCCCATCGATTTCTCCCGTACATGAGTATACTGCGTTAAACACATTTTATGTAATCATTTTCCTAACGCCATTGCACTTCAGAAATGCTTCATATTTGTGTGAATCGAATCAAATGCAACACTAGTCCCTATTATATCAACAAGCAATTTGTCTTATCATATGTAATCTAGTGCACGATATTTTAAGTCTTTATACTAATATTGTATGTAATTAGACTCTTGTAGAATTCTTTTTACCTTTTTAATATTTTACTATATCATAGTTAATTCATAGTCTTAAAGAGATCGCAGAACCTCTTAAAACTTTAAAAAACACTTTGATCGAGGCATACTAACGGGGTTAGTATGCGGTTCACCAGGCTGATTTTGTCTTGTGTTCACATAAGAAAAAACATCCTGACAAACAGGGATGAAAGATGTCATTTGATTATCATTGTTTACACGTAACAAAGAAAAACATGCGAAAAAGTTGAAAAATCAGCTCGGTTAACCGTGCTAGAGTGTTCACATGGAAACATTTCAGCCCGCCTTGCAGAAACCTCGGTACATAAAAGCGAGATCTCGGCAAACCGGGCTGATGCATTTCTCATGTGAACACATGTTGAATTTTATGAGACTTGGACAGAAAAGGTGAGATTTCGGCAAACTGAGCCAGCCTGCTTTGCCGGGCTGATTTTATCCATGTGAACAACCCCTAAGAAAGGAAGCCAAAGTTTTTCAAGCCCGATTTTCTATCCAAACTTGGTCTGTAAATTAGACATTAGGACGATTTGAATAGCTAGTCAATTGTCAATTGTCAATTGTTGGTACTTGCATACCTGTTATATATCTGTATTTTTTTGCAACTATTAAGTTAAACATTTCATTTTAGGCATAACAATTCATAGTTTTAAATTTTGTTGAAATCATTTTTGTATATCTACTTTGATTTTAAAGATTTTTTTTATTGCAGTACATGTATATTTAGATGGTAAAAATAAATGTTTTTTGAACTTTAAGGTTTAATGTTTTGGAGAATATAAAAAATATATAAAAATGTGAATGTGTTCAATCCTGACAAAACAAAAACAATTTCATTTGATTGTTCTCTTTATGTTTCAACCGTGAACAGGAATCGAGCGCTAGGCTCGGTAAAATCATCTAAAATCTTCAACGACGAACTGTGCTTTTTTTATTGAATGGTGTATATTTTCATTTGCCCAGAAATGAAGTCCTCTACAGTGATTCACAACAAATTTTTCCAGTGGGTATGACTGAACTTAATTTGAAATTTCAAAAACAAACAAATAAGCCTTGCCAAGAAGTATTTCCTAGTATAGCAAAGTTCGTGGATTCGCCTGGGATAGATTGAAAGCCCAGTAGTACCGTGTCAGATTTAGACATCCTATCCTGAGTTTGGAAACAAGAAGTCTGGCCGGATATTTCAGACGTCCCGCCAGGAGTTTCAGATGTCCAGTCTGGAGTTTTGAAACAAGTCTTGAAACATTCGGCCGTACATCTTCACTCAAACGCCCGGCTGGACGTTTTTAAAAGTCTGGTCTTGAAAGTTTCTTAGAAGTTTAAGCACCCGGCCGGGGATTTGATTTATCCAGCTGGATATTTATGAAAAGATTCTTCCTGACCTGCTGAAGTCTGAGATCTCCAGCTAGATTTCTTGTTTCCAAACTCACGATAGGATGTTAAAATCTGCCACGGTACCGTAGGCTCATTGCATATAACTCGCGTTAACAAGAAAAATAGAGATGAGCTAAAGCCCTCATCATGGGTCAACCCGTGCTAGTTCCAGATTGTGAAAGCAGGTTGACTCAGCAATGCGAGAAGACTCAGGTCAACCTTCTCATGCAATTACGATCAAAGTTTTCATAGACATTCTTAAGAAAGATGAGCTAGCAAAAATTTTACTTTACGACCCAGTCCGGGTCAACCCAACTCATATAGCCAGGTCCTTCAACCCCACTCATATTATCAGACCGTAGCTCGAATTCCAAACCGAAATCAAATTAAAGTGTAGCTAGATTCGATATTGTATTGAGTAATTTTTCAATCGATTAATAGCTTCTAGATGAGAATTTGTAAGATGTTAAGAAAGCAAAGTGACAATTTCTTTTTTTGATAGCAAAATATTTGCTGATTCAGTTAGACAAATCCATGGCAAAATTGTTACAACAATTCATGCAGAAATTAAAACTTTAACATAATAGTATGTGTCAGATAGTTGAAGGTGAACATCTAGACACTCAAAATGACATACATTTCAGAAAACAAAATTACATGATTACGTAAGTATATCACAATGTACACAAAAAATTGATTTTTTTTCAACGTTCATGACTAAGCATGGAATTTTTTTCATTTCAGCGAAAACACGGTAGATAAATTTCACCAGCGTAAAATCCAATCTCGATGTTGATTTCTTATCGTCATCTGACGTTATACGTTCTTCTGTTGACTAGCCTTATAATTCTCCGCAAATTGTCAAGTTGATCGTATCTTGCATTGCGTCTGTATTCCAAGATGGTGGTTCTTTTCTCTGAGTCGTCTTTACTTTTTGAGTCACTATATCCTCTGATTTCCTTCTTGTCTCCATTTCTGACTTCAGCAATTTTATCACAAAAGCCTGGGTATTGTTTACAAAACATCACGATCTTTGTAATCTACAAAGAAAAAAATTACAGTGGACTCTCTGTAATTCGACTTTCCATTACTCGAACTCTCTATAATTCGAATCAGTGGATCCCTTCAAGCTGAAAACTAGCAATATCACTCTCTATAAATCGAACTTTCCATAATTTGAACAATTTTGTTTTCCCCTTCGAAGTTCGAGTTAAAAAGAGTCTACTATATTTGTTGATTTTTAACATAAAGTGATGAAGGTGTTTTTACTTTTAAGTAACACTTTTCGAGTCAAATCAAAATTGTTTGCGAAACAAATAGTGCGAATGGTTCTATAATTACCACCCCAAACACGACAATTGCTCCCAACTCACCCTAGGATTAGCGCTAGGGAAAGGGGGAAAGGGTGTGGGTGGTAATTACACGGGGATAATTAAATCCAATCCTGCAGAATAAATAAAAACAGTCTTTAAAACAAACCCATATTTATTGGTTTGGCCATTACACGATTCTTATATCGAATTTTGGGATAAGGTTAGTTGAATAATGGGTAAGAAACTTTAAGAAACTTTTATTTAGTGAGGCATCTCCTATGATGATATATTGAAAACTGGATCCAAATTATTTGTCATTTTGGTACAGAGGTTGTCATCAAAAATTACATTTTGCTTTCGGATATTGTTGTCTTAAGACTGAAAAAACTTATCATTGCCCAATGCAAATTTCTTGAAAAATCACTGTGAAGGAGTGCATTACTTTAGAAATATACAAACTATATCAATAAAATTGCCCTTCATCGCAGAAAATGTTGACAATATTGCCTGCTGAGAATGCAGACTTGTTATAATCTTAAATCTGAAATACACCATCAGTATAATTGAAAATTTATTAGATTCAGACAAAATCTACAAAAACATACAATAAACGCAAAGAAGCTTACCCCAGTCTTTTTTGATATTTTATTTCTTTGTCCTGGTGAAGTCAATCCACTCGAAAGTGCCAATATATAAGAAATATTGGCCAACAGTAGAAAAGTGGTCACTGAAGAAGGTTTCATTTCCAGCCTGTTAGTTGGTACGACACCAATGTTGAGTTAATAACAAAATTTTGTTTTTTTATCAGTTCTTATTTCACTGATATTTAGTTGTGTATATTTGAGAGTGATTGCTTTTTTTATAGCGAAGTTAAAAGCCAGCTAAAAAGGAACATCCGGGTGATTCAATGTTAAAAATCCCTATATTGCACCATCAATTTGTACAGCCTCACAATGGTTCTTATTGTAAATTATCTGTATAATTGAAAAAAAAAAGAAAAAAAAAGTGTACTTCATAAATCATATATATTACTGAAACAACAATGGTCTGCTCATGTTCATTGAAAGTATGTGATTTCGTGCGGAGATTGCTGCATGAGTCACATATGCTCTTTTCAAGATGAAAAAATGACGTCAATTATTGTAGAAGCGAAAACCCTTATCTCCTGTATTTTCCCAAACATTGCTTTATACTCACAAGAAACCACGCATAGTATGCACTATTTTAAAATCAAAAAGGATTTTAAGAAGTGTAGGGGCACTTTGATTGAAAATAGGTCCGCGACATTCTAAATTTAGGCAGATTGTGTTGTAATTTGAAATGGAAGAGAAACCTTTTATTCCATAAAATGTAAACATACGTAAAGTTCTAAATCCGGTTTATTCCATGACATATAAACATACGTAAATTTCCAAATCCGGTTTCCTGAATGATGAAATATTGAAACACAGCTGAAAAGTTTGACGACAGTTAAAAAATGAACTTTACTTTAAAAGTGCAAATGAAATGGATTTTGGCCATTCAATGATCAGCATGTTTAAAGGGATGATTCATTTAGATATGTCTTTAAAATATTTTGTTTCACCATCTATCATGAGCGCTAGGAGTAAGGGTTTCATAGAGGGTCAGTCAAAAAAAATTAGAGAATTGATTTTACCTCCATCTCTGTTTTCATACCTTAAAGTCACAATAACTCGCGTACATAAAAAGTCGCGATCAAATTGTCGCAACTTTCGCGACTTTTGTGTACGTGACATTTTCCTTTTTTAGGTTTCGTGACCTTTTGTGCTCACGACTTTTAAATATTTTCACAAAAAAATATTTCGCAAGTTTCCAGCTATTTTTGTCTCATTTCCGGAAAGGTGAACCCCAAAGAGTTTAAAAAAAAAAACTCATTGTTAGAGCTATACAGATCAGTGCTTACAGTTATCGCAGAGCAGGTAATTACATCATTGCATTGTGGCAATTGTACTATGTATTCGAGAACTGTTAATTCTAACGTAATGAAATTTATTCTCAGTCTTTAGTGTTACCTGCAATTTTTTTCTGTTCTTTCCAGTAATTTTCGGACACGCAGGGAGAGTCAAAAAAACCCACCCAGCCACCCTTGAACACCTGTCACCTTAAATAGATTACCCAATTATTCTTTGACTTTGTCATTTCAGTAGGTGTATTCATGATCAGTCATAAAAGTGTTACAATATAATATTTTTTTTCAGTCTTAAGTATCGTTAGGTTTCTTCTTTTCTTCTGTTCTTCTCTTAATGATGAAACTCTCATTTTCAAATTTGGACGAAGCCGTGGCCTCGCTTCTGGTGGCTAGCTTTGTTACTAACGATTTTTTAAAAAGATATCACCCAAAATAGTCAGCAGTTTGCATTTCAAATGCTCCAAGTTGACGCCTTTCCGTTAAAAGTCCTACGTGGAGATATGTGCATCACAGATTTCTCAACGAAAATGAAACAACGGGAAAAGAAACGAAATCGTTACGGATTCTAATTGGACGCTAAAATGTTTTAAAATCTTGTTTCTTTAGAATACATGCAGGTGAGGAACCAATCAAAAAACACCACCTGTTCCAATTGCATATTTCCATATCTTTTATGTCAAAAAGATTAGAAGAAGTAAACTTCATGAAAATTTTGCTTATATGTCAAATTTACTTATTTCTCGGTGTTAAAGATAATGAACTGTTATATGTAGAGCTGACGGTTGCACTATGCTGATGTCAGTAGAAATAGAACAATTGAGAAATGGTCTGGAAACGAGCAGCTGTTTATTATTAACAAAGCACTCAAACAAAGTAAAAAATGATTGGCTCCCTCGTGGAGATTATCTCACAAGAAAACTGCTGACACACTTTTTTTTTAAGTTATAAAAAATAAAAGAAATAAAATCACAAAAGCCACAATAAGAACAAAACAAACCAAAGATTATCCACCCAATAAAGAAATATTTAAATCGTCGTATGAGCCAAGCTTTAAATAAAAAGGGTATTTCTGAATTTTACTGTAGTACTAGTGATAATTTGGTTTTTCGAGAAACAATGTCAGTCTACACTACCAAACCAGGAAATTATATCCTCTTCAGGAGACTTGAACACCGTGGTTTAGTTGCATTCAGAATTTCATTCTGACTTTTTAAAATTGTTCAACCGCGAAATAAACTTCCGGCAGAATTTTTCAAAGTTGGCTGTTTGCGAAATTAGATTCACGAAATTACAGAATTACACCGCAATATTTCTTTGCATTTCTATACTTGGCCATTATGTTTCGTCCCCTTTAAGATAGTACACAAGGGGGGGTATTGGTTTCCTTAAAGTTTGTACTAATATATTTTTATGAAACTAGACCTTACTTTTTATTTTCTAGGCATGACATGATGAATTGCAAACATCTCACCTAAAGGACCGTACAAGCATATTCAGGGTCAACCAAATAAGTGGTGGAGTCCAGCATTCCCAGCGGGAAAAATTCTCAATAATTCTATGCGATGAAGAGCAATTTTATTAGAATAGTGTGTATATTTCTATAGTAATGCACTTCTTCACGGTGATTTTTCAAGAAATGTGATAAGTATTTTCAGTCTTAATTGTTGGTTAGGTTACTCGCACATTTTTCGGTTCTACTTGAATCGTCTAAACTGTTCTCTATAATTTTCCATTGCGCTCTAGCTAAGGCTCCGTGTCAATAAGTCGAACTTTGCACAAACGCTTGTTCATATTAGAAAATATTAGGAAATATTATTGGAAAGAAACCATGTTTTTGAATCTAGCATATAAAAGCACCTTTGAATAAGGAACCGGTAATCCCAATGGCAATAAGAAAGGTGACGTCACTTAAGCAACAACTTTGTTTCCGATGTGAAATTCGTTTAGAAAGAGAGTCCGCTACCTATGGCACTTCAGGCATAAGCAAGTTTCTATGGTCAACTTGAAAAGGTGCTGACAATGGTTGGAGAATTAGTCTGCTACACTTATTATGATTTGATAGCTTAGTTTTATCAATGGAATTGTTTCTCGAACAAAAGTAAGTTTTTTAAACTTTCATAATTTAATTGTTTAATCATTTCCCCATGTTTCCATGTCGTTGTTTACGCTGTCGTTGCTGTCACAGTTGCCAAAGCAGAGACTTTACGAAACTACGACGGCAACGTAGACGACGACGTGAGGCAAACAAAAGATTCACTTTACTCCATAGATTTGCTATAGAATGGAAATCTATTTGCTATAGAATGGAAATCTATTTCACACTATACTATTGGGAAATGTTTTTAATTTTACTAATATCAGTATTAGATTTGCACGTTCTACCCACAACGTGAAAAGTAATATTTTAAAGTCGTACTGAAAACGGAGACGTGAGAATAGCAGTACTTCGGATAAAATCCCCATAGTTCCTTCATGATTCTATCTCTTTAAGTTCAAAAAAGAAACTTCATAAACATTAAAAGCAAATTTCGTAACCCAAGTGTCGAATTTCTGCTGTTTTGTGATTCCCTGAAGACGAATACCTGGTATGTCGTCGTGTTCGTTGCGGTCGTACTTCCGTAAGGTCTCTAGCGTGGTAATACCCAGTGGACAAAATTGTGAAAAATCACTGCGATGAAGAGCACTTTCATTGAAATAGTGTGTATAGTGTGTATAGAAAAGCACTCCTTCGCGTAGAGTTTTTACAAGCGTACGCGCTGGCTACTGTTACTGAAACGGTGTACATCCATTTCTCAAAATTCTTTGTAAAAGTTTCCGGTTTTTGTTGGGCAGGTGAAGAAAAACCGTGATCGCGTTCTGTTACAAAAGGACGTATCTTATTATAATACATTATAATTATTTCTATTACTTATGAACGGTCCATAGAAAGGAAGGAGAATTTTCGATTTTTCTGATGACCCAAAAGAGCAGCCTCGAACCCAGTGTCTCAACACATGGCGTATCGAAAAGGAAAAAAGACACTGGGTTTTAAATTGGCAAAGTATTTATTTGATTTACGGCCACATTTCATCGCATGCGAGTTATTTTCTGACTGGCGACATTCATATATCAAAATGAATTTTCAAAGAAACCATACGGAAATTTCATTGCAGCAAAGGTAAAAGAATACTTGAAAAAAATGAAGGATTGTGGCTTAAAATGGCAATGAAAAAAAATTCTGAATTAAAAAAAAAAAACATTATTTAAACATTAAATATTTTCATTATTGACTGAAACCGTATCTTGTTCAAACGTAAATTTTTTTGTGAGCAGAAACATTTTTGAAGATGTCTTTGAAATTCATGTGTATGGTGTTTGTGTCTTATATCCTTAATAACCAGGTCGAGGCGCTAACAAGTGGCAGTCATAAGCTCTCTTACAAGTCTCCTGCGCAAGCAATAAGTCTGGTAAGGAAAACTAGTTAGAAAATCCACGAGGGTAGTCAAAAATTCATGGAAGAGAAATAAGTGTTATTCTAACTATATTCTTATCGGTCTTAGGTGTTGCTTGATTATGGCATTAATATCATTCACAAAAAAGTGATCATATCTTTTTGAAGTTCTCTTATATTTATTTTGCCATGTTGGATTACGAATAAGTATTTATTTAGATTGGGCAGGAGGGTTACAATGATGGGGTTTTAATAGATAGGAGTGTTACAAATGAATTGATTCCTTACGTTAAAAGTGGTTGTCTTTAAACAAACAAACACATGTGTTAAAAGGTGTGTTTAAGTTTCATAGAAATTAAGCCACATTCACGATGTGGTCCAAATTTGGCAATTCTTTTTTGACCAAATTATGAAAATTCACTAACTTTTTTTTTTTTTTTGGTCTGGAATATTTTATCCTTTAGAAGGACACGACATTTGTTTAATGGGCGTGTAGGCGTATTAATAAGGCCATGGTCAGGTCATCTTATAGCAACCTCAGTGGGTATATCGTTAATTCGCTGCGACGAAGGGTGTGTACATTTGTATGTTTTTTTACCGACATGTGCTCATCCGCAGTGATTTTCAGCAAATTTAACTGCAAAAACACAATAAAAAAGATCCAGCTTTCATATCACGGAATCACAATAAGTATTTCTATAAATTCATATTTCAAAGTGCACATGTAATATTCACAGTATGAAAAGATTATTAAAGTACTTGATAGAGATCTTCTATATTGACCCCCGTCATTTTTATTTATTATTTTCCACAAGCGAGTATCCAACGTAGGGTTAAAAATGCTGGCGCAATGGTTGCTAAATCCGGGGGGACCAACGTAAAGCTGACTAGATGTATTGTGTGTTATCTTATATATTTATGTATTCTTTTCTTCAGGTGTCGAAGATCCAAGCATTTTGTCGTCTACATCCAATTGTATGTAACTCCTTCAGAAATCTTGAAACATTCAGCAGATATTATAACAAAGATTACACAAAAAATGTAAATCATTTGTTCAAAACATAACCAACCGTTTAATATATTTTCGTCTTTATGGCCAACTGGATGTAAATCATTTGCTGGAAACAGAAGCAATCGTTCAATATAATTTATTCAGGCCAACTTCAGCGTCGGATCTAGAGAGTAGTACTTGTGGAGAAGCGCATTAACATAATTTATGAATCAATTTATAATAACAATGGGATTAGTTGAGCGTTTTTCTATTATAGTAAAATTGCTAACACTCTCCTACGCGAATTGCGACTGCCCTCTAGATCAACCACTGCAGCTCTACATAACAAAACATCCGTCTCATCTACATCGCTTCGATAGACCTGCACTTATTATGAAGCCCTTCGCGTACATATAAAAAGGCAACCTCGAACCCAGGGTTTCTTGCCTTTTCATTATGCGGATACTTAAAAAATCTTAAATACGTAAATGTTGCATAAATAGAAATTAACACCTATACTGTTGATTCTGAGCCGCCATCCGTATATCGAAAGGGCAAGAGAAAACCTGGGTGCCAGATACAAAAGTGATACAAATGTTTAATTGCAGGACATGTTGAGTTATTTTAGATGAGGCAAGAGTTATGCGTATAAACTTATCCTAAGAAAATCCATTGCCTTATCAGGTGACTTTATCCTAACGTAAGCTTTTCAAAGATGTCATTACAATTCAACGTGTAAGAATGAACCATTGTACACGATGGGTAGATTCTATTGTATAATCTTGTTATAACTGATTCAAAATCTATCTTATCAAAAACTTATCAAAAGTTTCCGTGAAAATCACCTTCAAGTTTTAATCTAGATTTAGATTTGTTCCGTTTAAATATTTTCGTATTTGTTACAACCGAAACATTCTGGAACAAATTCAATGGATTCTTCTCCCAATACATCCCTTCACATCTTATGCGCAATATTTGCAGTAGTGCCTATAATGGTGTAAGACAATAACATTCCATAAAATGGGCAAAAAACAGAATGAACGATATAATTTCTTCAAGAAAAAGAATTATTTTAGAGAGGTCTGGAACATAATCAGATATTCCCAATACATTCATACCCACTGAACAAAATCATCAAAAATCCACCGTGATGAAGGGCATCGTTATAGAAACAATGCGTAGATTTCTATAGAAATGCACTCCTTTGCAGTGAATCACAACAAATTTGCACAGAGGGTAATGAGGAAGAAACAAATCAGATTTATAGCATAGTTAATACTTGAATAATAACAACTGTGCAAATATAAGAAAGGGTGAGATTTGGTTGGGCGTAAGGGCGGAGTTTAGGTATGGGGAAAGGGCGCCATTTAGGAAACCAAAACATCAAGGCTGAACAATATCATTGAATGGAAGTTTGGTTTATCGAAGATTCAAGAAGTTATATTTCAATCACCCCATACCATCAGCTATCTCAGTGGGCAAAATCTTCAAAAAGTTAAAACGACGAAGAGAATTTTCATTGAAATTGTGTGTGAATTTCTTACAGAAATGCACTCCTTCTCTGTGATTTTTAAATAAGTCTGCCCACTGGGATATCCAAAAGTTCTATTTGTCAATTGACAAATGAAAAGAAGTTTGTTTACAAATACAAGGAAATGTTTATGAATATATGTCTATGTGAAATTAACAATAAAAAAAACAAAACAAAAAAACAAAAATATTATTTACGAAAACCTAAATGAGCCATGCAAGTTAAAAACTTCAAATTTTGTAAGTATAATTAAAAATCGTTATGAAAAGTCGACCCTAGTGGATGTTTTCCTGTGAAGAAATCATACAGACGAAACATTGAGTATTATCGGTATAATTGAGAAAGTCCAAAACAACTTTTTCGGATTATATGAATTCAAATTGGACTGAATTAAATAAATGCTGACGTCAGAGATGGCTGCTGAGGAAGGCGAAGAAATTTGAAGATGATCATAATTCAATCCTACCCATGGTCACTTAAGGGTAAATTTCCTTATTCTTATTCCCAAACATTTTGCCTTCCTTTCAGCTTCACTCTTTGTTTTTATCACCAATAGAAATTAATACATTCTAGTTCACAAAATGCACAGAGAATATCCATTGTCGATAACATTGGAAACGTATCTCATCTTTTACCATCCCTTGTTGAATCCTTCGAGCATATTCGTAAACCAACCTAAACAACAACACACACACACACATGTTAGTGACGTTCATCTATTGGTGGATTTAGTAACAGAGAAAAATGTTCTGCAATCTGATTGGCTCAGTGGTCAATTTTTTACTGCGCGAACCAATCAGATTGCAGCGAGTTTGCTCGTCCAATTCACCTCAAAACGTTTTAAACCTACTAAAAAAATGGAGCAAAATGGCTAATCGTTAATCTATCAGAGTGAATTTGACATGGCAAAAATTCTGCTGCATCAAGTAACAGCCAGATCTTTTAGAGCTACAATCATCATAATTCGAATTCCCTCGAATTCAAACGCATTCAAATGTGCCTTCATCATTATTTCTTGGAAAATGACCTTCCTTAATTCGACGTTGATCGGAGCATAATTATCTTTTTTGGATTTTGATAACAGATTAACAGACTGTATACAATACTTAAAACACAGCATATCTATGGTCACACTGACAATAAAAAAACACAAGAAACACTAGTTCAATGAAGGCCACATACTTCTCTTGCTGCAGCGTTCACTTTCATCTTCCAACATTGTCCTCTTTTGCATCAGATCACGTTTGATATTACCAATCGCTACACCACGATCGCACAAATGATCATACACGCTCCACAAATTCCCTTCAATTTCCACATTCTCATTGCAGTTGATCACATCTTTCATGGTGTCTAGGGCGTCGTTGTTATGATCGTAAATGTTCACAATCTGATCGATATAAATTGTCATGTTTGCAATGGCACCACTCAACACGTTAGAATTGCATTTGGCATCTATAACGAAAAATAAAACGAAGATTTTCGGTGTAACGAGATATAACGAGAATTAAAACGAAGATTTTCGGTGTAACAAGATATAACGAGAAATAAAACGAAAATTTTCGATGTAAGTCAAACGAATTTCGGAACTATGCACGATGATGCATTTAATTGATGTCGTGTACCTTCACAGAATTCCTCCACATTTTTGTTTTGCCAGATGTGTAAGAATGTCAATGAAGTCTGTAGATCACCAGGTGATATTCCAGGAAACAAAGCCAGCGACTGGGTCGGTTCTGATCCGGTTACATACTGGGTCACACCGGAACATGAACAAGGTTTCGGGATTTCGCATCCTAGAAGAAAACATCATTGCCTCTTATTTTGGTTACAAATTCATTGGGTGATTGCATTATAACATAACGCCATTGTAAGGGTTGTGAACAAACGGACAAACAACTTGCTAATAAAAGGTAAGAAAATATTAAAGGTAGTGAGAAGTGCCTGATTGTGGCCTTTATAGTGTTAGGCCTTACCTTTAACTGTTTAGATAATTCATAAAGGGTATCGATTATCGAATTATAGGGCGCAAAGAGCTCTGTCAGAGAGAAGTAGTCATTAAACTAATTAGGGCGTAATTAGGGCGTACCTGAGCAGTTTTGGGTATTGCAGGGTATCTGCCGTTGAAAAGCTACCTCAGGGTCGCAAGGTAAGCCTCCAGCCTCTGGCGATGGATTACTGCAGCTTCTTTGTTGGATTTGAAGACCTCCACCACATAATTCAGAACAGCCACCAAAATTCACCCAATTAGACAGTCCACCGTTTCCTATAAAAGAAAGTCAGTGTATTCTTCTCTCTATCTTCATTTAAACTGAAAGTTAGTTATAAACTGTTTGATATTAAAGATAATAAACTGTTTTACGTAGAGCTGAGGGTTGCACTATGTTGATGTCAGTAGAAATAGAACAATTGAGAAATGGTCTGGAAACGAGCAGCTGTTTATTATTAACAAAGTACTCAAACAAAGTAAAAAAATGATTGGCTCACTCGTGGAGATTATCTCACAAGAAAACTGCTGACACACTTTTTTCTCGCTATTATGAGAAAAGTTCATTATCTTTAAAAACTATTCGTGGAAACTCGTAAAGACATATACTTGAGGAGAAGGAACATTTTCACGTACTGTAGCATTCAGCAGCTTGTTGTGTTCCGGCTTGTGTGAATCCCGACCTACAATCACATCTGTAACTTCCGGGAATGTTGATACAATCTGCATCCGGATCGCATGTGACCGACAGACATTCGTTTACATCTGAAAGATTTTTACGACGAAAAAAAAATTAAACAGTTTTATTAAACAGTTCACCTTCATCATATGAAAGTATTATCCAGTGGGTGAATTTGTTGAAAAATCCCTATGAAGGAGTGCATTTCTATAGAATTACACAAATTATTTCAATAAAAATGCTCTTCTTTGCAGTGATCTTTTGAAGATTTTACCCACTGTTATATCACAGTTCGTTTTACATAAAGAATCGACGAGAATTCTCTACACCGGGATGATTTTTTTAGGAGCAAAATTGTTAGTTCCTCTGGTTCAATTATGTCCTTACTGCATGATACAACAGCAAAGAATACAACAAGATATGTCTCAATGGAAAAATAAAAGTGTTTGACCAGTGGGCAAAACCGTAAAAAAGGCACTGTGAGGAAGAGTACTTTTATTGAAACTGTGTGTATATTTCTATAGAAATGCACTCCTTCGCAGATTAGTCAAAGAAAACGCACTTCGTCGCAATGACTTTACGCAATAACACAATGGGGAATTCCACATAACACTACATGATGTTAGTTGCATCAAAAATTAAAGAAACACTTGAAGAAGAGGAACTGGCTATTTGGAATAATATGTGGATGAAGGATACTATGCCACATGTATATGTTACGGGGAATATGATAAATTGGGAATTATGCATATTCCCCAGTTATTATGCATAATAACCCTAACCCTAACCCTAACTCTATCGGGAATTATGTAAAATAATTGGTTAATATGCATAATCCCCGAATTTATCACAATCCCCGAAACATATACATATACCAATAACAGCTGTAAGTCGCAAAATATATTTACCATCACAAACCAGTGACACTCCATTGCCAGTGTTTGCACGAGGTTGGTAACCGGAGTTGCAGGAACAGAAGAAAGAGGAAGCTGTGTCGGTACAGAAGGAATTTGCTGGACATGGATTGTTTAAACATTCGTTAACAGGACCAACTACAAAACGAAACAACAACAGTTTCTATAAACAACAATGAAAAGGTCAATCCTTCCTTCCCAGTTAGAGAAAGGTCCCATCTCGCACCGATAAATAACGATATTCCATTGGTTAAGGCTAGGATTGGGGTTAGGTAAGGACTATTTTCGGACTAATTTAATGAACCAATGAAATAGCATTATTTATTGAAGCAGAAAGGGACCTTTCTTGCCCTCCTTTCCCAAACTCGACATATTGCGTTGTTGTTGGTGATACATTTCTAGTTTCAATAATCACAGTTGACAGTTTTATTGAAAAGTCACTAAGATAGTGTGCGCTTCTTTAAGGTAAATATAGACTGGCTATATCAATGAAAATGCTCTTCATCGCAGAGACTTTTTGAGGATTTTGTCGACTGGGAAAATTACATCCTATGAAAATGGTTAAAGATCATTTTCAATGGAATGCATATCACCAACTTACTTTCCAGGCTATTAAAAAAAACAAAAACAATTTCTCAAATAACTGGTAACTAACGAGTGAGTTTATGGTCTAGAGATAATAGAATTGAAAGGCAAGTCATCAATAATGAAAACCTCCGTTAGACCACGCCTGGAGAACATCGGGTTAGAGAAAAGAAAAATTCAAGCTATAATAATAATAATAATTCAAAAAACAAATAGCTCCATGTCTACCATCTTGTTTCAGTAACTTTCACCCTGATCCAAATCTAGACCCTCATAAATTATTTGATCAAATTGAATTGGAAATGTGAGTCACATAAAGAATGACAGCACTCTTACCAATTCTAGTATACAGTGCTCATTTGGTGTATTTCAATGCATTATGCGCTATAGATCTTACACAGTGAGCAAAACCGTTAAAATCACTGCGAGGAAGAGGATTTTTATGGAAACACGGTATATTTTTCCAGAGAATTGCACTTCTTCGCAGTGATTTTACAAATTTGCCCACTGGTTATACTCATCACGATATCCATCCTCTGACCTTGATACTGTTTTAGAGAAAAAGAAAAATGTTTGGCGAAATTATTTTCTTAAAACTTATTAACTGACTTCCTAGACACTTTAATTATACTTCAGATACTCTAATGAAACAAATTTAGTTTGATAAAACGTACACAATGGTTTTCAAGACAGGACATTATGTGAATTACCGATTAATGCTTAGCAACAAATTTAGCAACACTACTATTAAGAAATGGTCATTTTTAAAGCAACATCATTACTGACGTCTGACCGTGATTGGCCATAAAAAAACTTGTATGCAACATTCAAAACAAAGTATTAAAATACTTACGGACGCAAGTTAATTGGAATCCAGTTTCTGTGGTTACCCGATTGTCTAACCGATATCCAGAAGCACACTGGCACGTTGCTGGTGCACCAATGTTATTGACGCAAACAGTGTTTGCACCAACACAGAAATCGACATCGTTACATTCATTTACATCTACAATAAGAAAACAGAATACATGTTATGTTTTCCTGAAGCTTATTGGATATCATAGGATAAAACATTTTCATTGGGTGTATTAGTGGGCATTCACCAGATAGAAGCCAAGGTTGTAATGAAAGAAACGAAATATATTATATTACCATCACAGATCAGGGATGAACCAGGTCCAGTACCCGGTCGAGCAGCATAGTTTGTATTGCAAGTACAGAAATATGATGACTGTGTATCAGTACAGAATGAATTTGCTCCACAAGGATTATTCAAACACTCATCAACGAGTTGTACTAAAAACCAAAAACAAGGATTTTTCAATATATACAGCAATTTAATCATCTTAGAAATTTTAACCTTCCTAGAAATTACATTCAGCTGTTTGAGTTGGATAACATTTTTTTCAGTTAATTATCGATCTAACTAACAAACCAACTAGCCCTAATCTGGGTCGGCCATATCATAACATGGAATTAGATGGAATAGCTTGGAAGGGACTTCAACAGAAGCATTAGCTGCCATAACATAGTGGAATTAAATGAAACAGAAGGGACATCAACATAGGAACTGGCTGCCATAGCATAGAATGGAATTAAATGGAATAGAATGACAGGGACATTAACATAAGCAATGTAACTTAGAAATGCCTCTATCAAAAAAATACAGCCCACAAAAAAGCCATGCTGAATAACTACTGCCTATGCAGTTTTTAATCACTGTGCAGTCACATGCAAACCCTAACCTTAACCCTATCTGTATAAATGTTGAACTTGTAAACAATCACTTGTAACAAAATAAACCAGAGTAATGTTCGTTAGTTGTTCTTTCAAATGACGGTAGAATATGTTATAACAGATAAAACTTGGAAGAATTGATATAAAAAAAAATACATTAAACAGAGTTCTCACATTGGCAGTTCAGTTGTCTGGTGCCTACGTTGTTCAATGGGACATACCCAGCATTACATTGACAGCTCGCAGACCCAGGACTGTTTACACATTGTGTGTTTGAACCAGTACAGTAGTTAGCATCGGCACATTCGTTGATGTCTGACAGTAATAATGAAACAATAAGCAACATGGAATGGATTTTACTCTGTGCAACAACATGAAATTCAATTTATTTGCTTCATATTTCCCACAGCATTCAAAATCATTCAAATCATGTAATTATTATAAAGCTAACCTGCACATGACAATGAATCTCCGGTGCCAAAGTTAGGTTGATAACCGGAAAAGCAATCACAACTATAACTTCCAGGTGAGTTATTGCAATTCACAAAGGCACCAGTACATGGAGACGCTAAGCATTCATTTGTATCTAAACATATTCAATGAATGTTTTGTAAACTGACATGAAATGATGTATTCGTGAAATCATATGAAATCTCGCAACTGAAGAAGCCTTGTCTCAAAATTTATCACGACTAAACTAATGAATGTCTATAACAGGAACAATTCGGTTCTATAAATAGTCTTTTCAACAGGTACATATAATAAATATATAGCAGATAATATAAACATTATATCTTTTTAACCATGCAGTCGTATTGATATTTAATTTCGAAAAATTGACCTTTAGAGGTCAACTAAGTTGAAGAGCATAGCCAGTGACAAGAGAGAGGAATACATACTGGAAAAGTCATCTTAAATGTCATTTAAATAGTTTTTACAGATCTACTGATAATAAGAATTCTGATGTATCGCTATTTTATATGGGACCCTAAACATCATAGAAAATTAACATGGAAATTACACAATTCGAATGAAAACTCTTAATTCATAACATCAGATCTTATGTTTACTTTATGAAGAGCCTAACAATTATATGAATTAAAGATCACAGAAATATACCAAACATGAACAAACAAGAAGTCAGAGAATGCAAAAAATTCGAATCAGCATTTCCTCTTCAAGTCTTAAAAGTATATCTTATCTACAAACAAACATTTTTATTCAACATAAAACCTCAAACACAATTCTTATTAGTCAAAGATAGCGAATTTTTCAGTCGAGTGCTACACTTTCACTCTCAGTTTTGAGTTTCTCCTTAACTCACCCAAGCTCTGAAAAAAATTCAAAAGAAGAACTCACCTGTACAAGACAACGTATTTTGAGATCCTGAATTAAATTGATAGCCACTAAGACATTGACATACATAACTTCCAACTGTGTTCACACACCGAACATTGAGACCGCCGCAAGGATTGTTCGAGCATTCATTCACATCTGCAAAGTTATAGAAATCAAAGACATTGTCACAACAGGTATATATTTTACAACATAATCATGATTTTGATAATCGAAATAATGGTAAGTAATGCAGCATTCGTTGCTGTTATAGGAATATCAAATTTGCGAGTCTTTTCAAATAGGAATGATATTTAATATGTTATTCTCTTAACAATACTCAAAATGTGTGACCAGGTTTAAACACCATACTCTTTAGAATGTGTGAACAGGTTTAAACATCACACTCTTTAGGAACTTGAAATTTGAAATGAACACATTTTTAATAAAAGTAATATAATAATGAAAACTAAAAGTCAATCAATAAAATAGCACTTAGTTTAATCATCGGTGAGAATAAAAATAATATGATTCTCATACTGGAATGATTTTAAAAAATAAACACAGGCTAACACAGAAAAATTGCCTCCCAAAGCTATTTTTGAAATAAATTCGCCATGTTGAATAAAATAAAATAAACCAAGAAAACAAACAAGACAAGAAATTAAAAGAGCGAAGCTTTTCGACTATATTGTCATCATCAGGCTCATGTATAAATGTACAAATTTTCAAAGCTATTTTTCTATCCAAAGGAACTGGCGGTCTGGACCCCCCAGACGGGTTCGGGGGCAGTAGCCCCGGGAGCCAACGCTTTCTGGTGTATTCTAAGGCTTAGATTGGCTTAAAATGATATGAATTTAAGTGGTTCTGTCCTTTTTTCCCTAGTTTTAAATCGGGATAGTTTGACATTTTTTTCGTTTGAACGTCAAAGCGAAACAGCACAAGTAGCACAGTTATGTTCTACCATTTTGAGAAAAATTTACCGTGACCAAATTGCTAAACCTAGATCTACATTCGGTAGTTATTCGCTCACGGTGAATTTTAAATGCTTAGCCTGCATCTACTTTCGGATAATTTGAAAGAAACCAAGGCGAAAGATGCTGCTAATGGTCATCAAAGTCATTTCACTTTTGAAACGGCAGGTAAGAAAAATAAGAATCAAGTTCGTTCATCACCACAAAGACACCCTACTCGTGTTTATTTTGCACAAAATATTATTTTCAAAGGACAGTTGAGTTGCCACACCTGAACCCAGACATAAGATGACAGTTTGTGGAGGGCCATGTAGTGAGAAAAAGACACGCTTTCCTGTCTTTATTTTGTCGTTTTTTCCTTCTTTTGTTTAATACTTTTTATATGAGTTTTTATGTGAGTTTGGGATTTTGGGATCCCAAACTCACGAATCCCAAACTAGGTGACCGACCTCGACCTTGGCCTCTATTAGCCCCTGAAACATGATAATGTTTTTCCATTTTAACTCCAGCAATGTGAACTAATGTATGTAGAACTACATACCTGAGCAGCCAGTTCCTCCGATACGACCATCTCCAGCATAACCACTTGGACATGTGCAGATGAAAAATGGAGAAGCAGAAATATCGGTACATGACGCCAAAGCCACACAGGGATTGCTATCACAGCCTGCTTCTGCAAAATTATAATGACAAACAGCAAATAAATACTCCAAAAATTAAAAAAAGGTTTACAAGGTTCAACATTTCATGATGCATTCATCTGTTTAAACAAGCTTAGTAAAAAAAAGCATTCGCAGTACACCAATTGAGTTATATTAGCCAATCATTTTCACCTATCCAATTTCAACTTACTTCATACATGAAAATCCATTATTGTATTGGATGAAATCTCCTGACCATACTATTACTATTCCGGACTGCTAAATGTTATTTTCTTGTTTTAGAAGATATATGCACAGGCCGCCCAGTTAACATGACATGATGAAAAATAATAGACAAAATGGTTGTAAAATGAGTTAAATGAGTAAAAGACAAAAGGACGGATAAATTGGATAATACAGGCCTTTACAATTTTCCTTTCTATATATCTATGAAGCATCAAAAATGACTCACCCAGATACAGGGACCGTGAAGCAAAATTTCATTTTGGGGGTTTGACTAATTAGAGCCAAGTAAAATTAGTGAATTTTATTGGACTAGACGGTGCTTGAGATAACAAATGAAATTCAGACAGGATATTGAACTGGATAGTCATTCAAGTGCAAAAAACAAATAGCTCCATGTCTACCATCTTGTTTCAGCAACTTTCACCCTGATCCAAATCTAGACCCTCATATATTTGATCAAATTGAATTGGGAATCTGAGTCACTTAAAGAATATAAGCACTCATACCAATTCTAGTATACAGTGCTCATTAAGTGTATTTCAATGCATTATACTTCATTTACCTTCGCCAACAATGTTTATATTGTCAATGGCCCAATCTGCATCAAAACGCCCTTCTGTGGTGGCTCTGATTTGGAACTAAACAAATACAACACATGAACTTACATTTGTCACATTGGTAACCTTAGTTTATTTGTTCTTTGCTAAACAAATGTTACTGTATACACATTGATTTTCCAAATGGGCATCTACAAAAAAAGCGTCTGCTATAACTGTGATTTTTCTTGACCCGTTTTTTCATTCCAAGATCACCAGCAGTTGACCTTTAAGCTGAATATTCCTCCGAAAGGGTCAACATCAATGTCATGACTTATTCATCTCACTCATGCTCAATACATGTTTTTCTTTTTATAAGCATATTAAATTTTTGGATGAGGCTCAGTTATGCTTAAGCTTCACAAAATAAAGGCTGGATTTATGCTTATGGTATGCTTATTATATACAATATAATTCAGTATTCTTGAAAACGAAATAAAAATTAGCATAAACATGCTATATTACTCTTATTGGCTCCTTAAAAGCTGATAATTCACACTTTGTCATTTTGGTGTTTTATGATACAAACAATGTATTATTAACATAACTTATTGAAGTTTAATATGCATGCTTCTTCTTACAAACAACATTTGATTTCATTTAAATTTTGTAGTAATCTAGTGTAAACTATAAAAGGAAATAGGAAGAGAGAAATAACATTTCAAGTGTATAGACCACATTAGCTTAGATACACTTAGGACTTAGGAGATTACTTACAGGACTTCAATGATAACAGTGAAATTTGTACATATTACATTATACAACTGAGGAACTATCCTGTGTAATTATTTGTTAATAATAATAATTATAATAATAATAATAATAGCAGGAACAACACAGGCTTATGAATATGCTTAGTGTATGCTCTTTTTTTGACAAAACTGAGGCTGGGTATGCTTATAAACATCATATGCTTATATAAAAAAAAAACATGTATATATATACTTCATCATTGTTTTTCACTTTTGGCAATGAATTGTTCTATCACGTGTAGTTGTGAAAAGTTTTTAGATATTATATTAATCGTAATTTTTTTTCCTTTATTTAGAACTTTATTTTTTTTTCATGAGGAATATAATCAACATCTTCGAAGATGTTTCAAGAAAAATATAACCACAAGAAAAATTTGTATATAAAAAAAGTCATATATATACCGAAGTCAAGACTTATCTATTACTTTTAAGGCATGTATTCAAATTTTTCAAATCAATCAAACTTCTACAAGAGTTTCTACAAGACATTCACTAGAATTTATGTTTGAAAACATAAAAATTAAAGCAGAAGGCAAGTCATAAGGAAAGTATATAAGACTTTCAATGAATTTACTTACTCTGAAGTTTTGACCAGGATTATTCAAAGGTATTGATGTGAAGTTCCAAGCTTTTGATGGGTTTTGACCGTCATTGATAAGCACATCAATAGTTTGTCCGTCAGCCCTTATTATTCGTAATGCTATAAAAGGATTTATCAAGAATATATACTCAGCAATTGGTCACATTCATAAATCAAGCAAGTTGAAACTGACTGTAGCAGTTAATGCAAAAAAATCCCTTCTTAAAACTTTCCAAAGAGGGAGAACATTCATTGTTTTCTTAATTGATTGACTTATACAATTGAAACAAACAAAACAATATAATGCAGAGATAATATATAATCCCCTCTGACCCCTTATAATTCATTCACATTACAAATATATGAATAATTAAAATTACTTACTAAGATCTCCTAAAGAGCTTCCATGATCGTAAAAGTAGAGAGTAAGTCTCAAGTTTTGCAGATTTGAATTATATGTTATTGTGGGGGATGTAATTACACCAGTTCTTGCGTCAGCAGGTCGGAAGCTAGCTTCAAAGTGAATATACCAGTCACCCTCTAGAAAATCAAAATATAGTTTATGATGAAAAAAGAATAAAAATGCAACAGTTTGATAATAATAACAAACACAATGATTTCAATTTTGTTTTTGTTTTTCATTTCGATAATTTCCAGTCATCATCTTCTGATCAAAAGGTGAACTTCAACCTACATGTTATATTATGCTAAGACATGCATTCTTTGTCCACACGTGTCATAAGAATAATATTGGACAGAACTTTTTTTCCCATTTAAACATTTGAGGTGCTACATTCAGATAGACATGTCACAAGTTATAAAGAAACTAAAGTATATATATAATGTTGCAATTTATAATTTGTACTTCACAAATAAAAATTTATTAGAAAAGAACACAAAAGTTGTATTATTTTTTCTTCTTAAATGGAAAGCTAATTGATTGATTGATTGAATATAATCCCACCCAACAAATTTGTTGCCCACTGCAATAGCTCCCTAAACGATGCTTCTTATCTGAAGAGGGTGTATAGGTCACTTGGTAAGGGTGTATAGCTCACTTGGTAAGACAGTTGGCTTGTAATACAAGGGTGATAGTTGGTAGTTGTTCAAACCCTGGCACTGTAGAATGCTAATGTGATATGGAAAAATAACATATTAGTCAGGTAGCTACTTGCAAAAAAAATTGGAAATGAGAGGGACAATGTAAAACTACTTTCAACTGTTAGATATCATCCGTTAGAACTAGAAAATCATTGCCGGAATATATCTGAAATTATTTACTGGGCGTGTCCAGTACGATTTTTATTTTGATGACGTCACACAATAAAACCAAAATTATTTTTGAAATTTTTCAAGTATTATTATTACTTTAGCCTTAGTCTGCGATTCAAGGCTATTTTCCACTAAGCGGAATCCCGAGGTTATACCATTGCGCATGCGTTCTGATTGGTTTATAGGCGTACGCAGAGTGTATTTCCACTAAGCGGAAATGTCCGCGCGGACAAAACGAAAGATCAGAACTGAAGAGTAACTAATTTGTTTATGTACAGTAGTGAAATGTCTTTCATACAAAAAAAACATATACATTGGATTATTTCTTCAAAATTGTTGCCCCGCAAGGGGCTCTGTAGCTTCACGACCTAGGCAAAGTGTTGGCAAATTTTCTCCTTTTTTTTAAGACAATCCCTTTTCGGAAAGTGAGTTTCCATTTCGGATAATTTGTTTATTCAAAGTAGATAATGACAGACCAGCACTCCATGCTAAACATAATACATAAAAGGGTATTTTTATTATAATTTCATCAAATTGTTATTCTTTTATAACCTTTTATAGTCAATTTGCCTAATTATTCCGCACTTTTTGAAAATTTACGAATTTTTTGTAACCGTTCGGGATACCCTGCAGAGTACCGTTGTGAAAACTTCCGTCATTTCTCTGTCTACCATTTTGCACTTAAATTAGCAGCAAACGATTATTCAAAGTGACAAAATAGCTGTTTTTCGATGCGGGATGATTCGATCCAAAAAGACTCTAATTATTCCGCATTTTTTCCTAATCATCCCGCACCATCTTTTAGCGCGAAAGAAAGACAACCAATAATCTTGCTATTTACGTTTTTGGTTACATTCGATTCGAAGATATTCGAACACATTGTTGTGTCTATAAAACGATGCAATAAGAATTACTGTTTAACCTTTTTCGACCAATCAAAATGCTCCAGGGCAGATCTACAAGATTAATGCAGGATATTTAGGCCATGCGCCGTTTAAAAAGGTTTCCACCGGGTTAACACATCAAACAGAGGTTTAAAAATGCTTGCTTTGCCTAGCTATTCCTAGTTCTGTTTTGTGTGACCAATTTAGTAAAAGTGCGGGATGATTAGGAAAGTCACCTAATTTTACCGCACCTAATCATCCTGCACCCATTTTGAGCAATCCGCCCGCTCAAAAACCTTTAAAGTGTGTATTTTTTGAAAGGTTATTTAACTGTATAGCCTTTAGCGAAGTTAATTTCCCGGAATTGAAGCCCCACAGTGCATCACTTCAAAAGTTGTAAACTCGCTCCGAAAAACAACGTAACAGCCATTATGAAGCATAAACTTTGAAGAGCTGTTGTTAGCTGGGGGACGAAGGCAGAAGTAAAATTTGAAAGGGAGAAGGCAGGGGTATGTTTGAAATGCATGAATTAAACATCACTTATCCTTAAAGAAACCTAGTTTCGTGGATATTAGTATTTTTAAAAGTGCGGGATGAATGGGCATGCGGAATAATTAGGCAAATTGACTATACTACTTTTGGAAGTTATTTTGGACGTTTTATATTTCCATTTCAATCTTTAAAAGTTTTATTAACTAGTCCTTAAAATATTTACGTGCGACACGTGAACCGATTTCGTTATGTTTTGTAGAAGTTGTGGAGAACTTCGTGTAAAAGAAACTTTAAAGAAGAATTTTAAGAATATTTTCATGTTTATACCTAATGTTAATCGTTAGAAGACTTCTTAGAGAGAAAATGATTGTGTTTTAGGGAAATGTGCTCGAGAAAGAAGAAAATGAAGGTTTCATAACAAGTTAAACTATCCTATGTTGAAAAAACTTACAGCATCCATCAAGAATATCAAAATTACTGGGGAAATATGTAATCAATACATGTACAAAATTTTCTCATTAATGCATGAAACGTGCTCATCTCAATCAAAAGAAAGTTTTATAGAACTGACACAAAACTTTATAAAGAGAATGTTTTTTTGTTGTTTTTTGCACATATTGACAAACGCTTTAAGAATATGTGCATAATGCTTGGTGTGATAGAACATTGGTATCTGTATCAACTGTCTTCAAAAGAGCACTGACATTTGAAGATATCGAAAAAATGTAGATAACTAGAACTGCCAAAGAAGGACAAATTTCTAAAATTTGGAAATGAATTGAATGTAGAGTGTGTCAACTACATACTGAAAGAAGTATAAACATAATGTGCAATGCAATGCAAAGTTTTTTTCTGGCTACGAAATGTGGATAAGCTATAGTAAATTGAAAAATGGTTGCGATAAAGAGTGCGTTTACATGAGAGCCGTACTGAACTCAAACCGGTTTTGAATTTCAAGCCTCCAGTTACGAGTTTCAATACGGGTTCTTATTTCAGTACTGTTCCTGGTCACACCTTCAGTGATGTTTACATGATAACAGCTGACTGAAATTTTACCCGTGATGATTTCAAACCTATTTCTCAAATAATAGGTTTGAAATTTCGATACGGCTTGGAAAGGTGTGAAAGTTTTCACATTTCATTGTTTTATCATAAAAGGTGTTAACAAGCATGCGCAATTTAATTAAATTTTGCTGACACATAATGAAATAAAAATGTAGAATGTGCTAAATTTATTCCATCGTGTATAGAAAATTTTTCTACCCGTATTGAAATCTCAAACCGTTCAGTATGGCTCTCATGTAAAAACACACTTGTAGAGAGAGCTAGAACTAGTAAATCTGTTGTTTCGATTTTTAGTTAATTAAAAGTTTCATCTTTTTGTTCATTATGAACAAAAAGATGAAACTTTTAATTAACTTAGAGTGCATTTACATGAAAGCCTTAGTATATTGATAAGCTTCAACTGGTGAATTCTCAATTTGCTTCCAATTTGTGCCAATTTTTTAATGAGTACTCAAAGAAGAAGTGGAAAGTGTATTTTTCGAATTTTTCAGTCACTTTTTCTAATTTAGCCATAAATAAGCATATACCTTCAATTTTTAGACCTGTTTGAGCTAATCATTTGGTTGTAATAGACCTGAATAGTGTTGAGGCATACAATTGTGGAAGTTGTCAATCTATATATATAACTTTTTTCAAGTGATTTTGGTTCACTTCTACCAAATATTATATTTTAAATTTATATTTTGCAAATTGTTGGACCTATTCTGTATAAGCATTTCAAACAAGAAAAGAATGGATAAATTCAATGGATAAGCTTGAGCAGTTAGGCACAACTTCTAATTAAGCTATGAAGCTTAATTTGGAGTTTCGCCTAATTTGGCTATCAATGCAAGTCTAATTAAGCTGTTTGTAGCTTAATTAAGCGTATATATTCGCTTTTTCGATATTTTTACACTTTAAACGACCAATTCGCATCATGATAAATTCATGTTATGATGGATAGTTTCATTTTGGATCATCTGACCACGTTTGTAGAAAAATCTCACGGGGAAAAACGAGAATTTTCTTGAAAATGTTAAGCAGCTAACTAAGCGTATTTTTATGTACTTTGACTATTGCGATGAACGCAACCCAATATGTACTGCTACTAATTAGCAGTTTTCTTTATTCGCCTAATTTGGCGAATCAACTACTAATTTGGAGACACACCGTTTAATTTGGCGGTGAATATGTCTATGCTGTTTTTTGACTTTCGGCTACGTAGAATTTTTCAATTTTTTTTGTCAAAACATTCTTAACCATTATGTAAACACTTCACAATCGAAAAGAGCGTGCGACCAGAAATTTTTCTATGTGTTTCTCATCTTTTAATTTTTTTATGGCTATTTTTTTAATTTCTTTATGGCTTAATTAGACTGCTGACTTCTCCTAACTAAGCGTCATCCTCTAAATTAAGCTTCATAGCTTAATTAGAAGTTGTGCCTAACTGTTGAGGCGGGGCATTTTAGCTTTAGCAACTAACTAGTTTACTGGAAACAAGAGCCATTAGCAGTAGCTTTGACATTTCTCACAACACATAACAATTAAAATATTAAACAATAGCATATTTATTTATACCTGCTCTGTTGCTGGATTAGATATTAGATTAGATATCTCAGGATTGGAAGCCAAAGAAACGAGGGAAACGAAGTTATAGTTCTCCCATGTTCTTCTTCCACGTCTATCTATGCCATGTTTACTTATACAAATCCGCATTTCTCAGCAAAATTCCGAAGATATTATTGATCAGCATTCCAAACCGCTCAAATGAAGTTGGAAGAACTTCAACTTCAAATGCGCACTGCACATTGCTGGATGTCCGCCTGAAAATCATAATATCTCAGAAGAGCGCATGCGCAAATGCTGTCCGCGCGACATCGCGCGATTAATTCCCCTTAGTGGAAAATGGCCTTCAGAGTCTGCGAATCCCCACTAAAAACTCAACATAAATTGCAGCCTTTAATATTACATACATTTAAAATACGTTTGCTTTGATATTTTATCACTTAATTGATGAAGGAATGAATATTAATCGAGTAGGTCTAAACATTGTTATCGTTTATGCCTGTTTCCCACCAGTAAGATATCTGAAAAAATAACGTTTATATAACTTTTTAGGGCTTTAAGTAAAATTTTGAAAGCATTTTTTAACATAATACAGGTGATAGGCAACAAGAATGTAATGTGAATTGGAACCGATTAGAACCTGAACCAATTCCAGTTCTGAAAAAACAGCCTTTTTTCACTCAATTGCAGAAAGGGTAATATTTTTTTTTTGCGGAGTGCAGTTATGCGGAACATCATGCTGGCCGTCATGGTTTTTAGTAAGTTGCATGAAGCATGGGCCATTGCATGTTTATGAATAAGAAAATAACCAAACTGTGAAGGATTCCCTTTTCTTTCAGATGCATTTGATTGTTTGTTAGAATTCTGAAAGATCCCTTCTCTGTATCTTTATAATGAAATATGTACCGCACAATATGTTCATGTTCAGTTATTGTGGAAAACCTTATATCGCCTGATTTCAAGTAAGGGACTCACGAATAGTGTCATTTAGAGTAAAGAGATCATGAAATTTTAATAGCTCTTCATTTGAAATACCGACAAATTTTGAACAAGGCGTCATCATCTGAAACGAACAAACTTCTAGAGCGCCTTCATTTGAAAAACAAGTGTTCATCTAAAACGACTCGACGACTTGAATGTCGACTTATTGTGAATCGCATTAACTTCTAAAACGATTCAACGACTTGACAAACAAGATTTTGGCGCCGAATTAACTTCATAGGTGGCGGTCAGAACAAAGTGGTTGCGTTATTTGGAATTTTGGAGTTAAGTAGACGTTTTTCCCCGGTAATCCTCCGAATTCGTTATATGGACTTCCAACTGCAAAACTAATAATACCTCCTACCCTTTACGATACTATTGTAAGTTGAACATTTATATATAGATGAGAATATTGTTAGCTGGTGCTTTTGAAAGTTTCTTAAATTCAGATCAAAGCTTCTAAACGTTCTTAGAGCTCACTTTATTATTGGCTGAAATTAAAATTTACTTTTATGCTCAGAGCACAAATACAAGCTGTGTGTGCTAGGAATGAAAGAAAAAGCTCTACATTCATACATATTTCTTCTCCATTCCTTTTACTAGAGGGTATCTTTATGTCTTAATACTGAAAAGTATTGAGTTACCAAAAATCCATTCATGGAATTTTTGAAACACACAAAAAGATGATTGTAGCTTATATGAAATTTCCAAAATTAAGATATTCTTCAAAATGCACATCGTTCCCTTAACAGAAATCCGTACAACCGAACTTGAAAATGTTTAATGCTGATTCTCACATGAACTGCACAAAATAGAGGCGGAAAAAAAGAAAAAGGTATTCTGACCTGGCCATGGCAATGTTTTCAAAAACGGGAAAAAACGATAGGTCACCTAATGTTCAAGTTGTTTTTGTTTTTGTTTTTTGTTTTTTATACAATAATATACGTCTAATACATTACATGAAAATGAAAATACAAAATACAAAATACAAAATTCATGTGTATTTGAAAAATACACAAAATACACAAAATGTGTATTTGACACACCGCTTCAGTATTCAGTGCGTCGTTTGATAGAGAGTTGGTAAATGTCGAACCATGCTTTTCTTGTTCCCCTTATACAAAGAATGACTGCATTTATGAGGGCAAAGGACACTTTCCGTCGCATCCAGCTGTCAAGAATACTAATAGGCTGCTTTCTTTTTTCTGCTAATAATTTGATTAACCTTTTGAAGAAAAGAAAACGTGACATCGCGACCCATACCACCAAGAGCGCTGAAAACAAGTGGCGTAAAAGAGCCATTCTCCACACTCAGAATTCTTTCGTTATATGATTTCCTTTTCTCTTTTTCATTTACTTCGTACATTTTTTCTGTTTCCTTGTCAACGTAACACCAGCTGTTGGGTTAAAAACCCTCACGTCAAAAAATGCTTTTTGGCCAGTTGTCCAGAAACCATGTGCTGAGATGTCCAGTCTCGCGTCATTCGTTCTGTTTGCTGTTCTTTCGTTCAATGTTACACCAGAGAGTGGACGCAACTGTAGCTCGATTTTCACGTCCGGACAAACTTCTGTTAGTAAGTGTGTAGTCGTGTCTTTTAAAGAATTGTGTTGCTGCGTGGGGGGGGGGGGGGGGGGGGGGGGGGGGGGGGGGGTGAAAATTGTTGAAATCAGTTCAACTACTGTGTGAGCGAATGAAACAGCTGTTCGCTCAGTCGCGCGACCGTCGCAGCGATTGAACTGGAAACCGGGCCTTAGCATCCATCACAGAAAGTTGAAAGATGATGATGAAAAATAAAAACTTTTGAAATGTGTAGCCGCCAGATTATTAATGTTATTGACAAATGTTTAGTTGAAAAAGAGGCTAACCTTGAGCGTCTGTAGGGCCAGTAAGACCATTTTGACCGCTGGGTGTAGAAGCTTGTGCTCTCAAAAAATCTGGTGTTACAGTGTCACTGAAAGTTTGTGTGTATTGTCCAATTGTCATTCCACAATTTGCGTCTGTTTCGAAGCCGCAATTCCATATTGAAACTGAAAAAGAAAATTCATATGTAAATGAATATTAAGCAGTAAGTGGAAATTCGTTGAAATGTCTCTGCGAAGGAGTGCATTTCTATAAAAATATGCAAACCATTCAATAAAACTGCTCTTCATCGCAGTGAGTTTTTTAAAGATATTGCCCACTGGGGAAAAGTTGAACTCATTTTGAGTGGTATGTCAATTTTCGAAGTAGCCAAATTCATAAAAGTCTTGCTTTGTTTACACGAAACTGTTTTGCTGCAAGGATTAACATACAACTTGGTATGGTAGAGTTGTTCATAAAGCCTGGTTCAGACCTGGCGACTGCGGCGATTAAAATTCAGTGTATTCGCCATAATCGTCGTAATCATCTAAATGTTAACACTTTTGCAATAGTAAGAGACAAGAAACAAAATTCTTTATATCGCACGTTCATGTATTTCATATAGCAAAGCTTTCGGCTGTCACCAGCCATTGTGCGAGTACATACGGATATGAATAAAAATTCACATAAAAAGTCTAAATTGTCGTAAACGCCTGGCTGATTGATTACTAATTACTAACGAAAACTTGAGAGTATTTGCACCAGGCGATTGGCGATTGTCACGGTTATTTATTTATTTATTTTTTTCTGAACCAGGCTTTATGAACAACTTTGTCATGCAAAGCCATTAGAAACATTACATCAATCTTCAACCAAAATAAGAGAGCAACCTAACGTTTCTTTTCAAACATTCAATGACATAAGACATTTTCCTTAGTTTTTGAAAAGCCACTTCGTCATTTTCCACCAAAAAAAAATGAAAAAAGTTGAAGGATCTTGATGAAAAGGACACAGTCAAAACGTTGATAAAAGGACTGGTGACTAAGGTGGTAACCATACCAAAATATTCGAAATCTTATTTGTTATTTGAAAGTCCAACTTGAATCATGAATTACAACATCTAATTTGATGTTGCGGGGCGGCGGGGTGTATCACAGTGACGTAACTGGCGGGGTGCGTTGGATGCAATCGCACCGCCCTCGGATTTAGCTTGCCCTTTTTTCTTACCGAGCAAAATATCATACGATATTCTTTTTACTAAATTTATATCAGTGATTAATTATTTGTCAACAAAATTGCATAAAATCACTTGTGCATTTATTGACATGACATGAAGTATTGCTTTACGATTGCTTGTTCTAAGCCCAAGTATGTGAAAAACGCCCCTGTCCTAAGTTTAACTCAGCTACGCCACTGTATCTATTCACAACCCTGTAATATCAATACTTGTCTCATGCATGTTAAAGAACATTCCAATTACAAGTAGAAAGTTTACTGGTTCATTTTTCCCAGTGGGGAAATTTGTTGAAAAATCACTACGAAGGAGTGCATTTCTATAGTAATATACACACTATTTCAATAGTAATGTTCTTCATGGTAATGACTTGAATGCTCACCTTGATTTTGCGCCACAACAACACTGACAAGGAACAGCAAGGCAACTGAACGATACATGCTGATGTTTAACTATATCTAAAAGTAACATCAAAGGGTAAGAAATCATATACAAAGGTTTTCCTTAAATCTCATCAGTCAATGACACAAAAAAAATATTTTCATGTAAACAATAATGCCAAATTTTAAGTCACTTGGTAAAATAGGTAAAAGATATAAAAAACAAACTTAAGTAACAAACTACTAAATATGTTTGTTTTTATCTCTTTTACCTTTTTTACCAAATTCTTTTCAGTAATAAGTATAATTACGTCAAACAAAAAGTTCCATTCAAGAAACTGTGGTCATACCTTCGATACTAATTCTTGTATTGCAAAGATTTAAAGAACATCACAATAACAGAAAACAACATAATAGAATCTTTGGTGTATTATAAGTTGAATTAATTATGAAAAAAAATAATTAAAAGCGATAACTCTTTCTCCTTTGTCTTCTGTATTTTTCTAACTTGATTAGTTCATTTGATCAGCATTCTTAAGCCTTGAGACATAGATTATTTATCAAGTATGACTCATGCCGGCAGAAAGATTGCTGGCATGGTTAAGAAACGTCAATACATGGTCAAACGAAGTTTTAGCTGGTAATAAATTGAACACCTGTACCGAAATATTAGTCAGAGAAAATGATTGAATTGTTTTTGCATATTTATTGATTTATTGTTTGATGCCCTAAAATGAGGTTTTGTTAATAACTACTTCAGAATATTTTTGTAGTTGAGTTTCTCTTTTCTTATGGTTTCTTTGTTACCATTTGTCATTGGGTAACCTTTCCGCGAAAGTTGAACAAACGCATGAAATTTTGTTCACTGCCGATGTATTTGAAATTCGTTTTAACGTGTGTTGATAAAACATCGAATCAAACCTGCCAGCGTCGTATAAATGAGACAAGATTGTATTACATCATATCTACGAACGTTTTGACTAAGTTTCAGTTACAAAGGGATTCTATTCTCTTATCACTGATTTGTTAATCTTTTTAGCGTTTTTCCATTCCTAATTGATGATTCGATAGACAGACAGTAACTTTTTAAACAAGAAAATTAGCTACTAGAAAATACACACTTTGTCTGTTTCATTATTTTGTTTCAACATTTTGAAGACTGAGGCATCTGAAGCGATCCTTGACAAATTCCATCTCGAAGGTCAGTTTAAACGCCGTCTTTTGGATAAGCTAATACATATCGCTTTAATCGCTTTTAATTATGCTACTGTGGAATGACAATAATTTTGGAGTATTACAAATAATAAAGATGTCTAATTAGAAAAATAATAAGTATACATGCAAAAGAGGCGACACTTGCTAATTAGATGTTTTAAAATTTGGAAAAAATCTACTCAATCTTTCATCTTCACTTTTACCTTAAACTATTCTTCCTTAGTTTAACCGTCGCGTCAATGCAGAGTTATAGTATCTTGGATTTATATTCTCCTACTAACGTTATCTCTTGACGAATTAGAAATGTTCACATGTAATTGCCACAGCACAGTTGAATAATTAAAAGAAAGAAATATCCAAAAAAACGAAGCAATATTTGCTAACTAGGTCAAAACACGTTGTTTAAACAGAATTTTGGTCCATCTTAAATCGCAGTGGGACGATTTTGCAGGTGCTGAGCAAAACTACAAGTAATAAAATATGTAAAATATTACATGTATCACATCAAAACGAGGTTGTGCTGAGTTAACTGATACTGAAATTCAGGAAAGCACATTTCCGAAATGTATTGTCGAGAAATTCGGTTTCGCGTGATTATCAAGCGCGATTAGCATCTTCTACCTCGTTAGAAAATGAATCATTCTTTATATTTCCATTGTTATATTTTTCATGTTCTTTCATTTTGACATTGTTGGCGCGTCAATGGAAATAAGAAATTGTGGATTAGCAGCGACAATTAACATTCATTATCTTGACATCTTAATAACTTCACAAAACATTAAAGCGCTGTAGAATTTTAGATTTCTCCTTCATTATAAAATATTAATAGCTAATTAGGCTGATAACAATAGATTGGTAATCATATTGTTCTTGCACAGTTGTGACGCTCAATAAGGGGATTTAAGCATATTTGCAGCATAGCTCATGGATTTTATTTCAAGAAAAAACTTTCAGTTTTATGTAATGGTTCGATCTTTTGCACCCTTTGAAATAATTAAAGATCTTATCCAGTTGTGGATCTGCGCAGATTGGAATTTTTCGGGAGATGATAACTAACTCATTGTGCACCTGTGTCTCATCTTTACAAAGTAGTAGCATTTTGCTTTGCTTGTTTTTTACCTTTGTGCATGATTCATACTATTGTAGAAAATCCTAGAAAAAGGGGATTCTTGTTTGTCCCTTTGTTCATGGAGTGGGCAATTTTATAAATGAGTAAGTTGACTGACTCGAACTGAACAAGTAGTGAATTGCTACATGTTGTTTTTTTATATATATATAAGGAAACAAAAAACGTGAAAACGAGAATTCAAGTTTCTTATGTTTTTGACAGTATTTCAGTAGTCTAGTTTTTCTAGATATTCGAACAAATGAAAATAATTTTTTAAGACCTTAAGTGAAACATTTGTATATCACTTCTTTTTCTGCCTTTGGTCCCACCTGGTTATATTTTTTGAGATATGTTCTTGATTTGTTTGTTAGTCGAGACTAATTCAAGTGTTGTCATTTCTTTATGTTTTGATCAAAATTCAGTCCTGTTTCCTATCAAAAAAATGTGTATGAACTTTTTCTTTACTATTAATCTTTAACTTATTATGATAAGCCATTTCATAAGATCAAGCATTGCGAGTGGGAATTCTCAGAATATCCAAAAGTGGATAAAACCAGATAATCATGGTAGGTATGAGAATTTTCTGGTGTCAACTATACTGTGTTACGCGACTTACAAACTCTTAAAAAGATATTTTTCAATTTTGATTTAAAGGATAGCCGAATATATATGTAAAAAAATGAGCGAAGAAATGAAATTGTACTTACATGTGCCACTCTACCAAAAGCTAATCAAATCTTGTTGTGCTCGCTCCCAACAGAAACTACAAAGTCAACAAGCTGACATTCCTTTGTAAGAAAACCTTTTTATTATTAAGCCGAAGTTCAATTTCATATAATGCGTTGTCAAGGGAACTGATCAGAAACAATGGACTAAAAAATGCAGCTTTTATTTTTTTTATTTTCTTCTATTGAAAATAAACAAAACAGATCTGACATAACTTTGTGTAAGCATTATCAGTTATGATATGAGTCACAACAACTATGACTGCACCATAAGTTGAGTTATGATTTAGTCACTGTTCCGGAATTTCTTTGTGTCGTTTCATTGGTTACTTTATGGTCCATTAATGCCGGATAGTAAAATAAAGATTTTCACATTTCAATTTTGCACATAAAAATGTCATTTATACTCAAAATAATAGAGGAATGCAAACTTTTAATGAATTCTATTTGTTTGTTTGTTTGTTTATCATGTACAAACTGCACGAACAATGATGTTCAAGGCCCCTCTTTGACCCTTGTAAACAAACAACTATTGTAGATGTTCTTACTTGGTTAGCACTAAAGTATTCTTGGTCTGAAATAAGCCCATTATGTTTCATCACATTTTTCGAAGGGGTTGTGAGACCACGAACCTTTTTATCATAATAAAAGATATATCATATCACCTGGTTATGAAATAATTTGCTAAAAATATCATTTGATATTTTTCATGTTTTCTCGCCCTTATCACTCTTCTATGTCTGTATAATACTGCAAGCGCATTTTGTCCATCAGACACGATAACTGTTTGTTGTAACATATTTTGACTATCATCCTTGTAGAAATCATGTTTTCTTCTATGTCTATGTGATACTGCAAGCGCAGTATTACATTTGCAACAGGATTGATTTTAGCACGGTTGTACCTTTCGACTGGTCGTGTATCATCTAACTAGATATGCATATTACGAATGAATGCTACAAGCAAGCAAACTAAAAGCGTAGCTAAAGGTCACCTAAAATTTATGAAACAGACTTTAGTCTTTCTTAATAAGCTATCATTAGATTACATATAATGTAATCGACACTGTAATATCTCAATGTTGAACTCCTCCGCTTTTCTTGAATGACCTGCCTACACTTATGCATAGTGAACGAATATCCTTGTCAACCTCGAACACAGGATTTCTTGCTGCCGTCGCTATATCGAATAGGCAAGAAACCCTGGGTTCGAGGTTGTCCTCATGTTACTCATGTAGAAGTGGACTGCCAGAAGTCTTTATGCTTCCCCCTGGCATTAGCTATATGTCATTTTATGGGTCTGTTGCAAAAATACTTATTTTATGTCGGACGGATAAATCGATATTTAGGGCTTTATAAAAAACAGCATGTTTTTGATACAATATCAAGCAAACATTTTTCGAAAGTATACTACAATAGATCTAACAAAATTCAAAAACATGATTTCTACAAGGATGATACTCAAAATATATTACAACAGTTATCGTGTCTGATGGACAAAATGCTTATATGTTTGTAACAGACCCTTATCTTCAACATCGTTTTTATGTGGTATATGATATTGAGTTCAATGCGCAAACATAAATGCACAAAAGGACAACTTGGAACTCATTTTCTTCATTTAACTTCCAATAAACTCAAAGTTATTTAGTGAGTACGTACCTGAAAGTTTTAAGCGTTTGAACATCCATCCATCCAACTATGTACTTAACGTACATTCGTGCAAATATTGATCCGTCAAATCTTCGTCGAGAAAACTTGAAGTGTCAAGCTTACTATTCGCCTTACATGCGCCATTTTTTCTTTTCAACATTACAAGATAATCAAGAAACTATTTGATAGAAACATGGTTGCTACGGGAGACAAGTACAAGTATATGACGCGCAATAGACCTCTGGTTGATATTGCAATAAACATGTTAGGACCTTGATCTTCGGTCACGTTTCACAAAGTAGATCAAAAAACATCCCAGTGGGCGAACGCGCTCACTTCGAAGAATGTTTTCTTATAGAAATATACACACTATTCCAATAAAAATGCTCTTCATCGCAGTGACTTATTGACGATTTTGCCAACTAAGACTGTTCTAATGATTGTTTTAACTGTGTTCATCGAAACTTCATGGTGAAAACATTGTAAAATTTTCTTGGGTCAGTGAGCACAAAATTACGTCAATTACTCGTTTATTCAAATATTTTTGTAAGGCTTTTCTGTGGAAGGTTTGATGAACTCGAATTGTCACCTGAACCTGCTCCTTACAACTTCAAATTATTTCAAAGACAGTCGTTTTCCCGAACTCTTTTTCAAACATCGATATTTTGCCAAACTATCTTTTCGGGCCTCGTTTTTTTTTTGATGCGATAAATAATCCATACTGATTTGCAGTCAAGCAAAACTTTAATTACGTAATTAGCGTGTAAAAAAACCACACATCAAAACGAGGTGGGATTCGATAATGGGGTTTGAGAAAATATCCACAATTGTACGTAACTTTGGGCAAGTTCCAAATGAACATATTAACGCTTTACGAATTAAATATTTTTCAAACCCTAACATTTATGTATAAGTGTAAAATGGAAATCGCTCCACCTGTCTTCTATGACCTCTATACACCAAAAGCCAAGAACAAATACACAACTCGAATGAACAAAATGCTAGTCAGTTGCTTAGCAGTTAGAGCAATCACTCGGCAAGCGAGAGGTCGTGGGTTCAAGTCCCACTCGATCCGATAACTTTGCACTGCAATTGGAAATGTACATTGTGTACGGTTATCATAAATTAATATATAAACTGCAGACATTCAAACATTGGTTTCAGTTACATTCATTTATTTCCAGTCATTTTTAAAGATGACTGTGAAGGAGAGCGAATGAAACACAAAACCCTTCTTCTAGGTTGTTCTTCCTTGAATAATCTTACACTCAGTGCTTCTGTATGATAAACGAACTAGTTTTTTGCCATGCTATATATCGATGTAACGGTGATGCAGCTTGTACCATTTCTTTTTCAAGAACAATACTTTCACAATAAGAATGGCATTTTTTAAAATAAAGTACTTCACCAGCTTTCACCTCAAGAAGCAACTTGGGCAATTTACGTTTTGTTTTATTGCATGGATTATTAAGTGAAGTTTAACTCCACTCCACAATCGGCAAAATCTTCAAAAAGTCTCTGCGGTGAAGAGCATTTTTATTGAAATAGTGTGTATATTTCCATAGAAATGTACTCCTACGCAGTGATTTTTCAACAAACTTGCCCACTGGGTCTTTCTTGAATCATAACTATAACAGAATTGTTGATTTTCCATTTTTTAAAATGTATGAATACTTTTTACAGGCATCGTTTTCATTAGTGCGAATTTCTACATTGTGGTGGTGTTATCATATGCAACCTCTTTTTCGTTCCAATCATTGTTCATCAGATTTCAACTTAATAATAGTCTATAGTATTTCTAATTCCCCGTTACAATAGTTAGAGGCAATTTGAATATGAAAAACGAGATTAAAAAAGCTCGGTCACGATGCAGCGTATATACGAAATGCTATTCAAAATGTTTATGATCATGGGCTATTTTATACCCTCTATTGCAACCAAATATTTTTTAAAACGTACCTTTCAATGGACCTCTGCTTGCCATATTATCTCCATTTTACTGTAAAAAGGATGTATTTTTGCTATAGCAGTTGCAGGGTCATCGAAAAAGCTTATCAAACAGAAGATGTTTTATATTGCTGTATCCAAGCCAAACCTATTTTGACAATGTTTTTTAAAATCCAGATGGTATTTTCTGGTTGTCAGAGAGATGCTTCAATCCAATGGTAACAATAGTAAAGCAACTCAAATGATATTAAAGTTATAGGTAACATACTAAAGGCGAATAATCAGCTTCATTAATTGCTTGAATTGGCAAAAGCAAGGAGTGTCGAAGGTTTAGCCAGCTCTGTCTTTTCACCTTCAAGCTTTAACCTGTCGGTAGAATTTTTTTTTTTTATGATTTATATTTTATGTTGTTTTGTTTTATATTTTTAATTTGTTTGTTTATTATTTATTTAAACATTATTATTGATGTTGTTGTTGTTGTTGTTGTTGTTTTTACTCTCAACACCAACACAAATAACAATCAGCATGTGTGGTATTTGTATAAAATTTTGAATGGTCATCTTCTCTAGACTAATTATGAAGCCGTCTTACATTGGTTTTATTTTGAGCTGTGTGACCTTGGTTCATGGTCAAGTAACCCGTAAGAAATTATCTGTTATCGATAATCAACTATAATCTAAACGAAGGTAGAAATTTTATTCATTTTTTCCTTTTCCACCACTTAGACGGAGGCTTATCTGCATGGACAGACGCTACGTCATGTGATCGAACATGTGGAGGAGGGGTTAAAGTTCAAACCCGTACTTGCGATGACCCTGTACCATCCGGAGGAGGACTTCCATGTGACCCTGAACAGCCGTTGGAAAGAGTTGTAAATTGTAATTTACAAGATTGTCCCGCAGGTGAGTAATAGTGGAAAAAGTCACTGCGACGGAGTGCGTTTTTAAAGCAAAGTACATAAATGTTACACACTATTTTAGCCTCTTGGACGCTTCCGTCACCTTGACACAAATGAGGCATAACGAAAAATTTGATTATAATAATAAATTCAAGCCCATCCAATATCTTGATTGAAACCATTTAGCCTATGTTATTCAAAGGAATATTACAAAGGTTTACATCATGGAGTTTGGGTGGTCGAGTGTACTTTTAATACATCTGCGTGTTTTGCTGATGTCAGCATCGAGTTGAATTTGCATCAGAGGTCTTGATACGCAACATAACCATGAAAGGAGTGCAGTGTGCAAATATGATTTTAACAAATGACTGAGAAGGGGTGCATTTCGGTAGAAATATACACATTATTTCAATAAAGATGCTCTTCATCGCAGTGACTTCTTGACGATTTTGTCCACTGGAGGAAAACAGCTTGTATTCTAATAAATGGTTTTCCCTGAAAAGTCTATTATTTTCGTTGGAAAAAATGAGCCACAATTGACCTCCATGTCCCAAGAAATAAAAACAAAGTATTCACCACTAAATTGAGATACCAATCCGTTAAATCCTCCATATCTTAGCATCATTCGAAAACTTCCCAGTGGGCAAAAGTTTCGAAAATCACTACAAAGAAGAGCATTTTCATAGAAAAAGTGTGCATATTTCTATAGAAATGCACTCCTTCATAGTGATTTTTCAACAAATCTGCCCAACAGTTTGTTTTTTTCATTTTCCTTATGTTTCATAGCTTGCGAGTACACGAAACCATGCACATGCGAAACCGTTCCCAAGTATACAACCGGATCGGAACCTGACTTATCACTGGGAGCATTCCCTCAAATCAGCACGAATGATTTGGATAATGCAAGATCCTTCTTGGCAGTATGGACTAATAAACACCATCAGGATTTCTGCAAAGGTTTTGAACAAATGCACTTCAGCTTTTATATGTTTTTTTTTGTTTGTTTGTTTTTATAATATTTAGACAAGTAAATGACACAAATCGGGAAATTCTGCCATCATTAACCTACTAACTCGTTCTTTTTAAAAATTTTAAATTGAATTTTGTATTCATTTAATCATATTATTAAAATGAATAGGTCATTGCTCGTTGGATTTGATTGTAATATAAAAACGAAAAAATCGGAATAAGCTGATAAGTAGCTCTTACTCAATTCATCTCTCATGCAAGCCATCTAAATAATAGACGGTTATGCTGAAAAGAGTTCTTTTGAGCATCGCCTTTGTTTAAGCATTTTCTCACAGCACTGTGGTGGATTATCGAACAACACCTTGTAAAGAGATTACAGAACAACGGAAACTGCAAATTATGAAATTAATTTTGATGAGCTCCTTGTATACGTAAAATATGTAATCTATTTGATTACTGGATTTGTTATCGTTATGGCACTTCGTTATGAAGTGCCACTATTTAGGCTTAAGTACTGGAAGGGAAAACAAAAAAGGGATATTTAATTTACGTCAATCTATATTCAGACTACATATGATAGTTGGGGAAATGTTATCAAAAGGCATAGCTTTAAAGCTTTGCGTGGGTAGAGCCTATAGCAAAAATAAGAACAAAAAAATCTCCTTCACTGGAATAAAAAACAGGTAAAAAATTTCAAGGTCAAACAGTTAACCACTTTGAAAAATCTTGGTTATAGATTTGTTCAATCTTCCCCAAGGTAATATTTCTATAATACTGTAGTATACCAAAAAGAGATTTGACGATATTCGTCCAACATATATTTAGATGCACAATGCAACGTCATGCAATTGGACGGAGCTATTACTAACATAACAGTTTATGTTGATAACATGGAAAGTCTTGACAGCCGCCATGCTGAAGTGAGAGCATCAATGAAAGATATTATCGATTGCAATGACAATCCTGATATTGAAGGTAATATTACGTGAGGGACTTAATAACAACAAAGTAAACAAATGAGTAGCTGGGATTTTTCAGTCTTTGGGCTTACATCCGTAATGGTTAGTCATTCTCCCAGAGATATAGAATTGCTCTAACTTGCCCGACGGCCAGTGTGCAGTCAGTAATGGGCTGATACGCTGCTTTTAAAGAGCACTGGAGTTGTATCGAGATACCGCTTGACTGGAATCGAACACAGTTGAAGCTTCCAAAACGAAATCGGAAAAATATTGCTCCGCATCGAAGATGACTCATGTTGGAATCATTTTGTTTGCAGAGCTCTAAATAATCCCGATTGCTCAATATTTTTTTTTTAATTGAAAATTGAAAATTCTAGTTGTTTAGAATTAGTTCAATACGATCATTATAGATTTGTGACTTGCTTTAATGATCTTTATGTGTGAATCTAATGGGTTTAAGAACAAGCGAATCAGAAATAATATTATAATTGATAGGTGCATCAAAGCAGCAAGTGGAACCTTTTTTCCTGTTTTCACAAAACAAACATTTTGAGATATTTTACTCACACTTTCAAGGGGCTGTCAAACATTTTTGGAATTCAGGAAGACATGAGATATTGAAAATCGTTTCTTTAAGACCAAGTTCCACCAATGGAAAGTTCGAGTCGGTGACACGAAGTTCGAGTTACTGAAAATTCGAGTGTTATAGCTTTTCACCTATTAATTTATAAAGTACGTTTGATGAAACGTAACGTGTTAACGTTATTTGATGCTGTGTTACGTTTGTGTTACGTTTTAATTTTTGTTAAACACTGTAACGCTTGATTCATACCAAGATTACTCTGATTAAACTACTTTTCTTATTAGCTTTTAAAAGTCTTAATATTCCTGTGGTTGCCATAGGTCATAATTGATATAATCAAATTATGAAGGTAACGATGTGAAAAAATGAAGGCAGTTCAGTAGTGTTGTAGAAACTGAAAATCTTCTTGTGGGTAATCATTTAGAACTAGAAAATGCTAGCCGTGCAAAGAAATATACTAAGTTCCTTGGTTTGTTTGCAAATTTAAAGTATGCTCATCATTATACTGTGAAAACATTTATAAAGGTATTTGAACAAATGAGGGCTGAACTTTCCTAACCCAGACACATTTGACAAAGTTTACACTGTGAAAATCTAATGATAAGGGTTTGTTTGAAAAACATATGAATAAAAAAAGTTTTAATTTACTTTACTTTAATTTACATAAAAAATTGAGTGGAGGTTTTCGTAAAATCTTAAGAATAATGCACTGTTATATGTGACGGTTTGAGGGAAAATCATAACAAGTGATAATTTCTGATAAATTTATCAGTAAATTACTGATTAGAAAACAATAGATTTAATCAGTAATTCGTTCGATTTATCAGTAATTCGTTCGATGAATCAGTAATTACTGATAAAATAATCGGTAAATACTGATAAATAATCAGTAATTTATCAGTATTACGGATTCATCGAACGAATTACTGATAAATCGAACGATCTACTGATAAATCGAACGAATTACTGATAAATCGAACGAATTACTGATTATTACTGATACATTTCTGATAAATTATTGATTAATTTATCAGTAATATCACTTGTTATGATTTTCCCCCAAACCGTCACATATGTAGAGATGAGGGTTGCACTATGTTGATGTCAGTAGAGATAGAGAACAATTGAGAAGTGATCTAGGCACGAACAGCTGTTTATTATTAACAAAGCGTTCAAAGAAAGTAAAAAAAAAATGATTGGCTCCCTCATGGAGATTGACAAGAAAACTGCTGACACTTTTTTCTCGACCTTATGATATTTCATTATCTTAAAATGCCCGACTAACTTTATTCACAGTCTGTTTTTCTGCAGACTGTGCCTTATTTAAGAAGGAATTTTCCAATCATTCTGGACTTGTCAACATTTTTTACCTTTTCTGGTTTGAATTATAAAAGGTGCTTGACGAAATTGAATTGATTATTTCGTAAATTAAAAAGGAATTCAAAACATGAATATCATTTTTTACACAACAGACATTTGTTATTTTCGTAATCATACTAAACAGCGTAACGAAATGTTTTGTAGCAGCAGCTCATTTACCACATGGACAGATATATCATCTATGCAGGGCATGTTTCCAAATGGCCAGATCATACGGCGTGTACAAAACCAAAATCCGAGGAAAACTTATACGATTTTTTTAGATTTTTTATTTAAACATTGGACATAAGGATGACGTCGTTTTGACAAACTATCTTGTCTCTTCTACCCTTTTTTGTCTTTCTCATTTGTGATCCAACTGTCATCTATACTCATGTAAAAAGAAGTTTGCGTTAGTCTGCTTGGTCGGTCGATGTGAAATTTCAGGCTTTTGGTAGAGTTGTTCATGGATACATCCCAACTCTACCAAGTTGCCTATTAATCTACAAAAAATATATAACTTATAGTTTCGTGTAAACAAAATTGATTTCTATGACGTTGGATAAAAATCAAGAAAGAGACATCAAAAAGAGGCTGTTTAGAAAGTTTGTTGGAAAATCACTGTGAAGGAGTGTATTTCTATAGAAATTTACACACTATTTCAATAGAAATGCTCTTCAGTGCGGTGACTCTTTAATGATTTTGCCCATTGGATGGACTTGAATATTGGTGCATTATTTGATCATTATTGTAGGGAATCTATGGCTAGTTTACGATCACTTGTGTGACATAGGAGTAGCCATCAATGAAATAAAAAGCGACTTGGGACAGAAAAAGAAAATGCTGGAATCAGAAAAACAAAGATGCCAGAACAATTGTAAGTGACTTTGACTCTTTTGGTTATTGTGCCCAGGTGTTGCATGAATTTTTTTAGATTTCATTCTCCTGATACTTATCCGCGGTCAGTTCCTTGTATACTTTTAAATGATAGACCACTTTATAAATTACATCATTGTACACATGATAAAATAGTCTATCATTTTTCGTTTCTAAGATTATGGCTTATTACATGCTTAACCTAAGAATTTCGTGAAATTTTTTTCCCTCAGATGTCGTTCCACTTTGTTGAAAACGCAAAGGTCATTTATATTCAGTTTGAAAACGAGACATATCTTGTTGTGACGTAAAGAAAAATAGTAATACATCAGGTTGAAGGCTACACACAGATTGTGTAAATCGAAATGAACTTCGTGCAAAATCCTTAAAAATCATAACGACGAAGTGCATTTGCATTGCAACTGTGCCCAGATTTGTATTGTTTTTTATATATCTTATCGGGGTAATTTCGTTGGGGAAAATTTTTCGTGGGGGAAAGTTTCGTCATTTTTCAAAATTTTGTTAATACTTTCTTATAAATTTCACTTTTTCAAAATTTTCGTAACGAAGCAAAAATTTCGTCACTTTTCCCCGACGAAATTATCCCCGATAAGGTAAGTCTACATCGCCACATTACTTTTTTAACAAATTTGTACTGAAATTGACCTTCGAGTTAAGCAGAAAGTGATCGCGGATATCTTCGCGCATTGATGTAGTGGTTGCTAGTTCAAATGAACCTGCACTATTTGAACTCCCCTCTTCTGTATATTTTATTATCTGTTACAGCTTGGTTTAACGGAATGGTTGAGACATTTTACAAAAGGTGGTAACAGATAGACGTTGTTTCCTACCCTACAGTTAACTTCATACACTTAGCTTTTATTAAGCGCACATTCAAGAAAACACCCCTACACGTATTCTCAAGATATCACAAAATGTTGTTGGCTCCACTGAAGAAGAATTGATCGTACCTGTGATATTAACATCTCTCTAATATATACTACAATCACCACAATACAATGAGAAAGGCATTATTAATTAATTAGGTATAATCATTATTTATGATTTTTCCATTGAATAATAAAAGGGTTTCAAGGACAAAACTGATATTCTCACAACTATTTACTAGTAATGGTTAAAGTAATCCTAACATTACTAATATTGCATTGTGGTAGTTGTACTATTGCATTGTGGTAGTTGTACTATTGCATTGTGGTAGCTGTACTATTGCATTGTGGTAGCAGTACTATTGCATTGTGGTAGTTGTACTATCGCATTGTGGTAGTCGTAGTTGTATTGTGGTAGTTATTTTCTGTATCAAGGTTCTAATAATATGAAGTTGAATTGATTTTATTACATGAATACAAAATGTAGTTTAGATATTGCCATTCCACTATAGAGTTTGGTCAGATTAAATTTAACGGGTTAGATGGAATTTCGAAACTTTTTGTAAAGTAACATGTACATCATACTTAACAAGAGGTCGCTTGGTATGAAGACTTCAGGACGAGTCAAAATGACTCAAAGTCATATACTCTCGACAACAAGAAAACATTATCAAAGTACACAATTGCCCATTTCCCAATTATGGTCAAACTTAATGAAATGACTGTCGAATTCGAAATCAGCCACATTTCACATGTGTAAATTTTGTGAAAATTGTTGAACTTTCGAAATTTGATCCTAATTCCGCCGGAAAAGCAAATTTGGCAACAATTTTACGTAAACATACTTGTTCATAACTTGGAGAAGTATAGGGAACTTGGGTATTTTAAAGACATTATTTCACCACTGGTGTCCTAATGTTCAAAGCAAAAGAAACTAGAATGTCACTGTTAATCTATATATTAATAGCCGATTCTCTGTCTGTCTGTCTGTTTGTCCGTCTGTCACGCAAAATGGTAGATTGAGTTGTAAGAGTGATTATTTTATTTTATTCTGTGCGATGTCAGTGTGAAACCATTGTATTGAGGCTCTAATTTTTTTTATTTTTTTTTTTTCCAATTTTTTTTTTCTCAATTCTAAATCCTATTACAATTCTAAATTCTATTACAAAGAATTTAAATAACTCCGGAGGCATTCCCGGCATTCTATAAACCACATCTCCTAGTTTCCTTTAGCTAGCTTTCAAAAATTTCAACATTGTCCAAATCATAGTCCATTTTCTCAACACTTCTCGAACCGCGTAAGCATATTATTGCTGAACGTAGCAACGAAAATTTAGTTCTCAACCAATGTAGGATGATACTGTATTCAATGTCTCGTTTCGTCGAAAATTTTTTTGGATCCTCTGGATAATGCTTCTCCACTCAGTTGCTGCAAGTGGGGCTCGGTGCATACGTCATTATGCACTTGAGAAAGAAGGTCGGCGAGAAGATCTCGAATCTCGTCATGACGTTGATAGATGAATCCTTCTTTTGCACACGACAAGGCATGGTCGACATCGAAGCGCTGACCACATGCACATTTTGATGGGAGGTACTTGGGTGTCCATCGATACCTCAAACACAGGGAGTCAAAAAATTCTCTTTTATTGAGACAGAAGCCTTCGCTTTCAACTGGCACGATGGTAAGCCAACTCGAAGCACCCTTGGCACATGCGAGGTCGTTTGCTCTTTGTTGATCTGGTGTCATTCTTTCTCTCAAAGATCTGAGAGTTTCATTTTCTTGATCAACTTTGGATTTCAACAATTCGTTCTTGGCTTTTTTATTGTCTTCTGTTATCTCAATGTTGTTTCGGTTTTGATTCTTGATTATGCTCGACAGATTGCAAGTCATTCTTTGAGAATTGGAGAACTCGTTCGTTGACCATGAGCTGAAGATGGGAATGGATAGGCCACCCTTTCTTGGTGGCAACGATAGCAGCAGCCGTTCGTCCTGGGAACAGTGATGACCATAGGTGATTGTTGGGATGAATACTGTGTCAAGAATATGATCGAATGGAGCCAGGTGTTGCTCAATGCCAGGTATTGTTCTGATGTGATAAGTGAGTTTATGCTTGAAACTAGCGACAAAAGCTACATAGACTGCTTGCGGCTCGGACTTTGCAATACCACACAGTACGTTAAGTTGAGAGCACCATTCTTCAACGAACTTGTTGACATATACTTCTTTTCCTTCAGCTTTTCCGATGAAGCCTCCGAGATACTTTCGTCCTGATGTTATCAGCTTGATTTCAGTGCCATCAAAGATATTGCGTGCCTTTTCAAGCATGTTGTCTTTCACGATAAGCCACGATTTCGAAGGCTCTGGGAAGTAACCAGGACATGGACCATGAGAGACAATTTTCTCCCACCAACGTCGTAGATTTTTAAGTTTCCCTGCACCTCCAAGGTCATCAGCAAAGGCAGCATGTTGAACTGGCTCGTCGATGCTGTTGATGGCGTCCAGCAGGGGAAGTAAACCAATGGCGTAAGATGGCATTGCCAAAGGATCCCCCTGGATGAAATCTTTAATCCTCCGTTTGATCGACGATATCTCCGAAACGGTGCGTTATAGGCATATGATCCCATCAATTTTCTTGCGCAGAATTTCGAGCTCTATAAGATGGTAATACTTTCCATTGTCAATTCCTTAATTCCATTTTTCGTGAACTTTTTGGGAGGTGAAATAACGCAGGATAGACATGAGCGGCTAGTCTATATATTAATAGCCGATTCCCTGTCTGTTCGTTCGTTTGTTTGCTTGTTTGTTTGCTTGTTTGTCTGTCACACAAAATGGTAGATTTAGTTGTAGAGTGATTATTTTATTTTATTTTGTGTGACGTCAGTGTGAAACAATTGTATTGAGACCCAAATAGAACGTGGCGTTTAGGAAAAATTATCTCCGTAACCAATGGGGATAACTGACGTTTTTCGGGGTCCGCGGTACAGGTGATGGGGTGACGAAAAATTTTGATCCAATTTTTGAGGGGACGGGTCTGTGATGTCATCAAAATTTTTGATCAACGATATCTCTGTAACGGTTGGTCGTAGCAAAATGATTCCATACATTTTTTTGATCAGCCTTTCGAGCTCTACAATATGGGCACACTTATTATTGCCAATCCCTTAATATTATTTTTCGTGAATTCAATGCAGGCTGAACATGGCGGCGAGCGACGCCGCCTTGGCGACTAGTCTATATATCAATAGCCGATTCTCTGTTTGTCTGTTTGTTTGTCTGTCACGCAAATGGTAGATATGAGCTGAGAAAGAAATTGGGGAGTCAGCAATGTAAGATCACACATAAATTATTTCTCTTGCTCGGTTTGCCAGTATTGTGTCCTAACGGTTGCTTGACTGTCTGAGATGGACGAATCTTTTCTTCGAGCAGTCAAAATGTTTAAAAACCGAACCTTTCCTTTCCCGACTCAGACAGGTGAAAATAGTGTGTTATGAAACAAAATATTTTTCTGCTTTTCTTTTAAAAAACATTATTAAGGGTTGTTTTGCGCATCTGATCGAAAAGAAGCCAATAATAAGCTGAAGTTTTTTTCTCTCTACGTTTGAGTGTATTGCTAAACTGATAATCGATTGGTTTTAAAAAGGGAACAAGAAGCCGTATGGCTTGAAGACTTCAGGACGTGTCATGACTGCATAACTAAGTCAATGTTACACAGCGCACGTTGAAAAAGACAACCAAACAACATCATCAACAAATTTACAGGTCGTCTTGGAAAATAAATTTATTTTCGCAAAATATATATTTCTATGATGTATACAATCTATACGGAAAAATGTCATCTTCTTCCACAATAACAAAGTAAATTAATTTATAAGTTATGGAATGAGTCCTTTCAGTCTATTATTTATTTCAACCCGGGTAAACAAAGCAACTTTGATTTTCTTCATGGAATTATCACAGATAACAATAGTTTGTAGAAAGCGTATATTAGATTTATACATCGTGTTTGAAGCTTCGCAACAGTGTGATTTTAACGTGCTATCTTGCAACGTTTAATCGAGGTTAAGCGACTAATTGAGTACATCAGTGGTGTCACTTTCTAATTCCGATGAATTAACGTAATGCGATGTTAAGAAAATCGTTACTTCGAATGAACAATCTTTGTTTTGTACGTATAACTGCATTGGTGCACCGGCAAATTGTAACTTCTGAAATGCGAGAAAAAATACAAGCAAATTAAAACCAAATTCTTAATATCTTGTACATATGCTAGAGTGAGTTCATGTAAAATCTTTCGATCGTGACAATTCAAACATTGGTAGCCCAGATAGAATGTAGACATGACCTAAACAACCAAATTAATCACAAAACTAACAAGGGAAGGAAAACCTGTCTCTTTCACAATAATAATCACAGATCGAACGAATTCGTGAATATGACTGAGACAAATAAAAAGCGATTCACTTCATTCCTTTTCTTCAAATAGTGAATTATAAAAAAAAAAAATTACTCTTACCTTTTCCAGTCTTAACATTTGCTATCATCACTCTTATCAGTCAAGTAAATTTTGATGATGAAACAGTCCGAATGCATTTACAACTATTAAGGTATCTTCAAAGGACGCCAAGTTCCGACCATATGCGTGTTGATTGAAAAACAGTTAGACAGTGTCTAAGTAAAATACAAGCAAAAACACATGTAAATAGAATTTCTTAAGGCTGAGTAATGTCCTTATTAAACAAGCATGTAGTACTTCTTTAGTGAAAATTGAACACCAAACAGAGTTGAAGTTTGTTTATTTGTCAATATCAGACCATCACAAACTGGTAGTGTAAACCATTCTAAATGTGTTTGTGTTACTGGTGTTTGATTACTTTTTCATACATACTCTACAGCTTATTATGTAATGGCAACTTCTACATATAAAAATTAGGTGCACTTCATTTCATTAGAGATGGCTCACCTTTTTATTTTGTAATTTACCGTTACAAAAAAAAGTAATATAACTATAAAAACACTTTCTTCACCAGATTTTAGAAGTTTATATCAGGAACAGATTCCCTTTGTGAGTTTGAAATTATTGAACATGTTGAATTAAATTTAAGTTCAAGATAATAATGGTATTCCTGAGCATATATGATAGAAAAAGCATTTACCTTCTTTTGATACATCATTCGAACCTTGAATCAAGATTAAACAACCAGAAGCAAGTGTGGATTCAAAATTTCTGAACCAGCATTTTCTGACTACAGCTTCTATCTTTTTCATCCAATTTGTAACACCCAATATTGACATGACTCCAAAAATTGATCCCCACCAGTTCCCTAGGTACAGCTATACAATTGTGCTGTACAAATAACCAAGGCTTTCCCATAGAATCAAGAGAAGATATATTTTCTTTAAAAGTTTACATATTACTACCTAAAGAGATCACAGAAATTAAAAGAAGTAAACCTTTCATTAGAACGATTTTTTTTTTATTCTTTCCAGGTCCACAGGTGACTGGGTTAAAAATTGAAATAAATAAATTCTAACTATATACAACCCAAAAAACAATTTCATTAGAACTAATTGAAGTCCTTGAAAGATACTCTGATTGCATCATGATCTGTAAAAAACAAACACTTTACACTTAACTCCATAGAAAACTTTTGAAGTAAATCTTTATGAATGTAGGCATGATCAATCAATGAGCCACCAATGTGTGTAGGTTCAGATACCTGTTGTACAAATCTACCTAGGACAGAAGACAGTTGTGAATTAACATCTAAATTAAAATCACCAACAACAACATTAACATGCTTAGATTCAACTAAATATTGTAATGTTCTCAAGAATAGTGGTATGTGCCTGTCTTTCTGGCGATACACAAGTAAAACATTGAAACAAATTGGAGAAAAACTGGTCTTCTTCACTTGCATGAAAAAAAACCCATTTGTAACAAAAGAATCTTCAACATGTAATTTGGAACTGAAATAGATTGCCTGACTCTCAAACTTATGGTGACTGTTGTTGAACATAACTCTGAAACCAGCTAGTGCAAGCTCTTCTGTTAAATCCTCATCAGAATATTTGATTTGTGTTTCAGTGCAAAGGATCATGTCACTGTCTAATAATACACGATCTGCTTTTATGTCTTCCAAATGTTTCTGTAAGGATCTTACATTGCAGATAGTCATTATGAAATTTTTAGACTGAACTGGCATAACATCCGTAATCTGCAAAGTCTGATGTCCTCTGAGATACTCATATTCCCTTGTTACCTTCTCATCTGCTCGTATAGCATTTCTGTCAAAATGTCCAATTAAAAAGAGTCCATCGATTGATGTAACACGGCTTAATGCTACATACATTTGACCATTATTGAATATCCTTTGTCTGAGTAAGTCAAAGCTAACAATTATTTTATTCAAACTCAAGCTCTGAACTTTGTGGCATGTGCATGCCCATGCTAAGATCAAGGGAAATTGTGTTCGCTTGATAATGGGTGATGAATATCTTTTTACATTTGTTCGAATTTCAGCAGTTACACGCTCCACAGGAACAGCATGATTTTCCATTGCAAACCTATCAGACACCATTCTATTATAACCAGCTTTTGCATCATCAAACTTCACATATATTTTTGTCACTGTACCATTCCTCTCGAATAATTTTAACACTGTACCCAGTTGACCATTAATTAGCGTATCAGTAATGTCAACATTGGATGTTAACATAACCCTTGCACCAACTTTTAAAGTTAGATTAAATACCAGACCTCCAGTTCTACCTGCTGGACAAGTTAAGAAAGTCTTATATACATGACATGGAACCCCATTAGGGATTTGATCTATAGCATTCAAACTGCATTCAAAACTATCAATTTGATTGAGCATAAGATGGTTGTGTTGACTAGCTAGAGAATTTTCAGCAAAAATATGAACTGCATCATGCGGAAAGTTTGCATCAGTAACATTTATGAAACGTGATTTTAGAAGTTCTTCATCCTCTTGAGTTAGTTGACCAATTCTTACATTATTCAAAAGATCTATGAGCACACTGTCACCTCTTTGCCTCATTACTTCAGTGAGCTCAACCATTTCAAAATTTCTCCACAGAGGAAATATATTATAAGTCACATCATAGTACTCTGCAAAAATAGCTTTTTTCAAAACTGGTGGCAGTTGATATAAATCACCAACTAGGATTACAGTTAATCCCGCAAATAACCTGAATGTTTCACATCCATAAATTTCATTGAGCCTCTGGTGCACGTGTAATAGTAACTCATTAGATATCATAGAGCATTCATCTATTATTATTACTTTAACTTCAGACAGTTGTATTCGCAATGCACATTTTCGCTTATCAGGAAGTTTTGGTACAACTAATCCATGACATTCTACAGGAATTCCCAATCCAGAGTGTATTGTTGTTCCAGCAATATTAATTGCAGCCACACCAGTTGGTGCCAGTAAAAGAACCTTAGGCTTGTCAAGTGAAGCAGATCGATAACTAAATGTTTTTGAAAGAGAAGCATGTATGGTTTTTACAACATGAGATTTACCAACACCAGCTCCTCCAGTTATAAATATATGCAATGGTTCAATAGTTATTGGTTTTTCACATGACAAATTTTTCACGTAACGCCTAGCCCATGAGTTAACTACTTCAAACACATCCCTCTGCTTAGCATTCAATGATCTAATTAAATCATTTACTTCATTATCAGGAGGCAGATTAACATGTGGTAAGGAAATGGTCTCAACAGGTCTCTCATTTTCAAAGTATACAGGATTTTCTTCATTGTCCTCTTCAGATTCATCATCTACAATATTGATTTGGTTGGCTTCCTCCTCAATATCATCATTTTCTTGTTGTGCATTTTCATCAGTTAATGGACCATATCTGAAATTGATGAAAGCTGTGTCTACTAAGTCTGCCCAAGGTTCAAACCGTGTTTTATTAGTGTTTACCACATCTAACACACCAGGCTCTTCTAACTTTTTTACATAAGAGCCGCTCATTTCAGCTTTCAGATCTGATTCCTTTCTGAAAGGATAAAACATCATTAACAAGTGATGAGCATAAGCTTCTGGATTAGTTGCTGGATTTGGGGTGTGGTAGCGTACAACTAATTTGAGTCGACGGCACTTCATTTTTTCCCTTGATGACATGAGAGGAATTGATGATGGATATAATAAAGAAACATTATTGTCATCATTTAAAAGTATTTCTGGTTGATTATCATTTTCAGTATCTTCCTTCGGCTTACTGTCAAGAACATAAAAAGCCATGAAATCAGCATAACAGAAGCTGTCCAACATACTATATTTTCCTCCTTGAAATTTCAAGTCAGGCCTGTCCATATACCTGTCAAGATTATTTTTTCTAAACACATCAATGCTGTCTTCTGGTAGTTCTTTTAATTCTACTTCATTCTTGCAAACTCGGTAGCGCTTTTCTGGGAGATTTGAATTAGCAAAAACAACAGCTGGAAAACATTTTCGAAGCCATAACTCTGGCATCAACTGATAAACAGCCTCTTGTACTGAACATTGCCGACTAGTAAGAAATGCAGCTGCTAACTTTTTCATGCGATCTTTGAAATCAATGTTGTTATTATCCCGTGATTCTTCTAATGCACTTTTCATTGCTCTTGAAGAATCAGATTCAGACTTGGAAAAATATGAACACATGTATGCAACTGCTTTGTAATAGTTAAAAACAGGTTGTATGTCCAAATTTGCTTCCCAAGCTTGCAAACCAAGATCAAAATAATTATTTACAAAACATGAGTTAGGAGGCCTTCGAAAATGAATTTGAAAGTCTTGGTCAGGAGAAATTGACAATGCTTCATAGTACTGATCAGCTGTCAACCCAAGAGTCCCCAAAATTTCAGGAATACTTTTATGTTCCACATAACTGGTTTTATTTGGGTCAAGATAAGAATCAATATAACTTTTCACAGATTTTAACACAATATTTCTTGATTTTAACATTAGTGACCTCTCATTTTCTGGCATGTCTTTGTCTAGAGGTTCTGCAATGATGGTGTGATCTGTGAAATAACGTCCATAATTAAATCGGCAAGGAATATTTTTGTATTTTCTGCAAGAATTAGAATGTCTATGAATTTGATACTGATACACTAATTTATGCAATTCTGGCTCCTCTTCTGGATCAGGCAAATCTGCACGTATCAAAGTATCCACAAATTCTAAATAATCATTTGTTGTTTCTTTGCTTAAAACAGGTGCATTAGGAGCCCACAAAAAGGAGTGGATATGTGGGCTACCACGAAATTGGAATTCAACCTTTATAACATAATATTCAATTTTTCCCAAAGGACCGTGGCTACGTAGCAGTATTTCTTTAAAAAATGTCTCAACTCTAAACTGAAAGTGTCGTGAAGTGAATACGGGGTTTTGATTCAACAGTTCACACTTTTTTAAGTAATCCAATTGTCCTTCTGTAAGGTTAGTATGGTTCAGCTTGTCAAGAATTATTAGCAGTTCATCCCATCTTAGGTCTGCACATGACAAAGTCAGGAAGAATGTAGGTAAACTTAATTGTTTCACCATAGCAAGAACATCATTTAGGAAGCTTTTCCAATATGCAGGTGTTCCCTTTACAGATTTCATAAATAAAAAGCCTTGATCTTCTGACATAAAAGACTTAACAGTTTCCTTAAAATTATTTTTAAGTTGTCCTGCAGTTATCTCTCCATGAACTTTGCGTGTTGCTACATTTATTTGGTTAAGCAAATTTATTTGTTGCATAACATAATGTGCAAAGAAAATATAGTCAGTGTTTGAGGCAAATCTTTGGCTATAATGTAGCAGCCGCTGGTTGAAATATTTTGTAGCAGTCAACCCAATTTCTCGGGCCACTTTGTAGCCAAATTTTCCTGTTGGAAACAAATATGGAAAAGCAAGCTCTTCACAAAAATCGTCAATAAAGAAAGACATTGGCTGCTTACATTCACCAGGAGCGATATCCAAAATTCCCTCAATTGTATTATAAATGTTTGGTATCAAACAAATTTCATCCGACCCTGCTTGCTCAAGATTCAGAGGATTTTCCTCTTCAAGTTCATCATTGCTCTCATTTGCATTGCCTTCAATACTAATTGGGAATGCATCTTGATCAATAATTGCATCAGTATCAACTAGAGAAAGTAACTCTTTAGTGATATTATCCATGTTGATAAGAATATCAGCATAGAAAGGGTTGTTTGCCTTCAAATATTCTAATGCATCTTTCACATAATCAGGACGGACATTTTCAAATATAACATAGCCACGAAACTGAAGTTTCCTCTTTAACTTAACAAAAATTAATCCATTACTGTCCATTCCCTGTGGTAAGCAATTACTTACTGCATTAACATTTACTGGTACATTACAGACAGCACCTTTAATTTTCGGCATTTGACCTTTAGGCATAATACTAATTTTTTTGAATAAAATGCGTTTTGCAATCAAAGTTTTTTCCAATCGATTCAAACATTCAATTTCTCTAGGTATTGGTAAGACCTCTAATCTGTTCCACACTGCTTGACATGGCACAGCTCCTTTAAACAAATGGTGATCACAAGTCACACAAATATAATTTTTCCCATTACAACTTGTAATGTCAGTAAACAGTGGGAAAAATTCATATTTGTAGCATTCCCTTTTAAACACCTTCACTGTTCTACGATAAAGGGATCGGTTGCAAACAACACAGACATAGTATGGTCCCTGGCATATTTTAGCTTTAAATTTCGAAACACAACCTACATTTTCCTGATGATTCCTCAAAGCTTTTTGCTTTTTATCAGCATGTTTTTGCGATCCTATGCTCAATGCATATGCAACACGCTTAGAATTTCTATTTTTAATTTTTGAAACTTCAGTGGCTTTCCTTTTTCTGCATTTAGCTTTGGCAGAATCTGATGCATTTCTCTCTCTACATTTAGCTTTGGCAGAATCTGATGCATTTCTTTCCCTACATTTTGCTTTGGAAGAATCTGATGCATTTCTCTCTCTACATTTAGCTTTGGCAGAATCTGATGCATTTCTTTTCCTACATTTTGCTTTGGAAGAATCTGATGCATTTCTTTCCCTACATTTAGTTTGTTCAATAATATTTTTCTTTCTTTTCCGATCTTTTGCCTTATAATATTCATTTTGAAGATTTTCTAAAATAACATCTTCAAGAAAGTCTACACAGATGCTTTGTATTTCAAAAGGGACATAAACATCAGTTTCATCAACATATGTAGAAATCAAATACTTTTCAAGGTCAATTTTTGATTTAAATTTCAGTAATGTTGACAAACCATCAGCAATTGCCTGACCAAATATATCTTTACTGTGTGAATCAAACAAAAAGTAACAATTTTTAGTCCATATCACAGAAATGCAATATCCTTTGATAAAAAAAATGAGAGCACTTCCGACTTGATCTTCTGAAGTTAAAAAACCATACAGATCTCCATTACTTAACAAGCCACTTCTGTTATTTAAAAATCTTAACAAGATACGACTTCCAAGTAGGGCTATTTGTTGTGGAAGTTCTGATGCCATTAAGTAATCTTCACTATGTAAAGATTTATAGAGGTCATCCCCTTGTATAACAATGAAATCTAAATCATCAGCATTCCATCGGCCAATATGCTTTATTGCTGAGACACAGATTGAAATCAATGCACAACAAGAACACTGCCTGCCAGCTGTGCTACCAAACATTACATCTCCTTGGTGAAACCTTCCTTGGACTGAAGTCTCAATTCTTATATTTCCCTTACACAAAGATGGCATTATAAATTCAGCAAATATATAGCAACAACACTATGCTTTATATACTATGTATAATATATATGGATTATTTCATCTACACACTGGAGGCCAGAAAATAAAGGAAAGCAAATATATAATGTTATTGCTTGTGGGGGGTTAATACAAACCAGTCAGTCAGTTTTGGTCGCAAAAATAACTGATCATATAACAGGAAACAAAATAAGTTTTGTAAAGTATTGTGTAAAAACAATAATCAGGTGTTTCACAAAAAAGCAATAAATTTTAAGTGCTTGAACAACAAAGCACAGTGCAAATGGTGCTTGGGGAAAGCACAGAACAAACGGTGCCTCTAACACAAGGCACAGAACAAGTGGTGCTTCGTGAACAAAGCAGAAATTAAACGGTGCCTCTGATACAAGGCACAAAACAAGAGGTAAAGCAAGAAGGTACCGATTAACAGCACAAAAAATACTAAGCATGATCCAGAGACATGAGCTATTTTGATTTATTTGATTTAGCTGTTTGCTTCATAGAACAGCTCAAGCCAAGCCAAATTATGACCACGTGATAACATAGCCAATTACAAGTTGCAAACCAACATATACACGTGACCAATAGTACTCACAACAGACAACTGAACTGAATAGGAGCGTAATTAACGAATTCACGTAAACAATGCACGAAATCGTTCGTAACTTGGAGTAGTAGTAGTAGTAGGAGGAGAAACCACGGGTATTTTAAAGACTTTACTCCACCACGGGTGTCCTAAAGTCAACAAGGAAAAGGAAATTGAGCAATTAAAGAAAGCTATTGAAGTTCCTATTGGAAGCGACGATGGTCTTGCATATGACATACCTTTTGTTCGAAAGTGCCAAGACCAACTACTTTTCTACGCTGACGATACAGATTTAATGACGGAAGAAGACGGCTTAATTTTGAAAAGTATCATACAGATGAAAAGAGGTAACCTTCAATCTGCCATTTTCTACACAGGACAAGCCAAAAATAAATTAAAAATGTCCGATGACAATAGGACTATTTTGACCTTGAATAGCAATATTGCCGACTGCTATTTAGAATTAAGCAAATCGGAACAACCTCTTCCCAATCTCTCAAAAATATATTTTGACAAAGCTTTATGTTGTATTGACGACGAGATGGAGAACTCAAACGAAAAGTATGATTTGAAATTTAAAGCGAGGCAAATGGAAATTAACAAATTAATGGAAGATCGAGAAGAATTTGGAAACCTCAAAAAATCAGCAATCAAATATGAGAAAGAACTTGCTGAAATGCGTAAACAAATGCTTAAAACGGTGAGGTTTTCTACACATCAGGAGGAGAGTACGGAGGAGATGAACATAATAATGGATGTTCTTTCGGTAAGCAAACGATTACTCGATAGTGCTATGAATACAATCAAAGTGGAAATCTATGGGCTTCCCAACGATAAGTCTCCTTATTGTTATTATCCATCACCAAAGAGCTTACAGAGCACAAAGATGAACTCAATCAGTGAACAGATGCTCAGTGAACAGATGCTCAGTGAACAGATGCTCAGTCAACAGATGCTCAGTCAACAGATGCTCAGTCAACAGATGCTCAGTCAACAGATGCTCAGTCAACAGATGCTCAGTCAACAGATGCTCAGTCAACAGATGCTCAGTCAACAGATGCGACAACTTCTTAAGAGGTACAAATTCGAAGATTTTGAAACAGACTTTCCTGGCTTGTTTAATTTTCTTGTCGAGAAACAGGACGGATTTGTTTGGCTGCAACCATTTATTGATATCCGAAATGAACATGAGCATTTTAAATATTCCCATGAGAAATGTGTAGCTCTTTTTCCGTCACTTGAACATCGTACAAGATTAGTTGAAAATGTTTGCAAGTATGTTGTTGAAGTTCACAGCAGAATAAATACCGACGTTGCAACGTTCCTACAGCTAAACGTCGGTGTAAATACTTCGTATATACTTACGTAGAGTTGATAGAGTGACGAAACTCAACAATTTTATTTGGTGTGAGTGACTTGATTATTCAATATATACGAGAAGAATCAACTTGTGACTTGATTATTCAATATATACGAGAAGAATCAACCATGAATTTTAAAATGATCGAGTATAATTGATGTCTTCTGTTGAATGAATTGAATCTAATACATATATAGGAGACACGGCGAGAGTTAACAAATGTTGAGAAAAATAAAAACGAACAAAAAGACTTTAAGACTTTATATATCGGAGACAGAGATACTTATATCGGATATCGGGCTCAATATCGGATATCTATTGAGACATCTATTCGATGGGCCATTGAAATTTATCACGCAAGTTCTGATTGCAATCTCGCTTCCATAAGAAGTAGTGGTAGTAGGAATAAAAGTAGAAGTGGTCGTTGTAGGAATAATGTGTGTGTTCTTCTGATTACTTCAAAATCGACGACCTCAAAGAAGTTCCTAATGAATTTTTTAAATAGGAGATTGTATATTTTCTGTTTTTTTATGAGCATCAGTATATTTGAAGTGAATGATGCTTAGTTACCCATTAGTGAAATTTGTTGAAAATCACTGCGAAGGAGTGCATTTTTATAGAAATATACGCATTAGCTCAATAAAAATGCTCTTCATTGCAGTGAGTTTTGGTGGTTTTACGCACTGGGTTTATGATTTTGGAAATTTACGAAATATTGTATCGATGTTTTCACCTGTCAGAAAACGTTTGTGACTTGTGAATACAGATATATTTATGTGACCTAAAAACTTGCACGTGGTGTTGAGTAAAACTACAGACCACCGTCCAAAATATTAAAAAAATTTTGTAGCTATTCCTAAATTTGTATTAGAAATGAAACAGTATAATTCTTGTTTGGTATCTCCCTTTAAACGAGGTTACTCAAGATTTGGTACTGGTATGTTATGGTGACATAGTTTAAAACACTCACTTTACGTCGGTACTCATTCTGAAAACGAGGTTAACTTTCATGTTGTTGCATGACGTCATCGATGAAATGAACAGCTGTTGATTTTTTTTTCGAAATGAAAAAACGTTTATATTTCCTTTCTAGAAATCTTGTACAAGTAGTAATTTTTTGACACAAGAATTAAAATCGGAGTTACATCGTCATGTTCTTGTTTTTTTTTTTCTTCGTTCAGTTTCATAGCTGCTGTTCCACTTTGAAGTTTGGTAGACTAGTCGTAGATGGAGTATGTAGCTACGCCAGTTTTATGAGCTCATCATCGATATAGTGAAAGACTTTTTTTGTCTTCTACTTGATGATTCTGTATAAACAAGATAAACCAGAAGAACAAGATACCTTCTTGTCTAAGTGACCATGTTTTGTTTTGTTGAAATTTTAATTATTTTTTGATTAGGGGAAGGGAAACAAAGAAATCTAAGTTACATAATCCAAAACTATGGAAAACCAAATACAAATTATGTTAATGATTAACAGAACAAGCGGTAACAAAGTGGTCAAAATAAAAAAAGTAACAAAATACTGTCAAACTATGGAGTGTTTATTCGGATTGATTTGTGTCCGATTTGTGTCCGATTTGTGCGTTGAACAATAGTTTTTAGGAGCGAAATAACAGTTTAAGACAAATAGCCAGCAACTTGTAAAAGCCAGCCTCCATCGAAAGGTGAAAAGTCACGAGGGAATTCTGATCGGTAGTTGAGAAGATTTAATGCGACGCACGTCACACGTTAATGCGACGCACGTCACAGATATTTGACATTTGTGGAAATCTTATAATTAGCGTCCATAGACGAAAAAGGGAATTCTCCTTTGTAACAAAACTCTTTCGGGTACATAATATTTTCAGAAACAAAACCAAGATCTTTATCAAGAAGGATTGTGGAAGGGTTTGTGTCAGAAGTTACGATAGCTGTGTGATTGTTTTTTCGAGCGATTGAAATGACTTCTGTCGTGAGTTTGTAAAAGACATCGGCAGCGATGTGTCTGGGTAACGCAACGTCAACATAGATGAGGTCGAAATAAAGTATGTTGTGTTTATTTCTCATCAGTCGTTCCAAAACATCACGCTGACACTCGGAGAGCAATTTTACGATGATTTCGTCATGATCAGGCGGACCGAAAGGTCTTGACACATTCATCGGAGAGTTGATCACGGCTCCGACAATACCATTCCCAATTTTAGCGACGGTCCCGTATGTCGGATAATTTCGCTTACATTGTGTTACGACATTGAGAAAAGAATTTGGATAGCCTGTATGCCTTGACAACGGTCCGTTTGATGCCACTATTTCATCAAACTTTTCTGCAATAAATTTCACTTCATCCTCGGATATTTCATGAAACGACAATAACTTTATATTTTCGTTTGTCGCATCCATACTATGCTTGCCAGATTCGCTCGAAATGTGCAGTAGAGTCTTTTGATGGATTAAATCCTCAAATTTGCAATGGATGCCCAATTTCTGAAGTTCTTGAACGTAGGCGACAGCTGTCAATGAATTTCCACCAAGTTGAAAGAATCCTTTCGTTACATCCAGATCCTCTGCATTAATCCCAAGAACTTTACAGGCCACACGACGTATCTTCTCCTCCTTACAAATCGCATTATCGAATTCGTCTGGTTTTGTTTCGATCAAGGTATTTTGTTCTTTAACTAGTTCAAGTAACACTTGTCGATCAACTTTTCCACTAGCCTGTGTTAAAGGCATCCGTTTGACAGGTATAACCTTTGGTGTCATATGACTAGGGAGTTGAGCCTTCAAAATGGACGAGTCAATACTTGTGGTGTCAGATACAATGAACGCATATATTTGTGTTTCGCTGCTAGCCTGTGAAAATTTACTTAACACGCAAATTTCGGCTGCCGGCATGTGTTCTTTAAGTATTTCCTCGATACTTTTTAGATGAACTTTGTGTCCTCTAACTTTAACGAAATCATCTTGTCTGCCAATATATTCAAGACCGAAATCATCAGCTCGTACAAAATCCCCAGTTTTGAAGACTTTAGAAAATTTACCTTCGCTATCATGAGGCTTGGTGACGAAGTGTTCATTCTGTTGCTCAATATATCCATCTGCCACATTATATCCCGTTACACACAGTTCTCCGATTCGCTCTTCACTATCATGCGCGGTTTCAATGTACACGTTCGTGTTATATATCGGGTGGCCGATTACAGAGTAACCCTTCTTCGATACAGCGTCTAAATTAAACTTGGTATACAGGACATCCCCTGTTACTTCAGTTGATCCATAAAAATTGTAAAGAGATACGTGAGGGAATTTCAAAACAAACTGTTTCGCCACTTCATATGAAAGTTCTTCGCCGCTACACACTATATGCTTTAGACTGAATTCATGGGAGTGCGATGATGCGTTTGTATTTAAACATTTCAGTAAGCTGGGAACAAGAACTAGTCTGGTAATCTCTTGCTCTTTTAGAATCTTTATAAACTGTGCTACATCCCTATATTGGTGTTGGTTCAGCAAGACAACTGGCATTTGCTTCAATACGGCTGCCAGGGTTTCAGTGTAGAAATCAACGAAAAGCATGTTAGTCTTTGAACATAACACCTCGTTCGCTTCATAAGGAAATGTGTCGTAATACCATAACAGTCTGTTGATGAAATTCCCATGAGTCAATTTAATTCCTTTGGGACGACCAGCACTTCCACTTGTGAATAGCACGCACATGACGTCATCGCTGCTAAGTTGTTCGGTGTCAGTAATTGGAGTATGTAGAGACGGCGACGACGTGTTATTCAATGGTGCGTCGTCGATAGAAAATGTCGGAACGGATTTCGTGGTCACTTCCCCGACAAGATTTTCGGTTGTGATTACCATCTCAGCCTCGCTTCGACGTATGATGTAATCAGTCTGTTCAGGTGATAAAACTGAATCAAGAGGTGTGAAGATTATTCCAGTCTTTATCAATGCAAGCAACGCAGCGATTCGTTTGATGCCATTCGGGACGAGAAGACCAACTTTGGATCCCTTCTTTAAACCGATGTTATGGAATTTAACTGAAAGTAGGTGAACCTTCTGACTTAGTTCATCATACGTGCAAGTGCTTCCACCTATCTCGATCAGGTTGTTACCTTTCGATGACGTCACGCTACTCTCTTCAAATAGTTGGTATAGATTTTTATATTGGTCAATATCGAATGTAGTTCCACACAAAACAGTTGCCATAGTGACGTCTAAATAAAATCACAAGCTGTTATAAACAATATCTTTTCGATGGAGCATTTGTTATTTTACCGATAATTATGTGTACCATTAGACTACCTCATTTAGGAAAACTCCAAGCCATGTGTGAACACTTAGGTTTAGAATATTGAACTAGAAAAGTTGTTCACGATACTTATCATCCATTAGTCAGCCATTAGAGAGAACACTCGCTTTATCATCAGACGATTTAAACTAGCGAAGGAAATGATTTTAAATCAACTTTATAGAAGGAGAATATATTAATTAATCGTGACAAACATGCTCACAACAGAACAATAAAATCATTACTCTGAAATCATTCATCATTATTCCTGTATGATTTCTTTATTTTATTTTCAATTTCTGCACACGTGATCATAATAGCGGAAGCCACCGAAAACTGGTCGATTACATTGGATTTGTTGATACTCATAAAGTTTCAAAATGGCGGACTTGATCGAATAATTTCTCAACATTTCAAGACATTATAAAGTTTTATTTGGTTGGGATATTAAGGCAAAAGATTTTTAAAATTGATAAATTTTCTTTTGTAACCTATGTACAAGCATCGTCAGATCATAATCATAATTTGAAGACAGCTTTTTGCAAAGTGTTTTGTTCAGTCACTTGTGTGTCGAAAAATTACAATATTACAATTACAATCATTCTACAAAACCTTCAACACTATCCACTAAATGATATATATGATATATATTCACGGTAACCATGGAGGACTTAAAGCACTGTTCCCTATTAGACAATTTTTCTTCTGCACTTCAAAAATCACAACACAGCTGTAAACAAGAAGGATTATAATTTCGAGTTATCTTATTGCATTAAGATGAGACGATCGTACTTCACAAGACGGAAAGTTGTAAGGATTTTCACTTTTCGTCATACGAATATTTTCATGCTGCCGATCAGTTACCTTATCGGTAAAAACGTTGTCGGTACAAATTTTCGTCGGACGAAATTTTTCGTCGGTGCACATTTTCGCCGAAAATTCTTCGTTTTCGTTTTCGGTTTATACCGACCAGTTATTTTCTTTTGTGCATGTGTCGTCACACAAACACATAGTGATCGCCGTAAAAAATGATCTAGTGGAGATCCAATCCAATTTTTCGATTCAAGAAAGTATTTTTAACGCTTTATATTACTGAGGATGGTGATGATAAAACACAGAAAATGATAATAACTTATTTCGAGTAAAACTTTTACCATACCATAGGTAGGAGGCATATCTACCGACATCAGTTTACAGTTGGCTTCCTCACTTTCCAACCACTAGTTTGATGAAAAAAATATTTTTGAACGATTATATTATCACTTACCTTTTTTCTGAGTGATGAAAAAAGTAGTCAGTGGCCTCTAATTACATAATCTGTAAAAATAATAAATTGTTACATAAAGACAAACAAGCACTGGATACGATCCGGGTTACATCTTGACTTTAAATTTAAATAGAAGAATTCAGACTTCAGAGCAGTTTTCAGTTCATTCGCCTGGTCGAACTGGTTTTTGATTGGCTGTCACTCGTCTGGTAGTTGTCAATCATTTGATGTGCTGAGCCAATCAAAAAGGTGTTTGCAACCAACCGAAAACCGGCTGTCAAAAAAGACAAAATGGCTGACATAATTGAAGAAAATTGGTTTTGTAATCCATTAAGTTGTTTAAAACGGAGCAATTAGCAGCGATGAAGATTTCAAAAAAGTGATTGTCAGAAGGAGGGATATACAATAATAGTGTGTTGGATAACAGAAATTCAAAAAACGTAAAAAAAAAGGTAAAATGACGTCGATGTTGTATCACAAAACCATCAGACATAATGGGATGGTTTTAACAAACCTGTACCAGGCCTTTCTGTACACTCAACCAGTCCAAGTCTGGGGAAAAGGTTGTTATTACTACAGTGTGTTCAACAATCAATATCAATATCCTAGATTTTATGACGAGTTAACACGAAAGCATACTTGCTGTGTAAGGATGAAATATGACAAAACCATCAGAAACTTCATAACCAAGATATTAATCACCCGAAATAAGTGTACAAAGCATGTGTTTTTCAATACAAGAAAAGATTTCAGAGGTTGAATTGAAACAATTAAAAAAAATTTTTAAACATTTTCGTGAAACTGTTTCATCGAACCTGGCTGATGAAGTAAAAATACAGCCTCTTTTTCAAGAAATTCCAATTCAGCGTAAGATTTAAAAAATGACTGCCGTAAACAACCAATAGATATACAGCCTTCAGGGGACCAATGAGTTTCAATTATTTTCTTGTCAATCCTTTTCGGAAGGTCGATGTCGAAGTTAATATACGAACAACTAGTACCACCTTCTTCTCCAGTCCCTTGGGCACCCAGTACTACCTTAAGGGAAGAAATTTTGGCGCCAAATTAAATTCCCGCCAAATTTAACTTTTTTCGCGCACCGCCAAATTAAATTCCCACCAAAATTAGTTTTTTGTATGGACCATTCGTTGTTACAACTACAAGTACTTTTCTAGGTTTTTGGCGGTGTTTCCAAACTGAAAAAGTTCCGGATGTCTTTATGTCGAACATCAGTTTTTCTTTTTCAAACCTTTACACGCTAAATAGTTGAACGAATTTTGTAACCACATCACATCGGAAAATGGCTCAGACATCATCATCAATGGCTGGAAAAGATCAGGAACAACGCCAGTAACTGATTTACTTTCCATTGACCCCTTCAACGAGTTAGCCCCTTTAGCTAAACGATGGCAGAAACAATGAGACCAACGACCAACGTAACCATTGATCTTGGAAGAACGTTTTGTGAATTCTCGACAAGACGAATCAGACTCAGATTCAGAGCAAGAAAATGATTTTAAGCGGAATGCTTTTGATTTTATCATTGACGACGAGTGAATGTAAAAGGAAAATCTTTTATTGATTATTGTTACAATGGTATTTTGATTTAATAAAGCCTTTCTCAATTCATGATTCCCGCCAATTTTTTTCTTTCGGTTGTAGCTCAAGAAAAACCGTGAACCGCCAAATTTAATATCCGCCAAAAGTTTACAAAAAATCTCGAACCGCCAAATTAAATTCCCGCCAAAATTTCTTCCCTTAAGGTATGAAAGTTTCAATGGAAATACTAGACACATTTATCTTTCAGTGTTTTACTTCAGGTTGTTTTCCCCAACTTTTGGTCTCGTGTTATCCTGTTCTCAAACCTCTCGCTACCAGATCTCCTATAATTCAATACTCACAACACCATCCTCAGAAATTGCCCGTTCCCATAATTCAAATCTCTATAATACATCTTACCACAATACATCTTACCACAATAATACAATTGCTTGAGGAGTACTCCAAGAACTGTTCGAAATACAGAATTTTGTTTGGGGGTGCTGACTGAAATTTTGCGAATTCTATTGGACTGCAATGGATAATGTACTATTTTCCTAATTAAGTAGCTCTTTGATGACCCACAAATACGAGGTCTATTGAGTTGAGGTCTATCATTGAGTTGCATGAAAAATGAAAAGTTTGTTAATACGTCAAGAATTTGTTTATAACGAAAAATTTTAATAGTGTGATGTATAAAAGAGAAATAACATATCATGGTATAACATTCCAGGAACGGTATAACCAATACTGATACCGGAAGTTAGACAATATGTGACACACAAACGAGGCTTCAAAAAAATACATCTTATTTGCTACCATTGAGGAATATCGACTTTGTTCGGTGTAAAGTTCTCTCTACGAAAGTCTTTTTTGTTCACTTTTTTAATTGTTACCAAGGAAACGACGCCTGTCCGACGCTTTTTTTCTTTCGACACCACACGTTTTTTATCGATACTGACGTCATCTTTCTTCTTCGTCTTCTTCTTCTTCTTTTGTTGTTTAGCAGATTTCTCATCGGGAGAATGGGACGTTTTTCGTTTTTGACCAATTTTTACATCTTCAATCGTTTTAGTTTTTTTTTCGATAGAAGAGGTCTTATCATTGGTAATCGAGTCAACACTGTTTTCTCGTTCATCCATTTTTTTATCATCTTCGAACTTATTTTCGACATCGGTCAGTCGTGTATCCGGCGCTTCGTTCAACTCGACCTTGGTGGTCGGCATCGGTTCGTTTTGTTCTACTTGGCGCTTCATCTTACTGTGTTTGAATCCACGATCACGCTGAAGGTCTGAAGATAGTTTTGTCTCGATTTTTTTCTTATCATCTTTATTGTGGCTTCCTTCCCGATCTTTAGCCTCGATAGCTTTAAAATACAATTCTACAAAAAAAGTTTTCCTTTTTTAAATTTGAAAGTTTATATGAAAGTTAATCATCGATAGATTACTGATACAGAAATTTTAGAGTTTTTTGATTTCACCATTCAAAACATTTTACAGAAGAACAAACAACCCCAGCCGGCACATTTATAAAATAACGAAGGAGTGCAATTTCTATAGAAATATACACACAATTTTAATAGAAATGCTCTTCGTCGCAGTGACTTGAAATAACACCTCCAATAAATGCCAGGTTACTAAACGCTCAGGTGTGATCTAATTAAAACATCTTTGAGAGCCGAATCTATAAAGTTAGATCGTAGTCAAAATCGACATGGCGAGGAAGCGGTCGTGATGTTGAGGCGCAGAGGGACGAGGCGATCGTGATATCGAGGAGGCGATCATAGTGTCGTGGTGTCATGACGTCGAGGAGGCGATCATAATGTCGTAGTCCGGGGGCCAGGGGGGTCAACTTTACTGGTCAGGGGGGCAAATTCTAGCATATGTCATAGTGTTGGTATACTATTGGGGCTTCAGAAAAAAGGTGTTTGCTTGTCCAAATTTTCTTGCACACATGTATTTTACAGACCAGAACGGATACGGACCGAGAAAATTAGGAGACAAAGTAGGAAATCTTAAAATGCAGATAGAATTGGACCTAGTGCACCTGAGTTGCTTAAATTTGGTGAAAAGCTCATCAATAAAGTGTAGAAGATGTTTCAATTTTTTATTAGCCATTGACTTGAAATTTTCTGCTGATGTCAGCAAAAATTTCCGAAATTTTTACTTTTTTCGTTACTTTTTCCAAACAATTGCTATAAATACCTATTTTGAAACACCCTTTGTGGTGAAATTTGGCTTGAATAATGTTATACTAGCAGTCTTTCGTTTCAGGATGTTTTGGAAAATTTCATTGAAACTATTGCATTGCTAATTAATTGCAATAGAACTAAACCGGGTTTTATTTCTCTTCAGACACGTTTATAAAGTTGTGGGCTTGATTTTTAATAACAAGTTTTGTTGTGTAGATAGAATTAGACGTTGGTATGAATGGGGAAGAAGTTTGGTATGACTCTCCCAAGAAAAAGAAAAGAAAGAAATCAGAGAAATCGTCTACCAGAAATTACATCATACACATCAGGATTTCTACAGAACCAGTTTCAGTCTCTTGGCAGGTTAGAAAAAATTAATGCAGACAAAATAGTAAAGTTGTAGTAAAGTTGACATTGCAGAAACGTATAGATTAATTTATCAAAGTCTTTTATGTTATTCTAGAAAGTCTATATAACATCCCTAAAGAAAGAAGACAAGTTTGTGTAGAAAAGTGCCTGATTCCTCTACTTGTGGCTATCATAGAAAATGTTATCAATCTTACACAAATATAAAATCACTTCCAGCTATCGAATTGAATAGTAATAGTGATAAGTCAACGAGTGCTTCCACTTATTCTGCAAGACATAGTTGTAGAAATAAAGAAACTCGAGGTACAGCATTAGTTTTGCTAGATGCATTTCCTACATTTCATTATGATGGTCATTTATTCTAATATAGTTTATTACATAATATCATATTAGGTTTGATTCTTGCTCCGCAAACTTGTAACATTTGTTTAAAAAGAAAAACTAACCCAAATGGAAGTGGCTATGAAACTCTTGTTAAAGTTGTAACAAACTCAAGCGCAGAAATGATCATTGACATATGCCGAAACGGAAATGATTACCAGCAAGCTCAAATTTCCGGCCTCCAGACAACAGATGTAATTTCTAAGGAATTCCATCGTTCATGTTATCGTGACGGCCATCGGAAACTTAACAAGGAGAACAATTCTAATGAAGCAGATTATCCCGATAACAGAAATGAATGCTTTGAAATTCTTGCCAACTACATTGAAGATGCTGTCATAAAAGAGGGAGAGATTATTCGCATGAATAGTCTCTCCAACACATACAAAAATATTCAAGAGGAAAGAGGTATGACAGCGAAAGGTACTAAAGTGCAATTACTGAAGTCACGAATAATTACGAGATTCGGTAAAAAGGTTACCTTTTTGAAAACGTCGGCTACATCAACAGAAATAATATTAAGCAGTTCTCAGGAGCTTGTCAATAACAGATTAAACAATGACAAGGAGCGAGTTAAAAAAGCAGCAGCCATGCTCATTAAAGAAGAAATTAAAACTCTCAAAGGACCGTTTAGTAGTTGGCCTCCAGAGCCAAGCGAAGTCAAGAGTGAAAGTGTTCTATTACCTGAATTTCTGAAAAACTTCTTGGAAGCCCTGTTTACGGACAAGGATAAAAGTAAACGATGTCAAAGACTAATCAAATCTATTGGACAAGATATTCTGCACACAACAACTAATGGTGCACTAAAAACTGTAAAGCAATTGCAGTTAGGTGTCTTTTGCAAACGGAAGACAGGGTCCAAGTTAATGATTGAATGCTTAAACAAATTAGGCCATTCAGTTTCTTACTATGAAGTTAATCGCTTTGAAACAATTTTGGCAGAGCAACAAAGTCAAAACGCCTGTCTCATGAGTTACATTCCAAATAATGTCCAGCCCTAAACATTCGTCACATTTGTCTATGATAATTGTGACCATAACCCCGAGTCACTAAGTGGCGCATCGATGCACTTGAAGCAAGGATCTTCCTAGAAATTGGTACAGCATCGAAGATGGCTCTGTATCACATCACTTCAAATACAATGGAACCTGATCAACTCGACGCTTTACCAGGTTTTCATGCATTTTCTGGTTGCGACACTACTAGCAGTCTGACTGGCATTGGAAAGGTCAAATCATTAAAAATACTGTATGAAGAGGAGAAATGGATGGATGCAATGCGTCTTCTTGAATCGACGATTGAGGTGAGCGATGCAACACTTGAAGTCTTGGAGCAATATACATGTACCTTGTATGGCATAAAAGAATGTGAAGATGTCAATGAAGCTAGATATCAGCTGTTCACTAGTAAAAAGAAGTTTCCTGACCCGCACAAGTTACCCCCCTCTGCAGATGCACTGCATCTCCACATTCGACGAGCTAATTATCAAGCATACGAATGGAAGCAATCACTTGAGCGTGATCATGAATTGTTGAATCCCGAAGGACATGGTTGGAAAATAACAGATGAAGGTGAGTTGGAGATCCAATGGACGAGTCAACCTGCAGCACCTGATGCTATCCTTCAGTTCATGTCATGTTCTTGCAAAAAATCGAAATGCAAAAGTAATGCAAAAGTAATGCAACTGTCGAAAGGCCAACCTGAAATGTACAGAACTTTGTAAATGCCAGAGTTGCAACAGCGACAAAGAAGAGGAAAGTGACTTTGAGGAGTCTGATGTTGAAGATTCTGGTGATTCAGAAGATTCAAATGATGAAGAGGAAAATGACTGTGACGAATCTGATTTTGAAGAATGTGGTGATTCTCATGACAGCGACAACGACTGATTTTTATCTGATCCTTTATTGTTTATTTGTTCCTGTTGCTAGTTTGTATTTGTAGTTCGTTAGAAATTCAGTGGTTTGGGAAACAAAAAAATTATTCAAACAAATTTCACGACTAAAGATGTCTCTAAATAGTCATTCGTAAGAGTTATTTGAAATAATAATGAAAAAAAAAACAATAATTTCAAAATTTTTGAGGACATCAGCACATTTTAAACATTGACTTGCTAAGTATTGTTGTATTCTTGTGCTTTATTTCATTTTAGCAGTTTATAAGAATTAAAAGTATCTTAAAATCAATTCTCTTGTATAAGCATATTGACATTCGAAATTGAGACTTGTGTGTGTTTGTTTTTTTTCTGTTTTTACTTTTCGGTCAGTAAAACACAATTACATTACTTTTCCTAAAAACTTTTATCCTGAAACGAAGGACTGCTAGTATAACATTATTCAAGCCAAATTTCACCACAAACAGTGTTTCAAAATAGGTATTTATAGCAATTGTTTGGAAAAAGTAACGAAAAAAAGTGAAAATTTCGGAAATTTTTGCTGACATCAGCAGAAAATTTCAAGTCAATGGCTAATAAAAAATTGAAACATCTTCTACACTTTATTGATGAGCTTTTCACCAAATTTAAGCAACTCAGGTGCACTAGGTCCAATTCTATCTGCATTTTAAGATTTCCTACTTTGTCTCCTAATTTTCTCGGTCCGTATCCGTTCTGGTCTGTAAAATACATGTGTGCAAGAAAATTTGGACAAGCAAACACCTTTTTTCTGAAGCCCCAATAGTATACCAACACTATGACATATGCTAGAATTTGCCCCCCTGACCAGTAAAGTTGACCCCCCTGGCCCCCGGACTATCGAGGAGACGACCGAAATGTCGAGGAGGCGATCGCAATGTTGGGTGATGGATATCAGATGAACGATGTTAATTGCCCAGAGAAATACTTGTATTTTGTTAATTATAAAAGTATTTCAACAGCAGCCCTCATTTTAATTACTGATGGGAAACACAATAACCACTGTAATGTAACAGAGACAGTGCTTTCTTTCATATAATACAAAATAATTTCGTTAGCAGAACCTTTACAAGAAAGAAGCCTTTTCGAAGCCTTTTTGTCACTCAATATCTAGGAAAATTTCACGGAGAACTTCTTTCATAATAGCCCGGTAACTTCTATTGAAGCATAGTTTCTGTTTTTTCCTGTAAAATTTTTCATAAAAAAACATTTTATTTTCTTAAAAATTGTTATTCAAGAAAAGATTAAAGTTTATATAAAAACAACTTTTGAGGAAATATAAGCATGAAAAGGAAATCAAACACGAGTTATTGAAACCCTCAAAGCGTCTTTTACATGCAGTTTATAAATTATGGTGTTTCTGAGCAGCAAAAAAACAACAACATGTAAATGTAAGCATGCAGTTTTGAGTAATAAAAAATATATACAGCCACATTCCCAGCGCTTCTGGCCTTCTGATTAAATTTGAAAAGAGAAGTTCTAGAGTATCAAGGCTGAAAAATTCACTAGAATCTCAGAAAAAATGACACAGGTGAGAAAAATAGAACCAACTTCATTTAAAACAAGTGAAACACCACCAAAAATGCTAATGATAGCAAATATCTAAAGTTTAAAACATAAACAAATTTAAATTTAACACCCTCTACATTGGTATGTACCGTACATACACAAGAGCCATTTAAGGGGAATTTTTTGGATGTGTGGTAATTAGGGGAGGGCACTAAAGAAGGAAGAGAGCAGCATGAAATAGGTCAAGTACGTTATTGTTCATGAGATCGACATCATGCACCTTCAAATAATTCAGTTCGAACAGTCAAGTGAACTACATACGAAAATTACTGCATCAAGGTGAGAAAATGTTGTATGTATCAGCTTGCATTCAAAACCCATTTATATGATTGAACACTTTTGTTAAAGTTTCAACATAAAGTTCTATTCCGAAATTGGAAAACTGTTCTAATGGATTGATGTTATCATGTAGAAACTGTATTACATCATCTGCATCTTCTGATGTCAATAGTGAGAGGTTAATTTCAGCATATACCATAGTCATTGTACTGTCCTTCAGAGTCATGAGTTGCTTGTATGGGATTATATGCAAGCTGACCTTCAAACCACATTTGAATTGGAGTTCTACTTTTTTTCGGTTGATAAAGGGTGGTTATCCCAACCTTCCCAAAATAATTAAAGGTATTTATTAATGCGTGACACATGTATTGCAGTATGATAAAATGAATTGCGTTGGATATATATCTAAAAATCCATTCTCCTCTACGTAGACAAATACACAATGATAAATGCTTGCACATCCCAAAACAAGTCTTTTCAGAGTCCCAAAACAAGTCTTTTCAGAGTCGCTCTATTCGCTGGTTATGACAACTTTTGCCAGCAATGAAGCTGTCATGGCCAGGCCCTCGCAATGGGTAATTAAACATATACCTTGCCACACCAACGTCTTTTACAGCATCTTGTAAATATTTTATGGTCTTTTCAATCAGATCTTTTTCCATGTTTCACGACAACACTATACATATAATCCATAATTAAAAAAGGTTATACATACAACAAATACATTGTAAAGTAAAAACACTTGACTTGACATCACCCAAAGCTTGTGGAAATGAAAAAGAAAATGGATTATTATGAAGTACAAATAATATCAAAATATTGCTAAAGAACTAAATAAACAACCAAATAAAGGTCACTATATCATTCAGAGCAACACTTGCTAGATCAAATAACGGAATATTTCTCCTGATCTCTTTTTTTTTCCTACCTCATCAAAAGGGAAAGGTAAGGTTTCCTTTTCTATAACAACAGCACACAGAATTTGCTTTGCATACAAGAACTGTCCAAGAAAGCTTCAGTAGTAAGAAAAAAAATACAAAAGGAAACGTTTTCCCTTAATATTTTCAAAGAAAAAAAACTTAGCTAGTTCTATGAGTAAAATAAAAAAAAGACTCAAAATTTTTACATGGAGTAGTACACACGTGTTTCTTCTTACCAAAACTTTGTTTTGATTTTTCTGCCATTATTGTTTGTTTTTTTTTCCGACGCAAAAAACCTGCACTCACTCACTGAAAAAATTCTTCATTAAATTTTCAATTATTTTGTTGTTAGCATACAACCAAGTTCCTTCTTCGCTGGATTATTTTGCCAAATGTAACTTATTGGAAAGTATCATTTTTATAGTATGGTCAGTATAACCAAGCCCCCAAACCCCCGAACCTGAGACCGCGGCCTCGACATCTCGGTCGCCTCCTCGACATTGCGATCGCCTCCTCGACATTTCGATCGCCTCCTCGACGTTATGACACCACGACACTACGATCGCCTCCTCCCTCTGCGCCTCAACATCACGACCGCTTCCTCGCCATGGCGATTTTGACTACGATCTAACTTTATACGAATCTGACCGAGTGAAATTATTCACGCAGTGGGAAAAAAAGTCACTGCGATGAAGAGTGACATTAGGGAGCATGTGTGTATTTTTCTATAGAAATGCACTCCTTCACAGTGATTTTCTCACTGGGTAATACTTTGGAAAGTAAACAAATCATACCAGATATTTTTTTGTAATCAAGAATCTTTAAACTTGGAAAGAGTGCTTTCATCTAGATGAAGAAGAAGTAAACATCAAAATATCCATGGCAACCAATATGCCAAGTCAGCACAACATCTTGACGTAAATTTTTATGAAAGTTCAAAGAGCAGCAATCTCAGTTTGAGTTTTCAATTTCCGCTGCATTCCAGATGGTGCTTGGTGAGCAAAAGGTTAAGGAGTAGATAAGACCTTCGAAACGTATAGAAGATTGGGAGGGAAATGTACCAGCGAAGGAGGGTGAGGGAGGAGCCTGGAAGCGAATTGCTCTCAGATCACAATGGAGGAATTAAATGGGAAACAAAATGCCAAATGAATGATATGAAATATCAAAGATATTAAACAGTTTTAAATAGAACTGATGGTTGCAGGATGAGCATCCCTTATCAGAACTATAACAAATAAACCTTTTTTATAAGCAACACTAGCAAATTTTGAAAAAAAAGTTAAGCAACAGTATTACAAGCACCTTAGATAAGTTAGCAACAGGAAATTTTGAAAAGATGCAACACTGGCATAACTACAGCACATTTTAAAAATAGTTACACTAGGTTGTCACTAGGTTGCAGTACTATGTCCTTGACTTCGTACTTAGATACTTAAACATACACAAAGGTTTTCAAGACTGGCAATATATACTTTTTCAATTAACGACTAGCAACAAAGTAAGCAACATTGCTACGAAAAAATAATAATTTTTTAAGCAACATTACTGCTAACGTCTGACCTTGGTTGCTTATATAAAAAACGTGTAGATTACTAATATCAACGTAATACGTAATTCCCTTCTCTCTTGTAGGGATTCCCTTCTCTCCTGTGGGGATTCCCTTGTAAAAAGCTACTGATTCAGTTTTCTATCGACCTTTATTAAAGTTCACATTCTCTTTAATATTATTACGCATGCGTAGAATTCGCTAAAGACGACAAAAAGCAAGTACTTTACTTTAATATGATAATCTTCCACATCACATAATTCATTCCCTTTCAGATTGAGGTTCTCCAGAAACGGCAATTGGTTGAGAATCTTGATAGATCTACAAAATCATTCAAATCAACGAGAATCGGAAAATTATGGAGATAATACTAACAATTCAGTATTAGTATCTGTGATCAGAGCAAGATGTGGTTTTGAATCAAAGAGATAATGCAAGGTTGCCATCTTTTCTCCAAGATTAATTCCAGTCTTTTTTGTCAAAATTTTGTTTGTTCCTGTACGAGTTTCAAAAATGATGAAAGCAATGGAATTTTTTTAAAAATATTTTTCATTCGTTCGTGTTTTTTTTTTAAAAAAAACTTTATTTCCATGACAGCATAACATCACAATTTCCAAGAAGAAACTTTTCATTTAATATCACTACCGTATTTCCTTTAATAAACGCCGCCCTCTATTAAACGCCGCACTTATAGCCGAACGTTTGTCGTAAACGCCGCCCTCTAATAAACGCCTCCCTCTATTAAACGCCGCATCTTGAAAATCGGTGTTTATTAGAAAACAGGTCAAACAAGAATTATAAAAAAGTTTTCATGTCATACAAGAGAACATTGCTCTTCTTGGACATTTTCGTAAACATATCTTTTGTGTAAAACATTTTCACACAACCTTTTGTAACTTTTTTAAGGATAAGAAAGCATTATTATTTAAGTTTGCTTCGGTCCAATTTTTCATTTTGTAATAAACGCCGCCCTCTAAAGAACGCCTCCCTCTATTAAACGCCGCATCCAAAAACTTGAATTTGTAATAAACGCCGCGGCGTTTATTAGAGGAAATACGGTATTTGTTTTGAAATATTTCTGGTGCCTGAAGAATCAGGCTCAAAATAAAATCGATGATGCAATGTGATGCAATGTTCAAAACGACCAGTTGGGAGGTTTTCTGCATTTTTCAAATTTCAAAGTTTTCCAGGATCCACATCGATTTCAGAGGCTTTTTGAAGTTTTTAGTAATTCAACTTTCCATTACTCAAACTCTCCATAATTCAAACTGATTCAGTGGGTCTCTTCAAGCTAAAACCTAGCAACATCACTCTCTGTAACTCAAACCCATAATTCGAACGATTTTGTTTCCCCTTTGAGGTTGGAGTTAGAGAGAGTCTACTGCATAATGAAAATGGGTCTTAGTTCTTGGAGAATTCCCCACTGTAGTCTGAATGTAGTACAACCTTATCGTGATGTCTGAGATAGAATTGACTCACTCGATATCTTTCAGTTGGTTATTTCCAAGATCCAACACCTTGATGCTAAATCAATATAGATAAGACGTTTTATTGCAATTGTCTTTGGTGTTGAAGTTACACAGGATAGTTTAAGGTTCAAAGTTAGTTACCATAGTTACCGTTTACATGACGTGATCCAGGAAGGAATTATTTGGATTCGATTGTTGTTGAGTTTTAAGTCTTTAACATCTTTTAAGGGCTGAAACAGGTTAAGCAAGGGGTTTTATAATTTAGAAGAAAATTTGAGAAGAGAATTTGAACATTATGTTTGAAAATTTTGAAAAAGGTTAAAAATGGATCATCAAAGAATTTCTAGGACTGAAATCATGATTTTTTTTATAGAAAGTCGAAGCAGATACTTCGCCATCCTGCAAAATTTCACTCAAACCTGAAGATTTGGAAACTCAGTCAGTCTGTTGTTTGAAGCTGAAAACTTCTCGAGCTTACTCAATGGAGTTACATCTACGGAGTCAAGGTCATTGCCAGAAATAACTGAAATAAATCATTAGATCAAAAGAACAACAGTTCTGTAAGTGTGGTCGAATAGATCAAGCTACTTCATTGGTCCTATCCATGCTGACTATTAATGACATGAATTTTCATTAAAGACTGGGTACATTTAAAAAGAGGTGGAATGAAGGATACAAACCTAATGTATTAAGTTGCTTTAAAGCCTGCACACCATCCAAACTTTTCAATTCATTGTTATTTACAATAAGAGCTTTCAAATCTATAAACAAATATCCAAATAAACAAATACAAAAATCATTTAAGTATGTTTCCTGTCTTGACTTTTCTAGCAAAATGTGCGCAAAATTTTCTATACCTTTGAGTTTTCGTATGGAGCTTATACTACTGATCTTGTTGTACGAGATATTTAATACTACAAAAACAAAAAAGAACACAAGATTATGTAATTGACAAATCGTAATACAGGGTCTCAGTCCTTAAAGGTATGCACTGTTTTTCCACAGATGGAATTGTAACAATTGTTCAAGAAGATGCTGAGAGCATGAGGCCATGCTTACCATTGAGCTTGGTGCAACATTTCAAATGCTTTACACTGTTTATCTGATTATGAGAAGCATTCAGCCACGTCACCTTTTCACCAAATTTTTCTAAATTTAATAGAGGACTTGCAGAAAAATGAAAAATGAATAAGAAAAAATGAAAATGCGGATTACCAATTCCTTGAAAGTCTTTCAACAAATTATCAGATAAATTCAGTTTTTCACAATTGACAATCCTAAATGAAGAGAAAAAAAGTTACAACCCGTTACAGTTAAAAGTGAGTGCAACATCTTCATTTCTGTCAAAATGAGAGAAAAGTTGTTAATGTGCCATAACTCGTTAAAAACACTGATCCATTTTGGAAATGTGGAATTTTTGGAAATGTGCCATATAAGAGCACACCAATTCATTGAAGTTTGAGAAGAAACAGCCTGACATCGAAAACAGGAAGATTTCAAGAACCAATATCTGATGTAATGTTATGGGGGCAAAATGTTTGACCCTAATTTTGAAATTGGGAGATTTATTAGGATAGATATCTTGGGAGATGACCTCGGGAATGTGTAGGTTGAAATAAAATAAAATAAATTGAACTAACTCATCGATCATAGTTAGAAATGTATAAGCTCCAGGTTACACTTTTTATCATGAAGTTATATGCCCGTAACAATATATTTAGGGGTTTATTATGTCATTGAAATTTAGTTAACAACATCTTCACAATAGCTTAATACTCGTTAAAAACACTGATCCATTTTTTTTCTAAATTATATAATGGTTTCTTTTGACAAAAAGGATTGAAGTTCATGAGGCAGTTGTTTCATACATGGACAATGTTCACACTACCTTAAAGGCACAAAAAGTTGCGAAAGTCGCGAAAATGTTTGTCGCGAGCACCTGAAACTGACAAAAGTTGCGTATATTAATAGTCGCGAAATGACATTTTCAGAAAATATTTTGTACGCATAAACTCTTGTAAAATACATAAATTGAAGGAAAATATTTTCCTCTAAGGAAATCATTCTCAATAAAAATGCACCCTCTTTCAGGGAATGACTTCTACGTATTTTTTGTGAAAATATTTAAAAGTCGCCAGCACAAAATGTCGCGAATCCTAAAGAAGAAAAATGTTGTGTGTACACAAAATGTCATGAAAGTCACAACAATTTCCTCGCGACAATTTGTGCTCGGGACTTTTTGTGCTCGGGACTTTTTGTAACTTTAAGGTAGGATGTTCTTGAGTGGATACCATTACGCTGGTTTTAATCCATGCTATGATCATTCTCCTTGGTAGTATTCTGCCATTTATGAAATGAAATCAGTTTTCGTGCCACACAACAGATACTTTTTGAAATTTTCTCACTATGCATTACCAAAATCTTAGCTAGGACACTGCATGCAATTCTTTAAAACAGATTTGTAATTACCAGTTTTCTGGTGAATTGAAACACAAAAATTGTCTTGCTAATGGACTCATAAATCTTTCACAAAAGATTCAGACTCAAATTTTCAACTCAGATTCAGTTCTGCAGGACACACAATATGAACCTTTCAAATGAAAATAATTCCATTACATACTTGACATCTTCCAAACATGCAATTTCTTTTCCTTTTAACATACCGATGACAATATTGTTGTTTTCTTCTTTTCTATGAGAACAAATTCATTTTCTCAGGAGTAAAATCATCAATCGCATTCAAAGTTAGTTGTAGAAATGTAACTTATAAGATTCGATTTAACAAAACTTTAAGAAACAATCCAAAAATTGAATACTATAAACACGTGTAAACTAAACCAACACTTTCGATTACTTCATTTTCATAAAGTGGTTAGGAATTTCAAAAGAGGAAAAAGGAAGAGGATTTTGTAGTCAACAAAAAAATATAATTAGTTAAAAAAAAAAAAAAAAATTATTTATTTCAGGAACAGATTTAGAAATCGTCAGATTATTATGAAATTTTCTGAAATGATATTTTGTTGGGCGAGTTATTAATTCAACAAATAACACTACATTAACTTTAAAAGGACCAAACATGTCTGCCAAACGGTGGACGAGAAATTAAATTAAAGAAAGGCGACTAGACATGGTTGCAATGTAACATTAATAGAATGAAAATGATCTGGATTGGCATCCTCATTATTTGGTGTGCAAACTTCGGTACGGGAACCTTGTATAATTCATTATTCAGCATGTTTTGGTCGTTTTTTGACATTTTTTAATGAACAGCTGTTTTGGGATCATCAACTATTCCGGATACCACATCCATTTTAACAAGCACTTAGTTTAAACTTGTCGGACATTTTTTTTCTTCGTCATTTTATAAATTAACAATAATAAAATTCATTCTTGAAAATTGACAATAATAAATTACAGTCTACTAGAGAGCTTTAAAATGTCCATAACTGTGGTTGTGTCTCCTTTGACAGAGCAACTGTCAATATTCAGAGAGTTTAATTCAGTAATAGGAAACAGAACTTGTTGTGATGTACAACACAATGTGCCCATTGATTAGATGAGGTTCAACTGGATGGTATCGTGATTATGTCGTCATGGATACTAGTTTCATCATTGATATCGAATATTATTTGAAAGTCTTTAAGGGAAGGATTTTTCTCTTGTAAATGAGCAATCCATTTTTGTAGAGTTTCTTCGTAAGGTTTTGTAGCAAAGCATATCCCCAAAATAACACCTAAACATTGAGGAAGTTTGTTATCTAACAAATCAGTGAGACAAAACTGATCAAGAGAGCATACATTCAAACAAAAGCTTAGATGGTTTTGTTTTGAACCAATGAAAACAAATTCCAGTTACAAACAGGACATCATTACAAGGTTGTACTGGAATTTGAGCACTTGTGTCAATAAATTTTTGATTCAAAAGCACCTACAAACAAGATAGATTGTAACTTTTATTTTTTTTATGTTTTCTTTTGTATCATCAGTAATGGAATGTAATGTAATGTAATGTAATGTAGTTTTTGTGAAAAAGACAAATATTTTCTTGCTATTTTCGATGCATTGGTAAAATATTGGTTTCTCCTATCAAGAATAGATAAAGAAAATAGATCTTTTATAGTTAATATTCTGGTCAACTTCACTTCTGAGTTACGTTCTACTTGAGGTCTATTTGATGAAAGACAAGAGTAAGCAATAGTATGCTCAAGGAAAATGTTCCTCAGAAGATGACAATCTTCAGGATGAAGCTTAAAGTCATCTTTTGAGGCAATTCAAGGCATTTATCTTACCTTCTCTTTCTTCATCAGGATCAACTAGCAATTCCTCTTGCGAAACTAAATCACCTTTACCAGTCTTAAGAATAAAAAACTCTTCCATTTGATGATTCATCCAGATGTGAACAGGTCCTTCTACATATAGAGGCTTCTCCATGCTACAAGTATTCAAATAGCTTTGCTGTTTGCTTGTTTGAGAAGCAACAATGAAGTGTTCATAGTTTTTAACTCCCTCCTGCTCTATTGGTATTGATTTCTAAGAATAAAAGTAAATGACTTCAGAACAATGATATGGTGATAACAATATTGAACAATGTTGAAACCAACACATCAGAATAAGGAGTTCAAATGCCATACGTCTTGCTATTAATAATGAAACAAAATGTAATACAACAAAGTCTCTTAGTTAAAGGTTAAATAATCATTTAATTTTAAAAATATAAATATGCATTCTTTTAAATACATAAATACTTTGCAAGAAAAAATATCTTTTGTGCTTACCTCAATCACATCAGTTCCAGCATTATCTCCAAGTATACGGTCGATGGCCGCTCTTACAACATCCAACCTGTCATTGTATACTTCCTCAGGTAATTTGTATGGGTTCAGATCTCGAAATTCCCAAAACCAGAACCAAAGTCTGTAGATTTTTTGTAAAGGAAGGCTTGAAGGACCAAAAATTTCATGTAATATGTCGTGGGTTTCGTCGGTCGGTATTACTCCTTGCCACTCCATTTTTGTTAAAATATCTAGTGCTAAAAACATCTGTGGGTGGGGTTTCGGCCAAAATGCGTCAAACACTGTTTTGTTTCGGAACTTTTCACGAGGAAACACATCAAGAAGTTTGTTGTAAACTTCAATGTCTTTTTCTAATTTATATGGCTCAATAAACTTCAAGGCAGTTGTTATAAAATCAATATGGCCCCTTCTTGTTTTGTTTTTGCTTGTGTACATATTGATGGCTTTTAGAAATCCCTCCTTTCCAGGATCAGCTTCTAAACAGTGTCTCATCATGTGGGAATTGGCAGATTCTTTACGAATGTGCTTGACAGATATCCGATTTGATGCTCCCAAATCAACTTTCGGGGGACCTAGAGCGCCCTTTTGTATGTCTTCTTTTTGTAAATATGTGTCACGGCTTTTATTTGCATGTTTCAACTGCTTTTCTACTTTGCCATAACTGTTCATTCTGCATGCGAGTTTCCAAGGTAACTGCCGACAGTACTGCTGCATACATCTTACTATAACCATGTCCAGTGAACTGTGAATTATACCTTCATAAGAATAATGTTGAACGCATTATATAAAAGAACAACGATCAAAGTAATAAATTTTTAAGTTTCTTATAGTTAATTACTGTCCCTTGTAACAAAATCAGTCACAAATTATACATGAATGCAGTATCTGAGTTTGAACTTTTAATATAAGTTTGACAACTTAAATATACTCCATAATGTTATCAAAAATGTAAATTCAGGTTTTTCTTCACATAAAAGTGCCTGACAACATCTTTCAAAAAGCATTTTGCAATTCTAAGATGGGGTATTGACACTTAATGTAGAAATGTGCAGTCCATTTAGTATAACATTGTCATTTCATGAACATGTTTTACAGCTTTATCAATAATGAAAGATAAAACCACTCGATGATGAGGCAAAAAATCACAAATTTATTATGAAATTATAGTCTTTTCACAATGCCATAAAGAAAAAATAACAATAATAACAAATCAGACATACATGTTGATTATCCAAAAATTTATTTTAATATGTTCTTGGGTTACTCTGTCTCAAAATCAAATGCTCTAGGGACTTAGGGGCTGATTACATGAGAGGCAAGACAGGACGTTTGCCGGGACAGGACGAAAAACTCAAACATCCTGTTCCGCCTCTCATATAAACAGCCCCTTATAATCCACAATTATTCAAAATCAACATCAAATTATAAACAGGACTAACTGAATAATTGAAAAATTGAAAAACCAGGAATAATGTTAATTTTTTAAACTTATACTTAGTAAATTATACTACATTTTTACTTCGCAAATTAAACTAAGCAAACTTAAAAAAAATTGAACATCAGATACAACTAAATTTTAATCACCTAAAAGAAAAAGCATTTTGAGTCTATCGCCAAACTTTTCATAATTAATCATACAAAGAAATAACTAGCTACTTTACCATTCTTATTTGTATGAAAAAACAATCATTAGCAAAGGAAAGTCTATTTAAATGCATAGTATCTATCTTCTGAAAATCCCAATTTTTTCAGATTTGGTAGGCAAGCATACGTAATCATGGGTGGTGGTCCGCACATCAGGATGACAGAATCTTCATTACTTTTGGGAAGATGATCTGCGATCATTTGCTCATTCACGAATCCACTACTGTAAGACCAATTTTCTGTTGGTCGATCCAAGGTATACCATAAGGAAAAACGATTTGGATTATCCCTTTGAACCTGCTCCAATTCATCTCGAAGTAAAATGTCTTCTTCTGTTTGATTGGCATATAACAAGGAGATGTGAGTGTCGTCACTCTCCACTTTGATGACAGCTCGGATGATCTGCAGCATAGGAGTAATTCCAGTACCTCCAGCAATCAACCCAACCTTTTTGCAACTCATGATCTTCTTTGGTTTTTTTACTTCCGAAATTTCGAACACACCATATCCAACATAGGTAAGATGACCACCCGGGCCGCGTACGTCGATCGTTTCACCAATTTTCAAGGAATTCAGATGTTGAGACATTTTTCCACCATCAGGAAACTTGGGATGAACATTCTTAAAATAGACTTTTATGACAAGATCAAAATAACCAACATCGTCATCTGAAGAGACTGGAGTGTAAGGACGGACCACCAGCCGATCATTTATGTGAGCTGATAAAAACATATGCCTGCCAATGGGCAAACCTAAAATATGTTCTGGTGACTGTAATGCAAAACGGAATCTCCTAGTATCATGACTGATTTCTTCTTTTTCAATTAATTTGAAAGGAATCTTCTGCTTTGGGTCTAATGCCACTGGAGCAGCTCTTGTTTTTCGGCGACACCAGTATAAAGCATACCCTACTATGGTAGTTACTCCAAGAATAACGGCTGTTAATAACAGTTTTCTCCCTTCAAAACCAGAATCTGTCATTTTTTACACTTTCCTGTAATACAAGCAATGTTAAATGCTATGCTAAGTATGCATGACCAGCAGATATAGCTGACCATTACATACATATATTGCATACAATAGAAACAGTAACATAGAAACAATAGAAAACATTTATAGTATCCCATCTAAATATTTTTTACAGACTTTATTTCCAAAATGTATGCCCATGTTGTAGAGAAATTGATAAAAAAATGCATTATCAGCCCTCTGAATTAGGAACAAAGACTGACAGCACAGAAATGCCGTCGTATTTGAAAATTGTGACGGCAGATCATTATGTACAATGGCAAAAAATGTCACTTTGCAAGATGTTAACGACGGAAAACTTGATTGGTTTATATCATGTTGCAAGCTGTCTTGGAAAAATTCCAGTGAATAGACAAGCAAAAACTACAAGTTTTTCGACAATTCCATGTTTATATTCGACAAGCTTTCAGAGGCGTACCACTCTCCATGATCACGTCAATAGTGTACAAACAGAATAAAATTTTTTTTAATATATGTTACATAATACAATAGAAATTAAATGCTAGAATAATTCTAAAGGTAAAGATTGGTTGGTTTTGTTTAAGCTAGGTTTGCTATGGCAAATTAATAGACTCTCCTTGATGGTGAGCTTAAAGTCGTTAGACTCATGAGACAAAATTACAAAATCGTTAAACGAAGGAGAGACATGACACTGGCGAGAATGCTCTAACACGGCAGAAATCTCATTAGGCTGTAGTGATTTCTGCTTGTCAGTTAAATGCGAGATTCCAAGATGCTCACAAATTCGGACTTTAAAATGGTGTTTAGTTTTGCCAAAATAAGTAGCATTGCAGCTACTACACTTAAAACGATAAACAAGTCCAGATTGCAGCAACATTGGAATCTTATCCTTAAAATGAAAAAGAGATCGTGATTTAACACTGGCACGAAATATAACACGAATGTCACAGTGCAGTAACTTCTCTCGGAAAAGGTTGTGTAACTGAGAACGAATGATTACCTGACATATTCAATGTATTCAAAAAACATTGTCGGCAAAATTTTGCCGTCATAATTTTTATTTACGGCAGCTTCATGATGGCAAAAGCTGAATGCCGTCGTAAATTCAGAAGGCTGACATATATATATATAGCATCGTTTCACTATGACAAACCATTACCGAGATATCATTGATCAAATCAAGATGTTTTTGATGACGTCCACCAGAGACCTGTCCCCAAAACTACAGATCTAATTTTATTAACCACTCCATCACCATCAGTTATCCCTATTGGTTCTCGAGAAATTTTCCCAAAAATGCCGTGTTCAATTGAATTGGGGATGCAATGCCAATGGATTGGTTCCCCCAAGGCCAAGCTGGCTAAAAAAAACTGAACTCTGTGACCACCCAAAAACAAAACATTCCAATTCACTTTGGACTTTCAATAAGTTAAGAATCTCTTTGTATCTGTTCACATTGAACAAAAGCCATAATATCTATTTAAAACATTGCATCAACAGAGGAGTGGCGCAGGAGTTGATAAGACTATTATTATGATACTGCCCCATTCTCATCACATTCAATTCGATTATGTGCACATGTGCACTACATTGCAGTCTGCGAAGCAACAAGGACATGAACTGATGTGATATATGCGACTACAGTTAATTTTGAATTGCTACTTTTTTACGAGCTTTCCATTTACATAAAGATAGGGTATCTATTTACGAATCTCTTGAAAAAACTGGAAAATATAGAATTGAAATCTTTAAGGGCAGAACTTTACAGGCTGTTGTTTTATCATCACATAGCGTGTACCAAAAATCCCAGAACACACTGCGTCAGTATAAATGGCACGTGCACGTAAGATGAAGTCTTTTCAAACCTCAATTGGCGTATCCTGCGCACGTTGTATGTGTCTTTTTTTTACTTAAACATTTTTACTTTACTTTAAAAATTTAGTTTCAATTGATGCGATCCCGAATCGCACAGTTATCCTGAAATTGAAATTAGTAGATAAATATTTGTTTTATATACCCTAATTATAAAGATTTGGTTTTGAACTTAAAAAGCGTTGAGATGTTGACCCACCATTCTTTGAAAGTAAAAAATGTATAAAATGAATAATCAGTACGGCACACTAGCCAAAACGGGCGACTGTCACTTGTTCGGACGAACGTCACCCGATCAGGTTACAGCTGATTACATCGTTGATGCTGTTGCACTGGTCCGAAACCCGCCATGAAGCTTTTTTCTGTAATTAACCAACATTCTCTACGAACCTTTGTTGTGATTGGGAAGGAAAATTTGCATTTCTCTAAGTGGTAGTCATCTCATGAGTTAAAAATATTAGTTTGTAAAAAAAAAAAAAAAAAAAATGGTTACTAAAGTCTGTTCAAAAAAAATGTGCACTAATTTCAGCTTTTATATAAAAACCAGGCTCAAGGGAATTGATGTAATTTGCTAAATCTGGTTTCCACATGATAACTGAACTTAGTGCACATTTTTTTTGAACAGACTATAGTATTTTGCGCGAAGCCCGAACAGGTGACAAATCACGGCATGTTTTTGGATGAAAAACATTGTTAGTTTGCTAACATTCGTGGTTTCTTTTCCTGTTTTCTGCTTTTTATTTCTGTGGGGTTTCAAAGACTTCACCAAGAGGTTTTCTGATAATGCCATCAGGCCATATTTTGCAAAGGGTGACTATCCATCACAATTTTCTGGACACAAAAACGGTGAATTTTTTTTGTGCTCGGTAAATTGGCGTGAATTTCGATAGTAATTCCGTGTAGCCAAAAAACGAAATGCGCTAAGGCTTCGTCACTTGCGCAGGATCTTTAATTTTTTAAATGTCCCCCGATTCGGTGATGGTCACCCAATCGAGGTACAACTTTGTCACTCGAAGGGGAGATATCTCCCGAATCGGCAACAGTTGCCCGTTTTGGCTAGTGTGCCGTACTGATAATAGACTGTCCTGCAGTCATTCTGTTTTCCATTGTTGCCAGGATGGGCAGTCGCCAGAAAGTCTATGGGCATGATCTTTTCATCCATTGGTTCCAGTTGTTTTCATGTTTTGCATTTTTCTATTTATAAGCATATAGCATTTATAAGCATACCCAGTCTCAGTTTTGTCAAAAAATAAGCATATACTAAGCATATTCATGAACCTGTGTTGTTCCTACTAAGCATATCTAAGCTAATGTGGCCTGTACATTTAATATTATTTCTCTCTTCATATTTCCCCTTATAATTTACACTAGGTTGCTACAAAATTTAAAAATGTGTTCGTAAAAAGAAGCATGCCTATTTAAACTTCAATAAGTTATGTTAATAATACATTGTTTGTATCGTAAAATACCAAAATAAGTGAAATATAGTCTTTTAAGGAGCCCGTAACAGTAATATTGCACGTTTATGCTAATTTTTATTTCATTTTCAAGAAAACTGAATTTTATGGAAGGCTCTAGTACTGGCACTAATTTTTAAGGATATATGTTTTTAAAATTCAATGTTTTTTGCCAACAATAAATAATATTTGCTATACCAGGGGCTAATACAGAAAAATAATTTGGCGCCTCGCAAAGCTATTTTTTTTCTGGTGCATTCTAAGGCTTAGATTGGCTTAAAATGATATGAATTTAAGTGGTTCTTTCCTTTTTTCCCTAGCTTTAAATCGGGTAGTTCGACATTTTTTTCGTTTGAAAGTCGAAGCAAAACAGCGCAAGTAGCACAGTTATGTTTTAGCATTTTGATAAAAATTAACCGTTTTTTATTAGTCGTTTTTTTCCTTCTTTTGTTTAATACTTTTATATGTCCATCTTCTCTTCTTCTTCTTTTTTTTTTTTTTGATTTTGGGATTTCAAATTCACGAATCCCAAACTCAGTGGCCGACCTCGACTTTGGCCTTTATTAGCCCCTGTATACTATATATCACTGGAAAGCTTTTTTATAAGCTAGCGAATGCTATTAGCATTATGAGGAAACTCTTGGTAGAATCACAAAATATGTGGGTAAAAACTTCTTTTTTTTTTCATTTTTCTGGGAAAGTGAATTTTTTCTGTCCAAACTTTAACTTTGTTTCCTAATAACTTGGGAATAGTTCACTATGAAGAATCTATATGCTTGAGTATGGTGTGGCAGTCTCTTTAGCAAAGCCTTTTCAGTTTTGTAAAAGAGATCCAAAATGTGGTAGGATTTTTTCAGGAAACGAACAACACTGAGAAAAAGCTTTTTAAAAGGTTTGCAAAAGATCACATCTTCAGCATGATCATAATGAAGATTAACATCATGACAAAATGTATAAACAAAAGAGTCATCAGTTTTAAGTGACTCATGTTTATTTGTGAAAAACTTTTGTTAGGAAATTAACAACTTTCCTGTAAAAAAAAACTTTTTATATTAGATGCAGAAAGGTCTCATTAATCTTCTGTGATCATTAAAAATTATCTCAAATGATAATTATACTCAGTTTTTCGTTATTTAGTATCTAACAACGGACACAATTGCAGTGCTCTGCAATGGAAATTTTGACGTCACAGCGCGATCGCTGTTTTTGTAAGGATTACATAAACTACAATATTTTGTTTTTGTTGATGAAAGTTCTTGTGTTCTTTGTGATATAAAACCTTTATTAAAAAGTATTTTGTTTTAGATTTATAGCAGGTATACGTGCATAAGTGAGTTTTTGAACAAATGTGTATATTTTAGATGTGTAAAAAATGAAATCTTCAGTATGACTGTTTTTGTTTTTCTTGAATCGCTAAGGATAAACTTATTTTACATTTGGCTGTTTCTTGATGTTTAAGATTATGTTGGTGAACGATAAATATCTTCGCGTTGTCTTTATTGTTTTTCTACCATTTCTCGTATCTGTAGAATGTAGGCGTAAAAAAACTTGTCATCATGTGCTGCCTACGTCTGATGTTTCTGCAAATGAAATTCGCTCTGTGACGTCATGATATTTATAACGAAAGCTGTAATGGTGATTTAACTAAGTTGTTTTTTTAGCAGTTTTTTTCATTTGGAATACCTTTTATACATAAAAGGTGTTCCTCTAGGATGAATGAAGTATTTCATGCTCAAAATCAGAAAAGAAATTTTAAGGCTTAATTTCCCTTTAAACTAACTTTACCACTGAAAAGTTAAAACTTTTCCCGATAGATTGCTAAAAAAAAAGTTAAATTTGTGATTGGAACTGAAAATACACCTCCGCATGATTTGATGAAATTCATCTAAATGGGGAAAATGGCATGATCTCTTGACCCCTAGCAAATACCCTAGTTCCTAATGAAAATGTGAAAATATGGCACAAATGTAGTTATAGAATTCAGATTTAATATTAAATGCTGATATCCCATGATAAATACTAAATATGAAAAATGTCAAACAGTCCAGAATAATAATAAGAACAAATAAAAGCCAGTCCCAATTTGAAGCTGGTAGCAGTCTTAGACGTTCTAGTATTACATTGACTGTTTTCTCATTAAATTCTCTTTAGGTTGTCCATCGTTACATTTTTAGGAACAACTTTGCAAGATGTCTGAGGGTATAGAGGCTTTGCAACTGAAAGAAGAAGATGTTACAAAGTTCCTTGCTAGTGGTGCACATTTAGGTGCTCAAAATGTTGATCGTCACATGGAAAGTTATGTTTACAAAAGAAAATCTGATGGTATTCATATCATTAATTTGCGAAAAACATGGGAAAAACTTATTCTTGCTGCAAGAATTGTTGCTGGAATTGAAAACCCTGCTGATGTTTGCGTCATCTCATCCCGGCCATATGGAACAGTAAGATGTGTTTCTTTGTTTTCAACAAACATTTGTTGAGAAAAATTTTCAAAAGTAATGGATTTTGTTTAAAGGATATATACTGGGGGTTCGAGTTATTGGGATTCTACTGTATTATACAGTAGAATCCCGATAACTCGAACCCCCATGGGAGTGAGAAAATAGTTCGAGTTATCAAGTGTATTTCATGAGAAAGTATTGGTGAAGGGGAATTCGAAATTCTACTGTAGCATGTAAAAAGTACAGAAAAGACATTGTCTTCATTTTATGTGATTTCATACTTGAATGAAACAAGAACCTGAAGTTTCAACATTTTGATGGTAGATGAATTTTAACACTTAAGGCTGAAATACACTATTGCTTTCCAATTATAATTTTCCAATTGACACTGAAAAATGATAGTGTAATTAGAAAAATAATGTCATTTTTTACACTTTCATTTTCAATGTCATTTTTTCTGTTGTTTTGAATCGAATCTATTGATTTCACGCACGTTTTGTTGCACGACATGTGATTAAGATTTGAAAATAAATGAAAACAACATTTTTGAACAAGACTAATGAAGATGCAAGAAATAACTGAGAATGTCAAGAAAATTTGGAGACCAAGTTTATGGGATGTCACATTCCAGTCTACAAGGATTGGAATAAGAAAACAAGGAGATGCCAAGTTCATTTCATCTATTTAGCCATGGCTTGACCCATGCACTTTTTTGTTTTTGTTTCCCATGTTCCACTCTCTTTTTTGACAAAATATAAACAACGACAGCAGCTGCTGTTTCTTCCTCAGGGTCCATGTTTGTAATTTATTATGATGGTATATTCATGCCAAGATTTTTAATTTTCAATGTCAATGGAATGTATCATAGTGTATTTCAGCCTTTAAGACACAAATTACCCTTAGTGATGCTTTCTTTGGCAGGTGTGTGGAAGTGCATGTTTGAAGGATGTCCGAAAATTAAGGTATATAAAAGAATAACAGTTTTTAAGTAAGAACACTTCTCTATAATTATAGACTTGTAAATGTTTTAAATTAAAATTGAAGATTTATGCTGGGTTGTGAACGTAACAACCAGAACCTCTGTTATAATGTTATGTTTGGCCTAAAAGCCTTTTGATGTTTCAGACTTTCAAAAACAAGTTGTTTAACTTGATAGCAGAAAGAATTTTGATTTTTTTTCTATTTTAAAATATGAATAACAAAAGTTTTTTGACTTTGATGCATAATTGTTAATTTCCATATATATAGCAGTGTGCACCTAATATTTTAGGCCCTATTACTGATTCTCAATTTTGTTTATTTGTTGTATTACAAGGGAACTTATTTGTGTCATTGGTTTTGTAATGTGAAGCTGGTTGTTCCATAAGTATCAATGATGTCAAATTTAGTTATCCCTGTCAGAAGATTCATTGTTGATAACGCACGTCAGGCTGAGATACTTAGAGGGATATAAGCTTATATCAACATCTGTGTACAACGAATAGTGTATAGTGAAGCTTTTCACCATACCAACTAAATTGCTAAGGCCACAGTTATTTAATACTTCGTTCAGCGTAACCCGCCCGCATTATGATTTTTCGGACAAATAATGCGCATTAAAATACATTATTTTTACAACTTAAAGCATCTTTAAAAAACTCAACCAAAACAAAACAAAACATTATAGAGGAACCTCGTCACGTATATTATGATGCTTATGTAAAAGGTACTTCGCCATTGATAATGTTTTAATACATATTTCTATTTAATTATGACTCCTCAGAGTTTTATGCCCTGATTTCGTAAATCTTTCCTCTGTCGTTGCAAACGGAATTGTTAAATAGATCTTCAAATCAAATTCATCGGAACAACGGTGGAGAGATTTACGAAATAGTTATTTCTTCGCATATTTTCATTTTAACAAAGCTTTGTTAAAGATGGTTTTTTTATGTTTTAGTGTATATATATATATGTCTCCTTATCTCCGTAGTGCTTTTCTTCATTGCTCAAGTTGATGCATCTTTTATACTTCTATTTTTATGTTCTCCTTTAAAATGAAATATACATCAGAATTAGCGACGGCAATCCATATGCTCTCCATCATTGTTCAAAAATTTTTATTTCATTTTTTTTGTAGCAGTTTTGATTTTTTTTACGTTAGAGACGTATAAAGAAATCGAAATCGGCACAATTTATTATAAAGTAGAAATAATATTTCTTTTATAAAAAAGAAGAATAAAACTACGTCATCAAACTGAAAGAATAATAGAATAATATAATAATAATCATCTTGAACATAAACGTTGCTAAGATGTCGCAACATGTACATGTTAGTATATCGTGAAGTGAAAAAAAGAAACAAACACACCTGATGTATTTAACGAAAATAATAGAGAATGGCTCGTTAATATTGTGTAATACTACATAACATTTATGAAAAGGTCTGTTCTAAAATCCGCCTTATAGTACATTATCGTTAAAAAGTGCGCATTGTATGTCATTATTTCGTTTGCAAAATAATGCATAATGAATAATGCCCGCATTCCGCATCGCTATTTTTCTTAAGTATGTTACGCTGAACGAAGTATTAAATAACTATGGCCGTTAAGGAATGTGATTTGCTTAGTCAATCTGTCAAATTTAAACAGCTGGGTAAAATTATAAGTCAGTAGCATTCAGCCATTATTATTCTCAGCTTCAATGAAGTATTTTGTGAAATGATTTATATTTATATTCTTTTAGCGTGCTGTGTTAAAATTTGCTCAGGCCACTGGTGCCACACCTATTGCTGGACGTTTTACACCTGGAACTTTCACTAATCAAATTCAAAAGGCTTTTAGAGAACCAAGATTATTGGTTTGCACAGATCCGCAATTTGATCATCAAGCCATTACTGAAGCATCATATGTAAACATTCCAGTAATTGCATTGTGCAATACTGACTCTCCATCCAAACATCTTGATTGTGCTATACCATGCAACAACAAAGGTATTCAGTCCATTGGAACTATGTGGTGGATGTTAGCCAGAGAGGTATTTCACATATTTTAACATTTTATTCCATCTTCAAGCTTTTCATGTATCAATGATGTTAAAATTAGTTATCCCTGTCAGATATTAAATGTGTTGAGAAAGCACGTCAGGCTGAGATACTTGCAGGAATATAGGTACTCACAAACTAGTTGTTAAAAACAAACTGACTTGACATATTTGTATAAAGGTTCTTTATTTGCGTGGAATCATCAGTCGTAAGACACCGTGGGACATCATGCCTGATCTGTATTTCTACCGAGAACCTGAAGATATTGAGAAAGAAGAACAAGCTGCAGCAGCTGCTGCTGCCAAGCCTGAAGAAACCCCCTACAACCCAGACTGGTCTGCTGCTCCAGTTGAACAAACTGGTGATTGGGCTGAAGCACCTGTCAGTACTGATGTAAGTGATAGATATTTTCATTTTCACAGTTCTCAGCCAATGATTATTTCTGATATCTGAAATAATTTGTAGATATTGTTCAGAGGCTGCTTATGAGGCTGATCAAGTTTTTAAATGTGATGTGATACCATGTGTTTTTGTGTACATGATTTTCAATCAAGGTTTCTTTTGTTAGTGGGCTGCTGATCCTATTGCATCTGCTGGTACTAAAGACTGGTCTGCTGAACCAATGCCTAAAGCAAGTGATGACTGGGGTGCACCTGTCAAAAGTTCCGGCTGGGAAGCTTCTGATCCAGGAAGTACTGACTGGGGAGCATCCAAGACGACTGAAGGAGATTGGGCATGATTTACTCTGTAAATGTGTTGTATGAAGTTGAAGTCTCATATGAAGTAACACACTGTGTCATCACATGCCCAGATGTGTCTACCCTATCATTCATACAGTTTAATATGTTTATGTGCAAAAAGGGGTGTACTTATTTATCCGAAAATTTTGAAAATGCATTCTCCAAGCATATCAAACTAATGTGGTTTCATGTTAAAGATCTAGATTTCCCTTAAAATTGATCAAGTTGTTCTGACAAATTCTTATAATCTTCTTATAAATTTGCTGTCAGGAGATTTGTTTTACCAAGGTCGTTCTGCTCATTTTGATCAGGCATTTACAAAATCGGTAGTTGAGACCTCCGCATTCCTTGACCTTCTGAGGTTACCCTTCTCAGAAACAAATATTTTTATCATCTGACCATCACCCATCGACTGATTGTTGTGGCAGTGCTCTCAAATTTCCAGCAGCAGTTTCATTGTGGATTGCTACTTGTACTCACATCCAAACGGTTTGTTCCAGAGAATGCTTGGACATATAATTATCTGTTTGGACATATTTTCTACAGCCCTCTTAAAGTTGACTCTATAAACCTCCTTTGTATTGTGAAGAGAATTATGGGACATGTCGTTAGGGCCAATTGTCGGTATATGGGAGGCCCGTGTCCTTTTAATGCTAAAAGCAAACTTTTCTGTTATGAAAATATAGGCTTCGAGAAACGAAACTGGGTAGGGTTAATGTTTCTGCCTTGAGTGTATTTTGCAGACCAGATTAACCACACCCTAAAATCACTAGGTTGTTAATAACTGCTTAAATAACCTTATAAAATTTTCAAGTGGTCTGCAAGTATACTCTCGATTAGTGGTACACCGGATAAGTAGGACGCCCGTTCGCTGGTACACTTTTTTCCGGTCCCTTGCACTTGCTTGCCCTTTTTAGGCAAAAAAACTTCGTTTAAGTGGAACACCGGAAAAATAGGACGGCCCGTTAAGTAGTACACTTTTTCGGTTCTATGACAACTCCCCCCTGGACAATGACGTTTCTTCTTGCCACTCGACATTCTGGAGATACGCTGATTGTAACGCTCGAATTCTACGCATAGTTGATGATTACCCACAAACCGCCAACGACTAAATTACTTCAGACATATTGCTTATAACATTTCATTTTAAAACAAATATTTACATGATATCCGTTGTTTTACCGTTTTATGTCATAACAAACATCTGTCAGGGTGGCCACTGGTCCTGGAAAGTCCTGGATTCGATTTTAGTCCTGGAAAACTAGTTTTTTGAGCAAAAGTTTTGGAAAAGTCCTGGAAAACGATTTTTTGTTATTTTGTTTAAGTCAAGCATAATTAGACTATTAGTTTTCTTTATTAGTTTTCCGCTTAGCTATTTTATCGGTTAATATTTTGAGTATCATTTCTATAACCCTTCTCGTCTCTTTTTTGCCTTTCGTGTGCTTTGAATTTTCTTTGTTTGTTTTCTTTTTGGTAATAAAGAATAGTATAATATTTGGATATCTTATTAGATTTCTGCGAAAGCAAGAAAGCTATTACAACCGGCTCTGTTTTTCTTTTTTTTCTGACGTCCAAACCTAGCGGTTTTTTGAAAATTCATGCGTGCCTTTACATGAAACCAAAACGCTGTGTCAACGCATGTCACCCAGCAAAGAAACCCTTTTAGATTTACAAGTTTCTTTGGTCAAATTAAATGGATTTTTAAGAGCATATACATATTTTAGTATGAAAAAAAAAATCTATAGAAGAAACTTCGAATTATCTGTGATCATTCTTTTCTAAAGAAGATTTCAAAGTTTTGTAAACAAAAGAGTCAAAAAGGTATATATATATTTGTTTGTTTTTAGTGAAAACACAAAACATTTTCGCTGGTTTCATGTATGAGATGTTTTTCTTTTTAAGCTGTGGATACTGAAGCTCAGCTTAGAGTCCTCCTCAGCTCCAACATCAAAAATGTGGGTCTGTGGATGTTTTAACTTTAAGGTAATGTTTTAAAGTTGATGATTATATAATTTTTTAATGTTTATGTTTGATTTGTTTTTAAATTATATATAAACATCTTCCAATTGCCTGTAAATTCAATAATCAACAAATCATGTAAAAACCCAAAATTTTCCTTTCAGTTATATAAATATGTGTGTTTGGTGACTTAGTAGGTAGGTTTAGAGCATAGGTATATTTTCAAATGATTAAAATCTTTCTTTGGTGTTTGTGTTTGCAACATTGGGAATTATGTTTGTAATTAAGAAGATTGATAGTACATATCAACTGTTTAAAGTTTATGATTTACGTACGTAGTCACTGTGTGACATCTGAAAATATCAATAAAAACATAAGCCGATTTTGTACTCCCAAAAGAAGGGCTGAATGTCATTCAGATGTAATTAAGTTTATCGGTGGTGTATACGTATATGCAATGAAGTTTCGCATAGTGTCAATTACAGTTTTGCAATGCCTTTGGTTACATATGTAATCAGAAATGTAATGTTATGTTGTAAAAATCATTCAACCTTTCTTAAATTTCCTTAAGATTTTTTTTAAACTGATCATGAATTGCAACTTAAGGCTGAAATACACGATTAAACTGATGATAGGGGAAACTGATCATGTAAACAGAAAAAACTGGTGAATTTTTCATGATCCTTTGAAACTGTTTTTAAAAGTTTTTTAAAAGATGGACGTGTTCATCTTCTTCAGTTAAACTGATGAAAATATTCTATTGAAATCATGAGATAAACTACATGTTTCTTTTGTTTTCAACACGTGGCGAATAATTGCGAATGATTTTGTTGCAACTTTGTGTGAAAGTGAAGCAAGCAGTTATTTGAACATCGAAAATGGCAAACAAAATGAAAAATTGAATAAAAGGTAGAATTCTTTTCCATATTTCCATATTGAATATATATTCAATAGGGAGTAGTAATTCATCAAAAGTATCAGGTTCAATACGCAAAAACTTTTTGTTCTACAAATGATCTTTTCACTTAAATTCATTTAAGAACGTGTCGTATGCACCCAATAAATCTTGTAACCATGGCTTCACCAAAATTCTTTGTTTCTTTCTTGTACTTTTTTTATTACAATAACAGCCACAAACGCTGCAATTACTGCACCTTAAACTGCGTTGTCCATGGTAAAACAAAAAGAAACATGAAAGTTTTTTTCAGTTTAAACTGAACGTGTAGACAAGTGCGTTTCAACAGTTTCACTGATGAAAAAAAACTGTTAGTTTAAATTGATCCATTTAAACTGATTGTGTATTTCAGCCTTTAGATGAAGAATGTAAGTGCTTGCCATATTGTTAATCTAATTTAATATAATTAATATTGTTAAAATTTATATATGTTCTTGGAAAAATGTTTTGAGTTTACGAGTTATGATCATACTCATTAAGATATCTGAAAAGATCCATGTATCGTTTATATTATTTTGTATCAAAAAACATGTTGTTCAGTTTATTGGCAGTATATACATTCAAATAAAGTTTCTCATTGTGTCAATTATGCCTTCAAAAGGTCCTGAGAAGCAGGTAATTAGGAATGTAATGTATTGTAGAAATTATTCAACCATTCAATGATTCCAAATCATTCAAGTTTCAAGAATGCTATTATAGTATTTCATTTTTCATATTTTTAGTTTTCAACTGATTTTGCAGAAATCTTTCTGCCCATAAGGGCATCTTGTTTTCGTTTTAGACAGGATAGAAAATGTCAGCTAAAAATAAATGTATCTTTAATGAATCCTGGCTCAGTGACTCTAGATTTTCTCAGTGGTTAAAGAGGAGTGGTAATAGTACTAAAGCTCGTTGTAGTTATTGCCAAAAGGACTTTGATATATCCAATATGGGAATTGCAGCATTAACAAGTCATGCAAGTGGTAAAAAGCATAGTGATATTTGTAATTCAAGACAATCGAATTCAGGAGCATTTTTTTTTCAGAAAAATACATTTGGACAGAAGCAGTCATCAGAGCAGAACGAGAAATTGGAGCAGAAAGAATCAGTTAAGTCAAGAACTGTAGAAAGTATGATAGTACCAGCTAGCACATTAAGAGCAGAAGTGTTTTGGAGCTTAAAAGTTGTTTCAAGTCATTTTTCTCTCAGGTCATGTCTCGGACTGAATGATCTTTTTAAAGCCATGTTTATAGACTCTGAAATCGCTAAATCTTTTCAACTTAGCAAAACTAAATGTGGCTATCTCATAACTTATGGACTCGCACCGTATTTTAAAAATATATTATTAAAATCAATAAAATCTTCAGATTTTTTTGTCTTATCATACGATGAAAGTTTGAACAAAGTTTTACAGGAAGATCAAATGGATGTTCACTTTCGGTTTTGGGATAATGATAAGGACGAAGTTAGCACTAGATTTTATGACTCCCACTTTTTGAAACGTGCGAATGCTGAGAACCTTTTTGAATGTCTTCAATCGTCACTTAAAGAAGTAGTATCAAAAAATCTACTTCAATTATCAATGGATGGACCGAACACTAATTGGAAAGTCTTGGATTTGCTTAATGACGATCGAAAAGAGAATGAATATGCAACAGTTTTAAACATAGGTTCATGTGGATTGCATGTGATTCATGGTGCTTTTAAGACTGGAGTGGAAGCCACAGATTGGAGTTTGAACAAAATAATGAAGGCTATGTGGAAGCTTTTTGATGATTCACCTGCAAGAAGAGATACCTACATTGAAATTTGTGAAGTTTGCAAGTTCCCGTTAAAGTATGATACCTTTTATACTTTTAATAATGTTTCTAATTTATATAATCCTTTTCTTGATACTAGCATTCTACAAAAACAATAATTTTCCTGCAATGTCAAACCCTTATTAAATGCAACCAAAACGGTACTTAAATTACTGCTCTTTAAGGATTTTAAACAATTTTTTTAGGTTTACTTCGAGATCATTTCATTTATTTTAGTACTGTTCAAGATTTGCTTTATTATCTTGTTTTGAGTTTCTTTTTGATTTAGGTTTTGTGCTACACGATGGGTAGAAGATGAAGATGTAGCCAAGAGAGCGATAGAACTCTGGCCAAATGTAGTGAAAGTTGTAAAGCATTGGCAAAGTTTATGTAAAAGCAAGCGCCCAAAGAATGCTTCATATGAATTATTAGTAAAGCACCATCTAGATAAATATGTCCCACTGCAGATGCAATTTTTTCAAGATATTGCCTCACAACTGAAAGTTTTTTTGGAAGTCTTTCAAACAAACAACCCAATGGTGCCATTCCTTGAGGGTTCTCTTGTTGATATTTTTCAATCTTTAATGAAAATGGTTGTTAAACCTGATGTTCTTCAAGAGGCAAATACGAGCCAAAAATTAGTCAATCTGGATTTGTCAAAATCATCAAATCTAGTTGCATGTGAATTGATAAAGCTTCCGACTGCCACTAAAGCAATGTTATCTAACTGCCAGCTTCAGTACTGATCAAAATAAACGATTGTTTAAAAAAAATTGTAAGTCAATGGTCGTTGCAATGATAGTTAAGTTGCAGGAACGGAGTCCTTTGAAGTATGGTCTCGTTCGATTTGCCTCCTCATTATCACCTGAAGTTATGATCAGCAAACGAAAGAGATGTGTTGATTTCTTTGATAAAATAGTTGATGGTTTATACAAAGCTGCTTGGATTTCATCTAAAGAAGCTGATGAGGCTAAGAGGCAGTATTTTAAATTTTTGGATCTAGCTCATAGTGAACTTAAAGATGAGTTTTTACTTTATGACCAAAAGAAGATTCGGCTTGATCATTTTTTTCGTAAATTTATGACTGGAAACGCATCCTACAAGCACTGCTGGAAAATCATTAAGTTGGTGCTCACTCTATCCCATGGGCAAGCTGCTGTGGAAAGGGGGTTCTCTGTTAATAAGGAAGTCCTTGTGGAAAACTTGAAAGAACTTTCTTTGGTAAGTCAAAGACAAGTAGGAGATTACTTGCAGTATATTGACAAACCAATCTCGGAAGTCCCCATCCCTAATGAACTCCTGAAAAGTTGCAAGTTGGCTCATTCTCGATATGTAGCTGCTTTAGAGAAGCAGAAAGATCAAGCTGTCCAGGAGACCAAAAATCTTAAAAGAAAATTGAAAAGAGAAGAGATCGCAAATGTCAGAGAAAAAAAAAGAATTCTTGAATCAACAATCCAATCAATGGAAAACGACATTGTAACTTACAGTTTAGCTGCTGAAAAGGAACAGAAATTAGAACTTTTAAGCAAAGCTAATGCATTTCGCAATAACGTTAAAGAAAAGAAAAAAACACTTTCTGATCTCGAGGAAGTCTTTACTAAGCTGACAGAAGAAGAGCAAAACATTTAAATGCTGCTCAAACTGTTAATATTCTGCTTATTGTTTTTTTCTGTTATAGCTAACAATGTTCTACTTCACAAGTGTATTCTTTGATATTTGAAACTTATGTTCTCTATTCGTACAACGCTATGTTCTGAAATAATGGTTACCTTATTCTGCTTGCAAGTAAAAGGTTCTGTTTTGCGTTCGTTCTTGCTTTAAGAGCAAAGAGTCTTTCTGATTAATTTCTTCACTTAGTTAAAGTTGTATATATAAAGTAATTTTTCCAAGTTTCTAAAAATATAAGTTTATTTATAATCTGGATCATAGTGTAAACAAAGTATGTTTCTCCTATTTATGTACCTTTGTGGTCAAATGTTGATACAAGATATATTAGTTTATTTTGTTATTTATTTTGTTAGTTCTTTTGTGCATTATGTTGTATATATGAAAGTTCTGTACCGTAGCTTTTAAATAAAGAAAACTTGTTGATGTTAAACGCAAGATAATTTAATTCCTTTTATTGCCAGATCATCTGAATGGATGTCCTGGAAAAACTATAAAATGTCCTGCAAAAGTTCTTGAAAAGTCCTGGAATTCAGTCTTAAATATGGAGTGGCCACCCTGTCTGTATATTTGAAGTATATTAATTTTCTTACATTTGTAAATCTTGTTTCACTTTCTACGTTCGAGCAAAAATACATTAGAAGCAATATTACCATAAAAAATACTTTACACGTTTCTTAGGGGGCAATGTTTGGGGGCAAAAATTCACCGATTTAGAAATCTACTTATGAGAACCTTGATGAGGCTTGCTACAAATGGTTGATCAATGCAAGTGCTCAGAACATTCCTGTTTTTGAAAACGAAAGCTCTGTACTTTGCTAAAGAACTAGGGCTGACGGAACTCAGTGGTTCAGAAGGTTGGCTTGGTCGGTGGAAAAAAAAAAAAAAAGAAAAAATGTGTCATTCAAAACAATTTCAGATATGTAGTTTTTAAACATGTTTCTTAAGCTCTCAGTTCAAAATATCTACAGTCGACTCTCGATATCTCGAACTCTCAGGGGACCGATGTAACAGTAAATAAGTACTCACCCCAAAAAAAGTACTCCCCCAGTACTTATTTACTAGGAAATAAGTACTCCCATAGGAAATAAGTACTCCCCTGTGACAAGATATTCCATTTTTCTGAGACGGTGAGTTTTATATTACACAGTTTTTTTTTTTGAGCCTCATGATTCTTAAAAATTTTCAGTTTTGAGCCTTAAAATATTCTTAAGTGATTCTTAAATTTTAAAAGAAGAGCAAGAAAATTTTTTTTTAATTAATGGTCAAAATATGTATATTTTCCCTTAAAGTAGTCTCAAACGTGCGAAAAAGAAGAAGGGACTAATTATTTTAACAAACGTTAATAAGTTTGTTTCTTTTAGGATAATATCATCGAAAGCTCGAAAATGGTTATGCCTGATTTACACTGTAGATAAAAAAAAAACGGAAAGTTGAAAAACTCTAACTGAAGAAAAAAATTGATTAAAATTTTTGAGGCTCACCATTATTCTTAAAAGATTCTTAAAATTTTGCAAATTTGAGCCTTGTGATTCTTATAAAAAGAATTCTTATAAAAAAAAAAACTGTGTAATAGGAAAAAAGTACTCCCATAGGAAATAAGTACTCCCCTGTGACAAGATATTCCATTTTTCTGAGACGGTGAGTTTTATATTAATAGGAAAAAAGTACTCCCATAGGAAAAAAGTACTCCCTTGACAAAATCTAAGGAAGCTATTACCAAGCTCCAAATGTTATCAAAAAACAAAGTGCTTATGAAGAACCAGAAACGTGAAGATAGAACAGATGATAAGTTTACCCACAAATGGTTGGATCCTGATACCTTCCATAAGATGCACGATAAAAACTGCTCGTTGATCAATGAAACAGGAAAAAAACTAAAACGAAAATGCAATCCCTGCTGAAAAAGTACCTGCAACCAGCAGATACCGATGCAGATCTTTCTACTCATGAAGATTCCCAATCTGATTTTACTGATGATACTCTTACTCATAAAGATTTCCAAGCTGATTCTCCTGATGATCTTTCTACTACAGAAGATCCTCAAGGTTATCCAGCTGCTGATTCCCCTGATCCAGAAGATCCACAAAGCGATTAAAATCCAAAACTGACGTTATTGAGAGTATTGTATATGCTATGTTTCTATGTTTCTAACGCTTCTCTTTTTCTCTCATATGTGAGAACTGACTCTCCCTCTCTCATTTATAGCGGTTTAAAGACTACCCGCTAAAAAACCCCAAAATTTGAAAAAATCATTAAAATCGAAAAAAAATGGACTTCAGGCGCTTTGTCAAATCACGGTAGTATTAGACCATGTTCACTACGTATCGGATAGCTTTTGTTCCGACATCGGAACGAAATGATTTCACTTTTTGTAGCGGAACGGAATCATTTCAATTTTAATAACGGATAGCTTCGGAACAATGTGAACGAAACGTCTATCCGGTATGGAAATTGTTCCGAAATGATATCTATCCGATACATGTGAACATGGTCTTAATACATTCCCCAAATTCCATCAATTGTAAATCACAGTCGAAATAATAAATATTTCACCTTTTCGTGCAATTCTTCTTTTGTTCCAGTTTTCCCAAAATCTTTCATGCTATATAGTCAATGCATCCATGTCTAATGATACTCGACGGGGAGTACTTATTTCCGGAGGGAGTACTTTTTTCCTACTAGGAAATAAGTACTGGGGAGTACTTATTTACTAGGAAGTAAATACTGGGGAATACTTATTTACTAGGAAATAATTACTGGAAAGTACTTTTTCTGGGGAGTACCTTTTTACTGCGACACCGGGAAAAAAAATTCGAGATATTGAGAGGATTTTGACAGTCCGTAGTGTCCAAGGGACCGGGGAAAAAGTTCGAGGTACCAAAAAGTTCGAGATACCAAAAAGTTCGAGGTACCAAAAAGTTCGAGATACCAAAAAGTTCGAGGTACCAAAAAGTAGAGCCGACTCTATATACAATTTCTCTCCTACATCTCCAGGTTAAAAATATACTGTTAAAAAACTTTTAATACATATATACATAAGTTACAATAAAAATCCCAAAGGGCCTTAAATATGCTAAAGTAAAAACATTAAAAACAAATTAAACAAGACGACTTGGAAGTCGAAAATTTCGCTATATTGCATTCTCACAACTCTAACAAATATGTACTGTTCATAGAACTGAGAGATACAATACCGTAAATATCCGAACAAGCGCCCTGGGCGCTTATTAAATTTTTGGATTTTTTGCATGGGCGCTTAATCGAAGGGGGCGCTTGATAAATGCTGGGCGCTAATAAAACTTTTCTAATTTTGCACTAACGATAATTTTGATTTTTATAATTTTTCTTGAAAAATATAACTGAAAAAAACGTCTTACAACTGTTTTTCTAGGTCTTACTAGATTTTTTAGTTTTTATTTAAACAACATCGACATCATCTTTCTCATCGTCAAATTTCAAAACTACTTCATCAGTTTTTGAACGCAGATACAAGAAATTACATCTACCCTTACAGTCATTGGGAAACGAAAAATGGGAAGTTGGACTTGTGTGGTATCCGCACAAAATGTAGTCGAACAGTAAGAGTCCCTGATGGACAAGAATAGTTTTCAACTTTAGAGTTGAATTTAATAAAATTTATAGATGCCCACAACATAAACTATGTATTTTTTATTCCCGATATAAGAAAGTAAAAATTTCAAATAAGCGCCCAGTTTCTCAAAGCAGTTTTCGATTAACCCCCTCTTTTATAAGGTGGGCGCTTATTCAAGGGGGGCGCTTAATAAATACTGGGCGCTTATTGAACTTTGTGGAAATTACCTGGGCGCTTATTAAAGGAGGGGCGCTTAATAAATGCTGGGCGCTAATCGGATATTTACGGTAGTTGATAACGGTAGCTATTACAAAACAAATAGATCAAAACTTATTCGTCTCAAATTTGGCTTACAGTCTTCAGGACGGTGTCACAATTACACAAATCTACTCTCAACAATTATAAAACATTGTCATAGCATT